>KZ312451.1:1521555-1616474 GCA_000376725.2 Ladona fulva | reverse complement strand
AAGAAGTAGCAAGTACACCAAAAAGACCAAAGGATAAGAAGTTCAGCGACAGAACCAGGAAAATGATGAAACAGCGAAAGCAACTGAAGCACTCAGACTTGCCAAAGGAAAATACCGAATATGTCGAGCTATGTAAGTCTATCAGAGTGGCGATGAAGGAATATGTAAGGAATTTTAACGACAGAGTTGTACAAGAAACTATAGAGAACAACAAGAGTATAAAGAGGGTCAGACGACGCCTAGCAATGGGAAAGAAACAAATCTTGATCGTCCAGAAAGAAGATGGCACAACAACTTCCAATAGACAAGGAATACTGAGGACAGTAACCGAATACTTCACCAACTTATACAAGAAGACAGAAAATGTTGAAGAGGAATACCAAGAAGAAACACAAAACTCAGAAAATCCCCCCTCTGATGGAGTTTTAGCAGAATATCTGAAACTTGGTGTTACAGAAATATCTCCTGTCCTAGCGCAGTTATTCAGTAATTGCCTTAGACAAGGGAGAATTCCGAAGGAATGGAACCATGCAAAGATTGTCCTTTTGCAGAAGAAATTAAGCAAGGAAGATTTAAAGAACTACCGCCCCATCAGCCTCCTTCCCGTTATTTACAAAACGTTCATGAGAATAATAGCTGCCCGTATGAAGACGTCCCTGGCGGCTGCCCAGCCCAGAGAATAAGCTGGATTTCGCAAGGAATTCAGCACTATGGACCATTTCCACACGCTGCAAGAAATTATCAGCAAAATGAACGAATACGAGATGCCACTAGTACTCTGCTTTGTGGACTATGCCCAGGCCTTTGATTTGGTAATTACCTTCTCCATACTGGAGGCACTGGGGAATCAAGGGATAGATACCAAGTACATCCAACTTTTACGCAGCATCTACAAGGACGTCACAGCCTCTGTAATGCTGCATGAAGAAACAGAGGAATTCCGGATTGAGAAGGGAGTGAGACAAGGCGACTGCCTTTTACCAATTCTTTTTACAGCCGTTCTGGAAGTAGTCTTTAAAACCTTAGACTGGGAGGAAAGAGGCCTACGGATCAATGGAGAGCACAGCAGTCATTTGCGTTTCGCAGATGATGTAGTACTCTTCGCAACCAACGGTGAAGATTTCAAGAACTGAACGCGGCTGGGCAGAAAATAGGACTCAGGATAAACTTATCGAAAACTAAGGTAATGTATAATTCTTTTGCAGCACAAGTACCAATCACAAGTACCAATCCTACTACNGTTTCGCATGATCGGTTCTTTCTAAATCCGTGTTGGTTCTTACTGAGGAAACGATTGCTATCTAAGAACTTCATAAGTGAGCTAACAACGACGTGCTTCATTACTTTTCCGGAGAGTGAAGTTAATGAGATAGGCCAATAATTTCCTGGGTTCTCCCTCAATCCACTTTTATAAACAGACGTAACATTTGCTTACTTCCAATTTATTGGGACTCGTACATGGACTTGGTAAATATAATTTTGAGATAAGGAGCGACGTTTTCTGTTATTTCTTTCAATACTCCTGCCGAAATACCCTCTGGACCCGGCGATTTGTTTGGCTTAATATTAGGTAAGAGTTTTGCAATTCCATCTTCAGTAAAGCATATACTTTCCATTGACGAGAGCGTATTAATCTCCAGAAGGGTATCTCTTTAAGTACCGCCCGTGAATACGCTTTAATAAAAGATATTTAATGTGTTCGCATTCCTCTTCGCATCGCAAGTTACATTTCCGTCGCTATCTCTTAACGAGCTTATCGTTTGTATCATTCCCTGTACATCTCTAACGTAGGACCAGAAAGCTTTAGGGTCTAAATGGGGGTCATGAATGGAATCAAATGCACAATGGCGACATCGTTCGGCTATAAGAGATTGACCTAAATGACTTAATACTGGCGTTACGTTCTTCAAGGAGCGAAATGGATTCATCATAACTCAATTAAGATTCGATTTTTATTTAACGTGATTGCGCCCGCGCTCTAATTTTGCTGATTTGATGAAATTCGTATTTAATGCTCGATCACGGAATGTAGGTAATCTGATAAAACGGGTGAATTAAGAAAACGTTGAAAATTTTAATGGATATTCCTGAGTTATTTATTAATCATTAGGTTCAAGTTGCTTAACTTAGTCTCTTATTTTCATTTGAAGACACGTTTCCTTCAATTCTTATTTGATTTAAAATTTTAATATCTTCTGATAATGCATTTGTACATTCCTGCGTACGAATACATTCAGAATGTTTTGAAAAAAGACAAAGCTGAATCCTCGCAACACTGTTTTCTGCCTTTATTTCGCTGCGGAGAGAATAAGTTATGATTAATCGGAGGTTAACGGTTATCCGCTACGCCGCCAGTGTAATGCATAGAGTTTAATATTTATGGAACAATCGTAATAAGAAGGTTAGAAGGGTTATCCGATAAGGACCGGAATGATTAGAGAATTTGAACCGAAAGAATTGATAGAGGAAACGCACTCCGTGTGTGAGCCAAAGGAACGTCTTAGAAATCGGTACTCTTACGGACCCGAAACTGTTTAGAAAGAATACATACATTAGCCCTAAAATCATTCTTATATTAATTAATACACGATTCAAAAGCTCCAAATGTAGGACCCGTGGTCCGTCTGACAGACAGATTTTATTCGTCCATTTCAAACTTAATATGGACGTTGAATTTTTAATTGAAGTATAAATATATTTTGAAAGTATTCTCGATTTTAAGACAATTTTCAACACCATTCAAAATTTGAATTTCTTTGTCCATATGGTTAATGCGACGGTACTCATGTACTTCGAGCATTATTTTAGATCTACGTATTTTCTTACTTTATAATTCGTTTTACCGATGAAAGCCGACCCTACGGCAAGATGCTCATTTCGAGCAAAGGACTCGAGTGTCTTATCTAATTTTATCGCGAACGAGTGATACATTTATAAGGCGTAATCCCCTCTTCGAGATTTTTATCAGCAGCAGAATATCAGTGATGGATTTGCTGTGCTTCTGATCATCTCGAAAGAGGCCATCGATCAACCATTGTTACGTAGACTCGGGGTAATGGATTTGTATTTTAGGGCGTTGATGGAGAAGTTGGAGGAAACTGTTTCGGCGGATCGTAATTTTCTTTTAGTTGCCTCTTCGTTAATTTCTGCTAATACATCTTCAAGGTGCGACTACGGATTGAAAAATTATTGTTAGTCTATTTTCTAAAGAAGGGGGGCTTAACCTTTGCTGGGATTACTGTTTTTCCAAATGGTCTCTAATGCTAACCTGGGCCTCTAATCTCCTCGGCACCTTTTAATCACGTCTATCTTTTTCGTCGAAGGATTTAATTGACTATTTTCAGCGTCTGCATGATAAATCAATTTGTATTTACGGTGCATATTGGAATTGGTGCATTGATTGGAAAACTTGTAATTAAATTTTAATCGATTTATTGATGAATAGTCTTGCTTTGATTTGTTTAATATATTTCATAATTATAAAAGATTACGATATATCAAGTGGAACGCAAATGCTTCAGGACGCAGGTTGGGTGATTAGGCTGCGATTGCTTGATAAATTCGAAGGAAGTACATGTGCGGAGGACTTAATTGGTATTATGCGATCCCCTTCTGCTACCTCGGCCGATCTGATAATGAGCATAAAATAAAAGAAATGCGTATATGCGAGTACATATGCGAGTGGTTTTATGGACTCATCTCTCCGCGAACGATACACGATAACAGTAAGCTGAAGAGGGAACTGGAATACTTAATGTAAAACCCCCGCCACAGCCCGGAGTTTACAGTTTAAGGAAGACTGGCAACGTATCAACCACAGTAAATCCCGTTTGATTCAGCCGTGATCTTCATAGGGCTGTTGCTCCATGAATTTGATATAATTGATTTGTTAGTAAGGACGTCAGACCAAAACCCAATTTTTATGTGTCAAACCTAACGTAATTTATTTTTGAACAATCTAGCCTACTACTTACCTACTAGCCTAATACTTACTACTGTTATACCCTGCAAACCGCCGAGGCGTGGGGCAGGGGGTGTATACACCACTACTCTAATTCCCTTGTCGATTACTTCCGTGTATCTGAAATAATGAATTATTCAAACGACATGTATCTATGTCCCTGATTTTTCTCTCGGAATCAGAATGGCCTTTTTAATAGGGAGAACCTGTAATCAAATTCAATCCTATATCTACTAAAGTGCGGCATTTCATAATCGAAGCAAGTACAGAAGGCTCAAGTTGTATCTCAGAGAGTTTAACGAATTGAAATGATTCAGGAATGCATGGCAAAACTCAAACATTCCAAACATGTTTTAATAGATGTAGGTAGTTGAATTTTTAGATTGAGATAAGGAGTTTATTGGTGCAAAGAAATGCCAACAAATTTTAGCCCAAGTTTACGTTTCTGCATGCAACGCCTACGAAAAAGGGAAGAATCGATATCCCAGTTTCCTTGAAGAAACACTCTCTTGAGGAAGCAAAAAGCTCCCTTAATCAAATACGCCCACAGAACTTTGCTGAACGACTTGGCAATCCTAACTTGAGGCTAATTTTTCAGTTCCACCTGTTCTGGCACTTGTGATACTCGCATATACCTCGTGCATTAGTTGTTTTCTTTAATGAACGGATAAATTTTAACGAGAGTGGCTGAGTTACTTTCTTTACACACCAGTTTGCAGCGAAGTAGAACTTTGGGTATTCAATTATCGTCAGCAAAAATTCGAGCGACTTAAGAAACTTCTGCAGGGCTAAACTTATGTTTTCTACGTTTCGAGCAGTCGTTCGTCTAAATTCTCTGCAAACATTCATTAAATGGGAGTGTTTGATTACGTAGGATTGCCGTATTCGCTAGTGCTTTATCGGTGTGTTAACAACAAACAATCACGAGACTCTTTGCTACACATTGCAATTAAAGATTGTAAGAATTCTAATTATGGTATTTCATTTTGGAGTTTCGCGTTAACATAAGCTCTCGTTACAGATACCTAATTTTATAAATACCAATGTAAACGTTTTTCAAACGCAAACGATTGCCATTTTATCAATACATCAGTTCCTCGCATAGTCCAACTTCTATTTACTATATTTGGAATCACCCTCACCAATAATTTAAACTGGAGCACACATATTCGAAAAATATGCATATTTATCCAAACGCAGCTCATATTGCATCATCTCGAGCTCCACGAAACAAAGCCCTATATCCAACAATCGATTTAGTCGTCAAAAGGGATGGGTTGTTTATTTCCGAAAGATTTTACGAAATTTACGTCTATTTTATCAAAGTTCTCGCAATTTCGAAATTATATGAATGATTCACGACTAAAATAAGATTTTATGATCATTTTCCTTTCTTGTGACACTTGTCTGAATTTTGTAGGACGATCATTTCTAATTTAATTTTGTAAAAGAAACAACAACTGCAGGGAACGAAAACGTAATTTACGTACATCTCTTATGGAAACGTATTTTGTGCTCCTGTGTTCGAACCGTGGCCTTTACAGAGATTAGAATAGTTTGGGGGTTTCAGCATCGTAGAAACACAACTGCAGTTTGTTTCAGATCCCTAAGTCAACTCGTTTCTGAGATAAATAGGGGGACGGACTAACGGACAGAAATTTGCTTTTTATATTTATGATTACAATCTAAGCTCTATTATAAATCAATAGTTACATTAAAGTATACATCACATCGTACCAACTAGGACGCACAATGTCACTTAATTTGAGCGATTGAGCACCTGACGAAAGAACTCTGGTCTTTCCTCGAAGTTTAATCTTTCGAAGATTATAACGATAATAGTATTGAATACAGGATGGTGTAAAATTGTATATTTAGGTAGCTGAGAGAAAATATAACAGATATAATTTTACTGAAGTTCCTTTCACGCGCGCGTAAATTCTTCGGAAGTCGACATTTTTCCAGCCATTTCGGGACAATCTTTGTATACTTGATTTACGAGAGCGCCAGAATTTATACGCATTTCCTTTCAGAATATTCAAATTTGGCCCAAATGTTCACGGCGATTTAACTTGCTTCCGGGGTCCTTTGTCCGGAAATCAACGTTGGCGAATTAATGTGTTGGTTGTGAACTAAGTAGCGATTATATTTTTCCTACATTTCAGCACATTTTAAATTGCTGAGAATAATCCGTCATTTTGTGTTATTAATAGATACCATTTTATTTTTGAAAATATCGACAAAAGTACTCTGAAATGAGCGAAAGAGACGCTAAACTCTGAGAGATGTCTGTACTCAGAAGATAAAAGGGAAAATTCAAAGAAGGAAAGTAGTCGCGCGTTTATAACTGTCGGGAAATATTTATAAGACTAAGGAATAATAGTCCACGCTCGTTCAAAAATCAGCTGGTTAAAGACATTAACATTGTTGTTAGAGGATGCGCATTTTGAAATTCCATACAATTGATTGACAAGGAAGCGCAATGAAGAGTACGAAGATCTGCGGTTTGGACAGTCCTATGCTCTGTACAGCAGTTTGTTTTAATCGAAATATTTAAGTTAATATAGAGGAGAGAAGAACTGATTTCAGTGTGGAAATAAACATTGTGATGGTATTGCATCGCAGTCGAAAGATGGATGACCGAAAGGGAAGAGGCGCCATCTTTTCGTTAGTATTCAGTGTCCGCGCACTCTCTTCGATGAATTCAGGGAAAATGATTCTTTGGAGAGTAGAATGAAAGGTCGCTATCGAAAAATCTCCATCACTCTCTCACACCACGTGACCCGAATCCATAGAGGGAGGGGAGAATGCGTCTCCAATTGAGATTTCAATGGAATCCTTTTCGAGGAAAAAGTGTTACAGAAATAATATGAAAATCTTTGGAAGCGTAATAGTCGATTATGCGTGTGGGAGAAGTCCGAAGAAGGGAGGGAATTTTATCTCTTGAAGCAGGGTGCAGAGGAGAGTGTGGGGAAAATATGCGTGAACAATCTTCGGAAATCTTTATTTAAGGGATATCATTTGTTATTCTCTCGCGTGTTATTCACAAAAATGTTTATCCAAAGAGCATTTCCGATTAATTTTCATAACGCATTATTCGTTGAAATGAAGATCGCCATGCGATTACATAAATCGCGCCTGAATGTCAAATTTTCAATTCTTATAAAAAATATTATCCACAAATTTATTTTAGATAATAAAACAGTTGTGCCTTTTTAGGAGAGTAAGTCTCCTTCAAATTGGTGGCCACTGTAGCCCTCTGCGTGTTTATGCACTTTGATGAACTGAACACTCAAAACGCAAACTGCGCATGCGCCGCAGTTCAGAGCTAGTTCTGAACCCTCTCCGCTATTACATCTAATAATTATTATGAAAATGTATGTAATTGGGGTATTTCTGTTTCCATTAAAGAAGTGATTATTCATGATTCTACACGCTTACTACTACATCGTGATTTTTTTGCGTTAAATTTTGTTAGCAATTTAAATCGACCTGAATGTCAGTTTTGTTTCTTCAACAGCAAGTGCAGTACGCGTCAAATATTCTTCGCTTATTTTATTAAAGAAAACAATCATTGGAGGACACCTCCAAACCAATGACAGAAGAATTTCGCTTTCTGAAAACGTTTCCCGGTGAATATGGCCATCGAATCGGAGCAAACGGACGGCTAAACTGAATACATACGCGACTTTTGCAAGAAAAGCTCTGGAAATGGGAGGCAATAGCTTAGTGTATACGACTAGAGAAATGTTAAATCCCTTCTTGTGAAGGAGTTGTTAAATTTAACACTTACTGCTGTTACTCTTCTGCATCTCAAAAGGGGTCGTTTGAACTCAGGAAATAAAGTCGATCGATTCGAGGAATGCGAAGCGAATAGTATTGGGGATTGAATTGGGATTATTTGAAGCGTACGTTCTTACGTCACCGCAGATATTATTTGAAAAGTTATAACTGAGATCAGAAGGTAGTAACTAATAGCAAATTTAAGTTCTTAAAATACTGCTCATAGATGCACATCGAGAAAAATTTTAATTATTAAACGTTTCATGACATGTATCAGAAAAATCATATTCCTCAAAAGCGAGAATTATTATGACAGTTTAAAACCAAATGATTGTAGAAATGTAAAGAAAGTGATTGATTCAGTTTGATCTGCTTGGAAATAGACCTACCATAGACTTGCTTTATTCCTAATTATCGTCCGTAGCAAACAGTCCCATCATAGCCCAAGAAACTGAAGGAGAGATCGCTCTGTCGTGGTAGGTTAGAGCACCTGCCCGGAAAGTGGGGGACCCAGGTTTGATTCCCAGCTACAGCAGACTTTTCCTCTTTCGTGTCTACCTCTAAAATCAAGTATGTAAACCATGCGTTTTTCCACTGCTTATTTATTCTAATATATCCCCTCCTCACACTGCCACAGTTCATTGCCTCATCGGGGCGGAGGGGTGTTAACGGAGGTTGGAGGCGATGTATAGCTCAGGTTTAACCATGCTAAGAAGGCTTCAACAATATCTCCGGCCAAATAGTGAGAGTGGCACTCAGTTCACCAACCGGCAGTGAGACAGCCTGGTGAATCACTGTCTTTTACCCTCCAGGCGCAATTACAATTTATCATGATGAGCTTCTGTAATGGAAATTTATCCGGACGTAAAAGCACCACCCATTCGGATGTCCGGGAGGTGGTGGCATTACAGAGGTCCATCATGAAGAAAAGAAATAACCCCCTACACTTCGCAACCTACAACTGCCGCAGCTTGAAGAGCGAAGATCGACTCCTGGAATTGCTCAATGAAGCAGAGAAGATAAAGTGGGATGTCATCGGACTCAGTGAAGTAAGAAGAAAATCAGAAGAACTGGTTACACTCAAGGAAGAGCATATTTTCTATTATAGGGGAACAAAGGATGGAAGACTTGGAGGAGTTGGCTTCTTGATTAACAAGAAATGGAAAAATAATGTGGAGAAAATAGAAAGTGTATCTGACAGAATATGTAAGCTAATCCTAAGGATAAACAAGCGTTACTCTGTTCAGATTATCCAAGTTTATGCACCAACAGCAGCAAGCAGCGAAGAGGAAATTGAAAATTTCTACCAGACTCTCGGCAAGGAACATGACAAGGAAGATCACTATTATAAAATCATCATGGGCGATTTTAACGCTCGTGTAGGTCAGCAGGAAGCAGATGATGCTGTCACAGGAAAACATGGACTAGGACAGAGAAATGAACGAGGTCACCGCCTGGTAGAGTTTGCAGAGTGCACCAATATGTACATAACAAACACATATTTCAAGAAGAATCCTACAAGGAAGTGGACTTGGAGAGGTCCTAATGGAGTAAAAAACGAAATAGACTACATATTGGTTAACAAACTCTACCCAGTTACTAATTGTGAGGTACTAAACAACTTCAACACCGGCAGTGACCATAGGATAGTTAGATGCAGAATGAAGATTAACGTCAGAATGGAGCGAAAGAAGTTGGTCTCAAGCAGGAAACAGGAGGTAAGTATTAGAAAATTAGAAGAAAATAGGAAAGAGTTCCAGCTGGAACTTAGAAATAGGTTTTCAGCACTTCAAGAAGTAGAACTGGAAGCCAAAGTCATGGAAGTCGTGAAAGCAGCGGCAGAAGAAGTAGCAAGTACACCAAAAAGACCAAAGGATAAGAAGTTCAGCGACAGAACCAGGAAAATGATGAAACAGCGAAAGCAACTGAAGCACTCAGACTTGCCAAAGGAAAATATCGAATATGTCGAGCTATGCAAGTCTATCAGAGTGGCGATGAAGGAAGATGTAAGGAATTTTAACGAAAGAATTGTACAAGAAGCTATAGAGAACAACAAGAGTATGAAGAGGGTCAGACGACGCCTAGCAATGGGAAAGAAACAAATCTTGGTCGTCCAGAAAGAAGATGGCACAACAACTTCCAATAGACAAGCAATACTGAGGACAGTAACCGAATACTTCACCAACTTATACAAGAAGACAGAAAATGTTGAAGAGGAAAACCAAGAAGAAACACAAAACTCAGAAAATCCCCCCTCTATTCTCCCAGAAGAAGTAACAGAGGCCATCAAGAAGATGAAGAATGGAAAGGCAGGAGGAGCTGATGGAGTTTTAGCAGAATATCTGAAACTTGGTGTTACAGAAATTTCTCCTGTCCTAGCGCAGTTATTCACTAATTGCCTTAGACAAGGGAGAATTCCGAAGGAATGGAACCATGCAAAGATTGTCCTTTTGCACAAGAAAGGAAGCAAGGAAGATTTGAAGAACTACCGCCCCATCAGCCTCCTTCCTGTTATTTACAAAACGTTCATGAGAGTAATAGCTGCACGTCTGAAGACGTCCCTGGCAGCTGCCCAGCCCAGAGAACAAGCTGGATTTCGCAAGGGATTCAGCACTATGGACCACATCCACACGCTGCAAGAAATTATCAGCAAAATGAACGAATACGAGATGCCACTAGTACTCTGCTTCGTGGATTATGCCCAGGCCTTTGACTCGGTAAGTACCTCCTCCACACTGGAGGCACTGGGGAAACAAGGGATAGATACAAAGTACATCCAACTTCTACGCAGCATCTACAAGGACGCCACAGCCTCTGTAATGCTGCATGAAGAAACAGAGGAATTCCGGATTGAGAAGGGAGTGAGACAAGGCGACTGCCTTTCACCAATTCTTTTTACAGCCGTTCTGGAAGAAGTCTTTAAAACCTTAGACTGGGAGGAAAGAGGCCTACGGATCAATGGAGAGCACATCAGTCATTTGCGTTTCGCAGATGATATAGTACTCTTCGCAACCAACGGTGAAGATCTAGCATCAAGACTTCAAGAACTGAACGCGGCTGGGCAGAAAATAGGACTCAGGATAAACTTATCGAAAACTAAGGTAATGTATAATTCTTTTGCAGCACAAGTACCAATCCTACTACAAGAGGTACCCATTGATGTTTGTTCAGAGTACACTTACCTGGGACAACTGGTTACGACAGGAGAGAAAAACAGGATTAATGAAGTGAATCGAAGAATGAAACTAGGCTGGAGTGCCTTCGGAAGAAACGCCCATATT
Organism: Ladona fulva; assembly: GCA_000376725.2. Classification (NCBI taxonomy): domain Eukaryota; kingdom Metazoa; phylum Arthropoda; class Insecta; order Odonata; family Libellulidae; genus Ladona; species Ladona fulva. Next base: position 1,605,449 of record KZ312451.1, on the reverse strand, counting down.
CTGAAGTCGAAAATGCCAATGGTCTTGAAGAGAAAGGTCTTCAACCAATGCATTCTACCAGTTTTGACATATGGAAGTGAAACATGGGTGTTAAACGCAGCAATAACCCAGCGACTTCAGACTACACAAAGAAGTATGGAACGATGTATGCTTGGAATCACAAGAAGAGACAGGAAACGCAACACCTGGGTTAGGAAGATAACAGGAGTGACAGACATCATAGATAAGGTAAGATCACTGAAATGGATGTGGGCAGGCCATGTTGCAAGGAGAAACGACAACCGATGGACATCAGCAGTTCTGAACTGGATACCAAGAGACGTGAAGAGACCAAGAAGAAGACCAAGGGACCGATGGAACAGAGACATCATTAAGTATTTAGGGGTAACATGGCAACGAGAGGCTCAGAATAGAGAGAATTGGAAAGCGCTTGGAGAGGCCTACATCCGACGTCGGATCGAAAATGGCTGATGATGATGATGATGATGATGATATATATATATACACATACACACACATCTGAGTCGATTCCATCGAAGAGGATGTAGAAGAATCGGTCCGAATTTGGGACAGTGATGAAGAAATTTCGCTGCCGCGAAAATAACGCCAAAGGAGGGGAGGGAAATCGATAAAAAGGCACGAATTGAGAATAAAGGAGAGGCGGATTTTACAGAGGAGGGAGTGATGGGTGTAAAAGAATTCTACGGAATACAGTTAAACTTTGATGGAAAAATAGAGGCGAATAAAGGGAGAAAAGGAATAAAGGGAAGGAAGTAGTAACGAAGCGACGAAGGTTTTGAAAATCGGATCCGAGATGGCGCCAACGAGACCGCTGCCATTTTTCGTATAACAGGTGAAGAGCGGGGTGCGCGTCGGAGGCAGCTTCCGAGCGGAAATGGCAGAGGGGGTGAGTGTAGCTCCGTCCCAGTGCGATGAGTCAACAGAATCCCTTGCTTCGGGGACTAAATAATTTTTTTATTTGTGAAAATGGAAGAACGATGGATGAATACTTCTCGATATTTTACACGTTGGGCGGACAAAAATAAAAAAAACGTAAGGAGCCGATTTCTTCGTATTATGATAGAAGGAATGGATTATTTACTCATTTTTATCCTGTATGATTGGCCTCACATTGATCGATCGAAAACCTCTTTATTCTCCCGAGGAATATATATTTTTCTTCCTTCGAACCTTAGTCATGTAAATAAGCATCGCGAACATAAAATAACAGGCGAGCAATTGTTTGCGCAGCGATTCTCAACTTGGCTCTTTGCAGACTTCTTTATTATATTCCGGTATGATGTAATTTTTTATTCCGCTTAGAATGGTAACGTAAAGCTCTAAAGAACAAAGTATGGTTGCCGTTCGGAAACCAATCTTAAATAATTGTTGCATAGTGAAATAAGTTCGGTTAGTGTTTAGAACTAAAGTCGTATGAGACTGAAATTATTAAATACAACAAATTTACAGAAATAATATTATTTAAACAGTGTTTTGGTTGAGTAAATATGTTAATATGGGACGAGCCTCATTGGCGTTACCTATAAAGATAACATCCTGAAAACACTCCTTACATTTACCTTACCTCTTACATTTTAGTATTGCTAAATACCTGAAAGTAAATAAAAAGCTTTAGATTTCTCAAATTCTACATTTGTGTTCGAGTGACACCTATCGCAGAGTTATTCTAGTAATTTTATGAATAAGGTTAAAAATGTTTTAACATCAATTGTGGTTAACGAATGGAAGTTAAAATCAAGGTTTATAAACAAATAGTAGAATGATGACAGTAGGACTACTAATGGCTACAATATTAACAACATTCAAATCTCCTAAAACTCCATCAACCCCTTTTGATGGTTTTAGGAGAACAAACATAAATTGCAATCCATGAAAACAAATAGTTTAGTACAGACAAAGAATCACCTTTATCAAAGCTATTCTTCATAGAACGGTTTTCACTTTCTCAGATAATACCAAATGCTCTTTTTATAATATAACATTTAAGAAGAAAGGAGGTCTTTCATCATTCATTTCGTCGTCATAATAAATGGGCTTCCGTATCCAATGATTTAATGCTTAAGGACGGAAACTCTTCTTTAATGTGTGAATGTGATGGAGTGAATCCGTTGAATTTTTCACGTCCGTGTGAGAGGCCTTGCTGTTTTGGGCGAAATTAAAAACTAGGTTATTTTCCAATTATTCAAGAGCACTGAGTGAGGTTGAAAGGAACCGGGTAACGTAGCTAATTTAATCGCTTCAACTGATTATGTCTATAGCTGACTAATGCTCAATGTTATATGTAAATGAACTTCTGTAATTTCATTTTAAAATTTGTCATTATGCAATATTCATGAAGAAATTTTTTCTGAGAAAAATAAAGAAACTGCTCTCTGTTATCCGGATGATATTAATTTTTCTCCATTTGCAAGAGTAAGGGAAATGTGAATTACTTAGCACGGAAATGCAGTCCGGCTGAAACCCAAGGAATAACAGGTGTGAGAGATTGCGACATGACTATATTATTTCTTCCGTTACAAATTGTTTGCTATTTATAGACGAGAATATCTCGCTATTTACTAAGAATTGGGCTGTTCAGAATTACTGCATTGATTTTACACTAAAGTAGCTGCCGTAGTTTTGACTTAGAATCGTGATTTTCTGTTTTTGAAAACTTTGAACGGTGTTGACTCTTCATTTTACTGTCATCTCAGTGGAAACGTTTTATCGATATTTGGTTTAAAATTTAAATTGCAAAAGACATCTGAATTTTTTTTCGTTTAAATAATTTATGATGATTTCATGCAGCCGAGTCTTTACCCATTATCGTTTCACATGTACTGATGTAAACATCGTGGGGATATACAGAAAATATTAACCTCACGTTTCATTTGGTCCCTTTAACGCGAAGTGTTAGTAAAACATTTTCAGCTATGGCTTCCCAGCAGTTCTTTTGCGTAATGTTTCGGAGTTGGACAGTGAAAGCGCTGACATAATGACTGCCAATTACAGAGGCTGTCCGTTCTAAGGACTTCAAAAAGTCTCCCATTCAACGTGTCGTCAATGATAGCAAAATACGAAACAAAGGCAAATAGAAATAGACAGAGAAACTTAAAAAGGAGTTTTGGATGAAAAAATCTAAGAAATAAGTAAGGAAAAGTATCCACTACGGGAAGAAACCCAGAAAGAAGAGGGATGTGGAAAACCTACTGATAGAACTAAGAATAGATAGAATAGATAGCAAAAAGGTGTTAAGGAAACGGATTATTATATGGAAATCACTTGAAAAGTACGGAAAAAATTAAAGTCAATGCAAAAATTACGTAAAATGCAAACAAGAGCCTAGTATATAGCAAATTATTCTTTGTTGTTTTTCGGACAAACATTATATACTAAGAACAGAAATAAGGTTGTCTCTAAAGATTCATGCGTATATGCATGTACTTTCACGCAACTCCTTCAAGTAATGTAGATAGTAGCCTCACGAGCTTCGTTTCAACTGTGTACCCATGAACACTCTCTACAAGGTACTCTGGGCAAGATTCGGGAACGATATTCTCTATCATAGCTTATTTTGAACCAACGCTTCTCCTAGAGCGAGCTGTGATACAATAAATATATTTGTCCTATAAACACCGATCGAAAGTGCTTTCGACCACCTAAAATAAGTGCCCGTTTTGGAAATGCTCCTTTGCGTCGGCGCATTCATATATGCCTGTTTAAATTTTGCCTCTATTTTAGCGAGTGCGAGATATGTGAATTTCTTCCATCCTCGCATTCTGCATTATCAATCCTCCTTCCTTTCCTCTTTACATTTTCCTGTGTTTCGCATTCATTATTTTGCAACAAATTATTTGTGGGATTCTCCGACAATAAACGTCCCCCTAAGCAGTGCTTCCTTCTAAATTTATCCGAAATTTGCAAAACGAGTTGGCGGTTTTGTTTAAATCGCTCTGGAAATGCGACCTTCCATCCTCATGAGGATATATCTCAAGTGTCGCATTCGTTTAAGAGAGAACGTACTCGCTGTATCTGGGGAGGGTCAGTCCATTCTGCTTAGTTTATTCAGCAGCGGATAAAGCGGTGCCAGCGAAGGTCGCCCACATTGCAAACCAGCGGCGATGGCTTAATTCCTTCCTGAATATTAGTAAAGCATGATATGACTGGATAACTAGGTAGAGAATAAGTCGTACTATTATTATTTGACCGGTAAAGAAATCCTCCTCTTTCATCGCAACATATATTTACTAAATGTTTCTTCATAGACGACGCCATGGGTTACTTTTTATTTTCTTAATTTACCTGAATAATTTATGGATCTGACTACCTCTGTATTTTCGACATAGATTTTACAATTTTTTTCTTCAACATGAATCTCCTCTGTCATGAAGCAGATAACTTTCTAAGTCAAAACTCACCTCAATTGTTTATTATCAATAAATAATTATTTAATGAAGCGCTTCCGAAGATGCCATTTTACATTTTTTGTAATATCGCTTGATGAACCGTAAAAATAACAAAAAAGTCGCTTAACACATAAAAAATGTCACTAAAATGTAGATAAAAATTGCAATGGCTGTATTTTGCTTTTTAATATTAGTTCAGATATCAAAGGAGTTAAACAGATAATATGAACTTCAAGACTTGTAAACGTGATGCTATTTTCATTTTGCGTATGAATGAAACGTGTTATGATACGAAAACGTAAAAGAGTCAGTACGTGACGAAACATGTAGAACAAGATGTCCCCGAAATAGAATTAGTGGGTAAGAGTATACATAAACGATAAAATTGATGATTTTGTGACAAATTCACGAAACCCAATTCTCACACAAGTTTAACGCTTCAATAACAATAATTCAATTAACATTAATTTATAACATTTACAATTTAAAATTATCCGTAGATTCTTCTACCTTTTGCCATTTGATTAGACTAAATCTCACTTTTTCTGCCGTCTTCTTTATAGAAATCCTTCATTCAAAACAATTGTTTCGCTTTAATACTAGTGAAGTGCTAAAGAACAATACATCTTTAGTTATGTTTGTGTGTTTCGCTGAGATCACCATTTCGTCTAGTGATTCTTTCTTCTCTCAATAAGGGTATCGATATGTGCTTATTAATATAGATATATTAAAAAAGAACACTTGCCTTATCTTAACAAGTCAGAAGACAGATTTAATTCCATTTCACGGAGAAGGATGTTTTGATTCGTCATCTCTTCAACTTTAACTTACATCAGTTGCGAAGGCATATCATATCCTTTCCTGTGTTTTTCAATCATTTCTGAAAAAATATCGGAGGTTATTTGAAAGAGACGCACACCACAGCCAAATAACCGAATCTAATCACGGTGGCTTTGGAAATCGTTTAAAGGAGTATTTAAACGCGTTTTAATTGGCTCGCCTCTTCTGAAATTTCGTTCACTCCCTCGTTCTTCGCATTCCTCAACGGTAGCTTCGAGAAATGCGCCAATGCATTCGGCGGGATTGACAGAGGTATCATATAGAAAGTGAGTTGTATCGGAAAATACACACCTTGTTCCTGAGAGATATTCCAATAGAACCACCGCTCTGGAGTCCCCGTTAATCCTTCGCAGATTCAATTTGTGTGCCTTTTATTCCGCAATAGCATCCAATTCTCTGCGCCATCTTACTCTGATGTCTTTCCCACTTTCGCTTCCTTCGCTTTTTCCAAAAGCAGCCGTAAATATTCTTGGAAAAATGGATGCTGTAATTTCAAGTGAAGGTACATTCTTCTCTGTGTCCGCAAAGTAATAGATTTGTAAACTCAATAGGCAAAGGCGTCACCTCGCGGAAGACCTAACTATGAAAATTAAATGTACACTTTCACAGCGAATTTTATATGGGGACAAGTTTTGCTAGCATCATCGTGCAAAGATAATTTTACAATTCATCAAAATATACAAGTAAAAAAAGGGTAAGGTTGAGGACGCAGAGAGAGAGGGCCGGAGAGGAATTGTACACTTGCTTCTCAAAGATTAAGATTTTGGAATAAATCGACCTCGAATTGGTGGCAGTTATCCATCCTGAAGGATATTGAAAATCAGAACACAGAATGTTGTTTAACCCTTACCAGTTTAACCTCTACTACATTCTACGGTATAAGCCCGATTTTCATCATTTTTTACAATAAGATTTGGACTGATGAGCATGTTTTTCCGTTCCCTTTACCCTAATCTCCCCCTGTTTTACTAGTATATATTGATGGAATAGAAAATTGTTTTTGCCCGATGATGCTAGCAAAACATATCGCCAAATAAAATTTGCTGTGAGAGTGTAAATTCCATTAAAATCCCAAGGATGAATGGACTTGCAAAAAGTCTGAGATCAAACTTTTTTTCAAGTCCATTCTTCCTTGGGATTTTTCCTGGGTGCGCACTATCTTGAGCAAAATCACCCTCACCCGTTTTCCTGTGTAAATTCCATTAATCGATTTATGCTAAATATTACGAGAGAAGGATATTTTACTGGTTCATTAAAGACACATCTACATCTACATAAATACCCTGCAAGCCGCCTTCCGGCATTGCAGGGGGTGTAAACACTAATAGTAGAATTACTTCTTTAATTTATTATAATCGCATATCGTTTGCGGAAAAAAAGAGTCCCTAAAACGACTTGTCCTCACGTCTATTTCTCTTATTTTACGCTCACTGTCGGATCGGGCAAAGTAGCAGGGGGTCGCATAATATCAATTACAGCATCCGAAAATGTATTTCCTCTGAATTTATCTAACAATCGCAGCCTAGCTTCCAACCTGCGTCTGTGAGCATTTGCGTTACACTTTCTTCTCTATCGTAGCACTTTTTAACAAAACGTATCGCCTTACGCTGCACTTTCTCGAGTTCGCGAGAGTTCGTTTCATCCGCTGGGTCCATATACTCGCCGCATATTCCAGATGGGGCCTAACTAACGTGAAATAGCATCGCTCTCTAACTTTTTCATCGCATCTACTTACAATACGCTTTATAAAACCGAGCTTTTTAGTTGCTTTACCGCATATTTTCCGAATGTGTGTGCTCCAGCTTAAGTTATTGGTTAGGGTGATTCTAAGATATTCTACTGAGTCGACTACATTAAAAATCGTTCCACTACTTTTGTACGGGTGGTTCGGACGCAATTGTTACCTTATGAAGATTTTTACCACAGAGCATTTATTTAAATTAAGGTCTAGTTGCCATTTTTCGCGCCACATTTGTATATGAGCTAAGTCGTTTGAGAGTGAAGTCTCCCACGACGAAAAAATGTGTAGTTATCGACAAGAAGGAGACGAGGTGCGGTTCGATAGAAACGTCCGTTGGACGGCCAATGGCAATTCGAGCGATCGAATTACAATCGAGCCTCAGATTGGAGAAGTTTTGGCGAAAATCAACCAACTATTCTACGCGGGGACATTTCTCAATAGCCCTTCGTTTCTTTCACCAATCTCAACTTTTGAGTCAAAAGTTCTCAAACATTCGCTTAAATAGCCACTAATGGCTGAAGTTGAAACTAAATGTGGAGAATATTATCATTTTAACCTCGTGATAACTACCATTCATTTGTATATTCAATAATTTAAAGGATTAATTTTCGATAATGTTTTCATGCTGGACGTTTAGATCGGAATCTACAATGACAGTCTCTTTAGATAGTAATACTGGTTTCGATTGCGTTCTTTCTTTTGTGCCATTTTTCTGTTTCTTCGGAAGAACAACTCTGATTCGAACGTTTTATGCGTCGCTTTGGCATGATTTTATCGTTTTCTTTTATGGATATCAACTTTTACAATATGGACGAACTCAAGCATCCATGCGCTATCCCAGAAAAACAAGGTTAGCCGAGACTCGAACTAGGGACCTGCGTTAGAAATGCAGTCTTTAAATTCCATTCTCTCTCCAGAATTTCTGATAGCAATTGGTTTCAATCCAACCAAACAGCCCAATCAGTGTTGCGGAGGGTTAGTTAACAGACGGGAGGAAATATGGGATGGAATGTTATATGCAAAAAGGAGAGAATAGTAAACTTAAAAGGCTATTGGAACAAGTGAAATCAATTTAGTATGTCGTCGGCTGTTAAAGGTGAGGTTTTCATAAGAGCTGAATCGCCCAAAGAATATATATAAAACTCAGAAGAAACGGAAGTTTCGGTTCTATACAAAAATATATTCTTTGGTCTTCCAATGTTTTAAGGGTACATGACATAAGGAGGCTGCCCATTCGGGGAGCCATAAAATGATTCGCAGATGGATGCATTTTATTAAAAAATATAACCGAAAAACTGAAGGAATTTTACAAAGCGATCGCATTATTCCGATCGGAAATAACCAAAGTTTTAAAAACGTCTTCATTTCTATAGTTTCTCAACTGTCTTTATACATTTAAATGTCGCTGAATCTCAAATAACATCTCTCCAATCGACGCCGTTGCGCAAAAACTTATAATTACTTAATTTTCGGGAGCGTCCTTATCTCGTTTTATGCGACTTTCATTTGAGAAGTTTTCTTTATTTCTCTCGGCCTTTCTCCGGATCCGAGCACCTTTTTATATCAATCGGATCTCGAATACAAACTTCAGCTCCACAATATACAATTCAACGCCTTCACTTGTTTAAGAAAATGTTTCATCTTTCCCTTCATGTGCATCGCTTTAATTCCGTGAAAATGTTGAGGCGAAATTTTTAATTAATGTGATTACAGCGAAACTAAGGAGAGAACTCTGCATTCGTTTTAATACGCTCGATTGAAATTTTAGTCGTCTCTGAGGTTCTTATCTAAGGATTTTAGCATTTTGGAACTACTACTAACTGTAAGATAACGTGCAATGTACACTATGGATTTAGATTTATTCGAGAACAGTTTTGCAATCAAGAAGGTAATGTTTTATTTTAAGGTTACCAGCACTATCTACATGTATACCCTGCAAGCCGATCGATTACTTTCGCGAATCGTTCACGGAAATGAATGAATTTTTGAAGCGTCTTACGTCGGAAAGATGCAACGGAGTATCTCAGATAAAGCAATGACTATCTCAGCATGAATGACGATCATACTCGAGAAGTCTTCTCTTTCGTTTGGATTTTAACACCAACATAGGTAAGGCCAGTGATTCGATTTCCCAATATATTAACTCAATTCAGATTAAATCGCTCACTGACTTCAAACTTAAAATCGAAGACGATAAGCCCTTGCAGTCATAGCCGTTACGAAATTGATACATTTCGCGTTAATGGTTAAAATCTATAGAAGAAAGTATGTAGTGCTCGGCCGTTAAATTTGGGAGGAATGCTTTTTTCTCGCGATGGAGGGAGCTGAAGGAGGCTTTGATCCAAATAGCCGAATAAACTGTAAAAATGAGAAGCTTTTCCGAATTCTCGGGCTTTGGGTAGATTTCCGTCAGTGTTCGCTGTATATTCCATCAAAGCCTCTTCTTCATCTCGAACTCGTCGCCAGATCACTTTTCCTCGTTTTTCCACTTTTTTCTTCCGATTGGCTCTATCCCAGAAAATAAAAAAGGCATCCGGAAAGTTTCGCCCGTCCGCAAAAACTCTTCTCTCCCTTCGACTTCTAAAATATCCCTCGCATTTTTTGAGGTTAGATCCGCGAACAGAGGTTCTTGTTATCTACTGCGGGCATAAATATTTAACGAACTGCATCGACGTATAATAATAATATATCGACGTATAACCTATAGTCATATACCTCGGGCGATGAGTAGTCTCGCTAACGACACTGAGATAGTAAATACTATTTATATTTTTAAGCTTTGAAATGTAACGCTTCGAATGTTCACTGACCACATTGAGAGAAGATGTCGCCCCGTGGGACCTGCTCATCTATTTATACTCCAAATTTGGAATTCGTTACAATTAGATTCCTTCGCTTTTGTAATCGTGCCATTATGTGCCATAATATGGCATACTTGTCGGTCCGTTGTTTTTTACTGTTATCCTAGCATGTCCAATCGTCGAGTCATAAATATTTTATCTCGTTACTACTTTTCGTTTCTTTTTTATCAGTTCTTCTCCTTTGGATGATTTTGAAGTTATTACTGAACATATTTATATTTTCTCGTATTTTAAGTGATTCGATAGTAAAGTATTTTGAAACCTCGTTTCTCTTGATTGAAGTAAGTACATTATGACGAATAAATGTATAAACTCTTTATTAAGGCGAGGTTAGGCGAAGCTGGCCTCTCTTCCTCCTAACCTCAATTGCCAATACATAATTAAATTTGATATTTAAAGTTAAAAGAGAAAAAAATGGAAACATTGGGTTTGTGGCGAAAAATCTTCTCAACTAAAGATTGAAGAAGACCAAAACCAATAATTATTTAATGAAGCGCTTCCGAAGATGCCATTTTACATTTTTTGTAATATCGCTTGATGAACCGTAAAAATAACAAAAAAGTCGCTTAACACATAAAAAATGTCACTAAAATGTAGATAAAAATTGCAATGGCTGTATTTTGCTTTTTAATATTAGTTCAGATATCAAAGGAGTTAAACAGATAATATGAACTTCAAGACTTGTAAACGTGATGCTATTTTCATTTTGCGTATGAATGAAACGTGTTATGATACGAAAACGTAAAAGAGTCAGTACGTGACGAAACATGTAGAACAAGATGTCCCCGAAATAGAATTAGTGGGTAAGAGTATACATAAACGATAAAATTGATGATTTTGTGACAAATTCACGAAACCCAATTCTCACACAAGTTTAACGCTTCAATAACAATAATTCAATTAACATTAATTTATAACATTTACAATTTAAAATTATCCGTAGATTCTTCTACCTTTTGCCATTTGATTAGACTAAATCTCACTTTTTCTGCCGTCTTCTTTATAGAAATCCTTCATTCAAAACAATTGTTTCGCTTTAATACTAGTGAAGTGCTAAAGAACANAATCAATTTATGAGCATAAATTAAGTAAACAAAGAACCATATGAGTATATGATGGAGAAGTTTGGTTAGCGAAAGCTAAATAGGTCCTCATTTAGAGAAAATTTTATGAGATAAATGGAACCCATGAATCGATTAAAATATTTTATGGCAATTTAACCTCTGCTGGGTGATTCGGAGAAGACATTTCTATGCTTTAGAATTCTTAGTATTTTGAGGTAAACATGTTAGGAATGGTGATTGAGAAATTAGAATAATCCGGAGTGTGAATAAGTTCGAGAATTTCTGATTAAAGTATAACTCGTCATAAATGGTAAAGTTGAACTGCCGAAATTGCAGCAAAATTTGCGGCAAAAAGCCATTTTTGAGAAGTTTTTGCAGAGATAGTTGCAAAATAAAACAGAGAAATGAGCAAAACTTGGTTTGAAATAGCAATGTTGTGTAAATGGGTGAAGGGGATGAGTCAGCTGAAGTGACGAATGTTCCATTCGGTGAGCACCGAAAAGTTGTTTATTTGTGCCAGTGAATCCCCAAAGATGCGTGTAAATCCGATTGAAAAATCGTGAACGAAATCAGAGCTTATCTATTGCAATCATAGATTTAACCCAAGGAAAGCTAAACCCAAATATATTTTCCACAAAATGCATTGTGGCAGTACTTAACATTCCAGTAATAATTAAAGCAGTGCACATTAAAATGCGACAGTGATTAGCTATTCAAACTTAACTTTGGGAAGGTAATGAAATTTGACCGATGGTTTCTTTGACTCGACCTCTCGGAACAATCGTAATTTGTGGCCTTTATTCTTTGGAAATGTTATAGTCGAAATAATAGTTTCAGGATGGCAACCATCAGCAATAAAATACGATTAAGGTTGGAATTCTTTCACTTGGCGCAGTTATCGATTCCAATTCATCGGAAACTCCAGGCACTTCGTTGTTAGTGTTTCGAAAGCTGAGCTCACGTAGCACGTTTGAGCATCTGCTGGGAATCGAACCCGGGAAAGTGAAAGCGAATGCGCTACCCACTTGGCTCTCCCACTTCCTACTGTGAGAGAGAGAGAGAGTGCACTAAAAGAGTGATAACTCATACAGGGTTTCTAAAATTACAGATCTTCTTTACGTAACGTAAATTCCGCAAGAAAGTTTTTTGTGCGATTAACTTAGTCATTTAAAAGCTTAAAAAAGTATAGAAACCTACCATTGTTATTTGTATCTCTGTCAACAATGTGAGAGATTTAAGTCCGGTACTATAATGTATATTTAGGCTGGAGGTTATCTGTAACTCACAAGTTAACTATAGAATCCGCTTTGTAATCGTTAGTTAAACCTTAATTGAAATGATGGTCACCTATCAGATTGAGAGTGGTTCAAATGTTAACCCAATGGTTAACCGCAATGCATGTTGGGTGTACAAAATGGCGGATTAGTAAAGGTGAAAACTCACGAACATTTTGAATAGTTTTATTCCGTTCCGCTAACCAGTAATTGAGATGAATCATCAGGAATGTAGACAAGCAGAATTGAGTCACAGTAATGAGCCTTAGAACGTGATCGCGATGCGGCCGCCATTTTCTTAAACGCCAAACTTTTTGCCTCTCCTCCATTCGCCTGCGGCGGTCTCTCTCTTACGGCCCTCAGAATTAAGGGCCTTTTTTGGGCCTCTCTTCCTTGGATGTACATACATTACTTCTCGAAAAGGAGTAAAATATTTAGGTCTCATTCTGTTTACGGTGTCGGAATCGGATTGGAATGCCTGGATAATTACGTCCTTCGACGTTTATCCCGAATAGAAAATTGCCGTATTGATGTAAATTGAACCTAAGATGGAAATGAAATGTTCGAATCGAAGTATTCCGTGCTGAAAATGTGAAAGGTAATTTTCGGCGAAAAGTTGAAAGTCACCTTTCATTTTTTCCTTATTGAACATCGACGTCACAAAGCTCTTCCCTACAACAAGTTTGAACGCATTCAATCGAAATGATTTACATCGCAAAAGCATTGATAAAAAGGCCGTCATCTAGCCTTTTCATAGCTCTGATATTTTTCTGCCACAAATCGAGCAAACATCTATCGATTGAAGGTGATAGATTACGTTGAAATATCATACTTACTGTACTGAGAGCACCCTTGCACAGGGAGCAAATTCATAGGAGGAAGTTTGAATCGAAGCGCCCGAAAACCACCTCCTCCTGGGAATTCTCACCGCTATTAATATCTGTTTTTATATTAATCTGGATAAAATACAATCTAAGAGGAAATGATTTGCTCTGTAATAGAGATCGTGGCACTTACACAGATGATGAAGCCCATCTTAAGTCAACTAAAGAAATTCACAGTTTGAAACTCTACGCATCTTCAGTTAAGATAGAACCAAAATGTTTTGTTTTCTAAAGGAATACGAAATATGAATTTTCCTAAAACTTTCAGTTTGGTGGATGCTCTAGCTAATCTCAAGGGAAGTGAAAGACAAGGGAAGGGAAAGAAAGGTTCCCGGTCTGTACCATCTTTGTTTGCATTTCAGATCAACTTGCCTTTACTTAAAATTAGTTAACTATCAGTAGGCTTCGCAGGTTTTTCACACCCCCTGTTCTTGTGGGTACTTTCCTGCTGTGGTATATTTTTTCTTTATTATCAACTTAGATTTTTTAAAACCACAAAGTAGTTTTCCTCTGTGCACCTTTTTCAAGCTATTTCTTTTAAATTACAAAATGTAAGAAGAGACTTGGTAGCTTAAACCTTGCCCGAATTAAGTCGCATTATTGTTATAATTTATGATAATATATTCTATGGGCGTAAGAATATGAGATGATCCGATCGGTACATATTCGATACGCTATAAACAACCTCCTGTGCTTCCAAAAACTTTGGAGTAATTTTAAATAATCCTTCAGGAGCGACTTAGCAGTTGGATACATCGCTATAATGTCGGTAAAAAATTGTAGAACGCTTCTGCAGAAACCCTAAATACGAGCGAGAATGATAAAAAGAGCTGTAATTCGCGGTTCGATGTACTCTGACTGGAGGAAACGTCTCAGTACTTACACATCGACGCGAGGATAATTAAAAACTGCCCCACATCTGCGAAGAGCCTTTTTTAGGGTCATCCACTGAGAGATTTATTCTCAGCGCTCTAAGGTCGCCATTTTCCTGTTCGCACCGCCTTCGGTCCAATAAATGCTGCTGTGGCGCCCACACACTTGTTTACGGCTGGATCAGTAACTGCCTCTTTCCACGGAATTTCTTTAGCGAGGAAAAATGAAATAATGTCAATGACTATAGTTTATCTCTTGTAGTCCAATCGAATCGAACTGTGTCCTGTATGCTAACGAAGCTGTTTACTTAAACTTTCGATGGATCGATCAGTTTCCTTCAGATAGATATTTGCATTCCAATACCTATGTCCGATCGGTAGCGATATAACTAACGTTATTCGTCGGAATCTTTACCTACTTTTCCGAGATTATGTAATGGATATTCATATTTTCTACCACTCTTTCCTACCACCGATTTCCTTCTCCTCTATTATCTGGAGAATGCGAGCTTCATTTTTCTTTTAATCATACATTTGAAGAGATTATGACACCATTCCCAGATCAACCTTATCCATCTATTTATAGATATACAGACACAATCATTGTTAAAGAAACGTAAAAAATATTCATAGAAATATGTAGGAATGGAAACGGTTTTTGAGAAAGAACCTTATCCTTATTCATCTGTTTTTCCGATTTCTTTCCTGGGAGCGTTCACCCCTCCTCTTCTTATCGTCCTCGGCCCAGAATCCTGTGCGCTACTCCCGGGGCTTTCGAGGAATCGCGGCGTCGGCGCTCTCGCTTCGGAAATCCCCCGGGGCTCACAGCCTCTGCCCCCGCCCCGCCCCCGTACACGACCACTCCCTGCTCCCTCACACCACCGTCTGCTCGACCCTGTTGCATGGCCGAGCCTCAGTCCAGGAAATTTCGCCTCCTTCCCCTTGCGTATGGGTTAAGGTAAATGTATGGAAAATGCAGGCATTTGCCTCGAGACGTATTGACGACATCGTTTGAGCTGATACGCGAAGAGTTGTTTATTTGAGTCTGCAGAATTGGCTGCATTTAGCGCCTTGTAGTATACAGTGTCGTTCGGTTTAGAATTTAAGTCTGTGTGAATGTTAGTTGTAATTATGAAGGTATATCATAGCCTTAAAATCCTTCTTAGAGAGGGAATAACGTACTTATCTCGCATCTCGAAAAGAATCTGTACCCGAAACTAAGGAACTCTTCTGTAAATAGAAATGCGACAAATATGCTCATGCAAATTGGCAGTCAAACGGATATTCCTGAATTAATTTTGACCCGTTAGTGCTAACTCGGATTTGGGTGAGTCCAATTATGTTTTGGATATAGTAGTTCCTAAACATCTAATTATCGATTACTGAGTATTAAATCGATTTCGGGAATTACTTAGCGAGAGCCTGTAAAGTAAGCCATTGGCCCCTGCGAGTCGAATGAGAGCGAATTGAGTGATGCTTTTTCAAGGCAATGGCACAGCGTTTTCGCACTTAAAATATGGAGCGAAACTCGTTTGGGTGGCGTTTTTTAAGGTAAGGAGGATATGTCGCTGTTTTTTATACTTGAAGCAATAATGCTGTAATATTTATGCACTAAACGATTTCCATAGAATAAACGGAAATGATACAATCTGAGAGTCAGACAAGTCGAACCGAGACCACGGTTGAAGTGATTTCTCTCTTTTTATATTTCCTTGGGAAATTTCCAATTTGCACGCCTTTACGTTCAAAGCTTGCCTTTATTCGTTTTACTCTATTGTAAGCTGCATCGATGGCGAAAAACCTATGAACCTTGCAGTTGCTGTAACATTACTGAACCTATAGTTTCAAAATGTAAGACGACGGAATCGGTGAACTGTATATTAATAAAGGTTAATGTAGCCGTGATTCAAATAATAAACTTAATTTGTGAAAAATGGCCAGCTGTTTCAGCTGAGCAGCAAAATTGGACAGCAAAGCAAACTATTTTCTACGTTTAAAAGTTCCGGATTTTACGCTTTAATTTATTCGTAATTTGATATTTAAGTCAATTGCCATCATAATATGTTAATTCTGATTAAACTTTACCTTGCTTCGGTATTCCTCTATGTGATTGGCGTCACTGATAAAAACATCGAACTCTGCTCTGTGACATAGGATCCCAAGGAGCCGATAGAAGATGATTAAATGAACTCTTCCAGAGAATCATCTTTTCTCGGTTAGCCGCAAACGTTCTATTTAGCATCACGCTTTTTCCACAGTTCTTATTGACGTCCCAGTAAAACGCTTCGTCGTCCGAAGTATAATGTGATTGTCTTCTCCCTCTCTGTCCACTTTCTCCTCTTTGCTTCAGCGAACTGAACCTGTGGGGGTCGATTCCTGTAGGGAAGTTTAACAAAGTTTATTCCCCATCTGCTGACATGTTTTCGGCATTCTTGTCTTATGGTCGACGACATCACAGAGTGGTTGAGGACTCCTGCAGTGGCGATATTTTGCTCTCCGATTTGCTGTTTTGCGGACGAAAGAAAATCACAAGGGAGCTTTAGGTGGAGATGAAATGTGTTAGGAGAACGTTAACTGCACCTTTGAATTGCCAAGTAAGTTCTGAATCTGTCCGCAGATTCCGAATTTGTAAAACCAATCGGATTTCGGATATGAATTCGATTTTTCCTCGAATTCGAGTTCCACTTTTAAACCTTTTGATTTCGACCAGGTGGTCGGCCTAATTGGGGTATTTGTCGGTTCTGAGATGGTTATCGACATAAAACGATATCTATCGAACGACGGCAATTTGGAGTCGATCGCGAGCGGAGGTATTTCTCAACTTTGTGTGACGTAGCCACATTTATGATGAGTGTATGTATTCCTTGTTAAGATGATTAGGTTTAAATAAGAATGATATGGACGCCTCGACAACAGGGTTATAATTAGTGCAGACTTTGTAATACTTGATGTTTGATAATTGGTCGATCGTGGTCGTACGATTGGTATCGAAGACTTGCGATTAGTATCGAAGAGAGAGAATGTTTGACCGCAAATACATCGGCAGTTATGCTACTGCTTTTATTAATATGTCTAAAGCATGGAACAAGGCAACAGTAGTCCTAAGAAATGACATTTACGACTCTACGAAAATGTCCAGTAAATAATGTCCAGTGCCATAAAAGGGCGATGAAGCCATCCTTGTAAGTAAAACATACCAGTCATGAAATTACTCGATTTCAAATCAATGGTCACTACCCGAGCGATAAAATCGAAATGTTATGTTTCAAATCAGTGTCATTTTGAGCATACGAGTATAGATTTGCAGAATAAGATAGAACGCTTCTGTTCTGCGATGATTCGTGTTCAGGGAGACGCTCATAAAGTGTTCGCGTTTGCAATTTGAGAGAAAAGCAACGTTTCGCCTGTTCGATCCATGTTTGAGAGGGAAAATAAAAAATCCGCTGATGGAATGCTACATATGATCGAAATAATGCACAAGAAAAGGATTGGCGATGCCGGATCGGGTGAAGCCGAGCCTATGAAATTAAAGTCGTGATTTGCGGTACCTAAGGCCAGGAAAAGGATTAAAGAATTAGTAATAACAAAAAACGAATTAACATTCCTATGATCGCATATATTACTTATGCGGTCTCCTCTAAAAATTTATTTCCGTCAAGTAAGTCCATTGGCGGTTATAAGGGAATCAGAGCCCGAACAGTTTGCATGATGTGAAGTAACAAATTATCCGAAGGGATTTTCCACAGTTTTCGACAGCTTGGAAATTGAGCGGAATTTTAAAGGTTTACGACGTCTATCTGTCAAATTTTAGACACAAAATACACTTATCTTATCTGCACTGCATTACTCTAATTATTCGATTTGTCATTTTAACGAAATTACATATATATGCCAAACTTAAAATACTTTCACAAGTACTAGTCGTCCTTTTGGTTTGAAGCCGGTTTGGTTTTAGCCCTAAAAGACACTGGAGAAAACAAAAAGAATATTGCCTATCTTACATTTCCAGCTTTGCCAATAATAACAATGACGGAAATATGCAAAAGTACACTTAACTGGAAAGCACTCAGTGTAGATGGCTTCCAAAACTTTTGGTATGAGCGCTTCACAAAAAATCATGTTTTCCTGGCGAGACATCTGTCGCATCTACTAAGTAATCTATCTGGTACACCAACCTTTTCACCGACACCAACATAGATATTACGTGTATTACGTTTTTCCTCGGAGCATTAGAGAGGCTAACAGGATAGATTAGTTACGAATATTTGGTGTTGATACACCCCCTGCCATACGCCATTCGGCGGCTCGCGAGGTAAAATTCTAAATCTAAAATCTATGTTACCTAAAATTGAACATACAGAAGACTCCAAACAGTATCGACGAATAACTTGCCTGCTGACAGTATACAGTATAATCTTAACTGCCAACAAAATATATTAGACGTAATTGGTAATGATACAATGGCAGAACAGCGTCGTAGAGATCATTTGTGATGCAAAGAACAACTATTTATTGACTCTGTAGATCTGCAGTAAACATTTAAAGAGAATAGACAGCTGGCTTTCATAGACTATCAAAAGACCTCACTCATGGCTAATACCCAATCATGACCCAATGATTACAAGATGTTTAGAAACTATAATGAAGGATTGGAATTTCTGTTCAGCGTGTTTTTCTCAGCAAGAAGAGATGCACAGAGCCGTATGCGTTGCTGATAGTAGCTATACTCCCTTACATATTGAGCAGAGAGCAACATACTCTACATTTAATATCAAAACAGATGAATGAAAGCAACTGGAAGCGTGAGCCCAGAAGAAAATCGACAGTAGGCATTATAATGACCTTAATTTAACAAAACAATGAAGTATTAAACAAGAGGTTGGTGAACTCTTTGTGAGATTTATGATGGCCATCCAGGAGCAGGAGGTCTGAACTAAACACACTCTGAAAGAAGAAGCCATCACAGATGCAGGCGGTGTTATCAAATCATAGAACATATTCAGCACATACTAGCAGGCAGTAGGATGATGGAAAACACATACTAATTGTATAGGGATAACTTAGTAGATCATACACCAAGAAGTAGGCAAACGAAAATTATTAATTGATAAAAATATACCACCATATATTGACTATAATCCTGAATCGATCTTGGAAAGCCATAGTGGTAGGCTGTATATTGACCGTAACATAATGACAGATAAAACAATACACCACAATATACGTAATATGACGTTAAATAATAAAGAAAATAAAATGGTTTTTTGATAGACATATCAGTCCTTTAAACAGATTATATTGGAAGAACAATATGTGGAAAGGGAAACAAGACCTAGGAAACGAAATTTTTATCACCTGGAGTATGAAACAAATTGAAATAGTACCTATATTGTCATCTACCACCAGCAGAATCCCAAAGCAATTCTTCGATAGTCAAAATAGCAAACTTTAGACAGCTACATATTTATTAAATGCAATAGCCAGTCATGATTTCAACATGCAACATTGTCAGAAAATGTTTAAATTTTGGAATTTAAGTAACTATTTTAAAAGTCGACTTCATCTCCCTGGGAGTACTTGCTTTTTACACTCATGAAAGTGTCAGCGGTGCTGAAAAAGAAACAAATAACTACTTCTATGGAAACTGGAACATAATCCCAATTACATCAACTTTCGTAGTTGTTATCATTCACGATCTCATTCCGCCACCGCGGCCGGTATCGAATCCTCAGCCTCTTGGAAGTAATTGCCTGGGATGAACTGGCGAAACGCATTTGCTTGTCTCCGTGTCTTGCTGAGCATACGCAACGGCGAACGTTTAGCATCGCCTCAAGGAATCCCCGCCATCGTTATTATTGCATATTTTTTTCGATTTCGCTGTGGATGAGCTCATTTCATACATTGATGAAGCTGTCATCTTCACTTGGCATTTCGGAGATCGATATATCTTTTTTTATTTCTGATCTGTTCCCTCCGCTTTATCGCGTTTTTCCATTGGCGAATGAGCTAACTATTCCCCTATTTTCTCATCATTTCGATTCGTATCGAATCCGTCTTCATCTTTTCCACCTGCTGTAATACACTGTCGATTTCTACCAAAACTGTCATTCGCTATTGCGTTATCTATTCTCTACAATTTACTTGTGCTAATGCTTGGAATTCGACCGAAATTTCAACGACTTTAGCAATATATAATTATCTGCTACGATCCGTCGGATTTAGCGCACTAACCGACTTTTGCAGTAATAATGCAAATTTACATTTTATTTATTTATTCAGTTGCTAATATTCCGCCTAAATGCGAATTTCCCCGCGAAAAAAGCTTTGCTGTTGCGAATCACTGGAGGATTCCGGAATTCCCAATGATTTACTAGTGTTGTACTTTCAGATATACATTTGCCCTTAATCTGTGGAATTATTTATTACTATGAACAGTCGGTGTTTGAACCCCATGTCACACGGCGGAGAGCGGCTTGCAGGGTATTCATTCGGATGAAGATAAGCTAACATAAAAAAAGTACGGCACGAACGGGCATTAACCCTGTGGCATTGTCACTAATGTTATGAATAATATCAAGTTTAAACACAAAAATTTACAACTCACACTGGAAAAATTATACGGAGTTCTGTCTCACTCCATATATCACAAATCCTCACTAACTAATATAAGCAATTTTGGCAAGTGCATTTTGAAGACCACACATGTATACTAAAATAAAGAATAATACAGTTTTAGAGAAAAATATATGGCGATGAAATGGTGTGGTTACATTACAGTTCTAGATTTAGGATTTATTTCGGCTTCAATAGGTTGAGCATTAGCAAATTATGATGGGATTATAACTATCGAATTATTTGTGATTATAGTGCAGCTCTTTGAAGTCCACTGACATTATACTCTATATTTCGCTAAGTTTATTCATGAATCCTCCTAAGGACAGTAACGGCTGGATTGTGAATTAATACGAATTGATAGAAAGGCACCGAGTTTAAGGGGAGGACTTGAGTGGTTCTAAAGTGGGAGGAAGACCGAGAAAAATTTGTCTGAAAGTGTTCCATTAAAAGCTGAAAGAGAAAGGTTTACGTTATGCATATTCGTGGAGACAATTTAGAACAAGTTCGGAATTTTTGGCGCATGCGCTGTATGATTTCCGCTCAAAACGCGAACTGCGCATGCGCCGCATGAAATGCATCATTTTCGAAGGCGTATGGGCACTTTTAAAGCGGAAGATAAAGATTTGAGGTGTATTGTGGAAAAATGAGTCGAATAGGTCGTGCAACACGGCAGGGAGTGACGGTCGCTAAATTCTCGTCCGGATGTTGGGAGTCGTCCGAGCACCAAAAGAGCACAAATATCTCCAGTCAATCAAAGTCCTTTCCCTCTTCCTCTCTTTCATTTCTGGATCTATGGCTCTCCTCAGCCCCCTCTACCCTTTTTCTTTGGAAACATTTTCGGCTCCCCTTTTTAAAAAAAAGATGGCCCCCCGTACTACCTGACAGAGTGCCTCCATAGTTTTAACTGCTTCTTACAAAAACATTTTCTTCTTTTTTCATCTCGTGTCATTTCTCCGTGCCCTCTTCATCGGTGCCTTTTATGTCCGAGCGCCATTTTATCAATTCTGTTGCAAAAACAATAACCTGCGTCAAATGGGGCTGCGATTAATGCAAGCACTCGATTGCGAGGGATCGCAGCCGTTGGGATGCGGTCCTACAAAAGACATTCTTTAAAGAAGATGACCCGTCTCTGGTTGGCAATCGTAAGTTATCGGACAGGAATCTGATAGATGCAACGACAGTTTTTTCTGAACAAATTTAAGGCTTCTCCTTATGAAATAAATGATAGGCTCCTTACCAACCTATACACCAAAGTAAATACACCAAACAATACAAAAATATCAAACGCTATCATAACCAGGTGTCAAGTCAGGCAACGATCTTAAATTTCATTACAGAATAGAAATTACCGATTCTTTCCCTAGCAATTTATTGTGTCACTGCATGTCGGATTTATGAAAATATATCCTTCTAGTTTTCTAAGTTCCTGAATTTTATTTCGAAAGTATTCGAGTATATTAAGTTTGGGATTTAATAAGTCAAGCGAATTTTTCTGGTTCCGTAAGCTGCAAAATTAACAATATTTGGCGATACTCGGAACATATTATACTTTTAAAAAACAGAAGTAGGTTTTTCTTGTAGAAGGAGGCTCGCATTCTTCTTATTTCTCCTATGGAAGAATGCTTACGTCATCTGTATCCTTATTCACGGAAAAAGGCTCATATTAGCGGTGACCTAATTATTAGCGCTAGAAAGCCGTGAAATTATTTGGCTGCTTTTTTTTCTAACAGCCGTGCACTAGTGAATATAGTGATGATGAAGTAGAACTTGTTTATGAAAAAATAGAAAAAGTTATGGGAAGGCTTAGAAGCAATGTAAACCTAATTGTAATGGGGGACTGGAATGCGGTAGTTGGGCAAGGCAAAGATGGAGAAGAAGTGGGAGGGTTCGGACTAGGAAGTAGAAACGAAAGGGGACAGAAATTAGTAGACTTTTGTAAAAGGAATAACCTCTGTATCACAAACACTTTTTCAGCACCATAATAGAAGGAGATACACATGAAAAAAGCCAAGAGATAGGGATAGGTACGAAATTTATTACATTTTTGTAAGAAAAAGGTTTAGAAATAGTGTTAAAAATTCAAAGAGTTACCCTGGTGCTGATGTTGACTCAGACCATAACCTGGTCATGATGAAAACCGAGCTAAAGTTTAAAAAGATATTTCGAGCAAAAATTACACCAAAATGGAACCTTGAAGCCCTTAAAAATGGGAAAGCGAGAGAGTTCCAAGAGTCAGTCAGTAAGGCCTTAGAGGATAATGGGAGGGAACTTACTATAGACGGAGAATGGGAAAAGATTAAAAACAGTATCAAGGATAGTGCGCAAGTAACTATTGGAAGGGTCAAACAAAACAAAATTAGGAAACCATGGGTGACGGTAGAAATGATAAATAAAATGGAGGAAAGAAGGAAATGGAAAAGGGTTAACACAGAACAAGGACGTAGAATGTATAGGGCTCTCAACAACGAACTGAGAAGGGAAACAAATAGGGCGAGGGAACAGTGGTGGAAGGGACAATGTAACGAAATAGAAAAGCTGGACGAAAGTGGGAGGGTCGATTTAATGTATAGAAAGGTGAAACAGTTAACGGGAAATAAAACACGAAACAGAACAACCACAATAAAAGATAATAATGGTAAAGTTATACGAGATCCAGCCAGCATAAGGGAAAGGTGGAAAGAATATGTCGAGGAACTATATGGGAAGGACATGAAGCCAACAAACATAATGTTAGAAAGTGAACAAGAAGTGGAGGATGATGATGTTGGACCTGGGATATTAGATAGTGAAATTGATAGGGCCTTGCGTGATATGAAAGGAAACAAAGCAACGGGCATTGACGAGATACCAGTTGAGCTACTTAAAAACCTGAGGGGAAAGGGTAAGAGAGAATTCTATAATTTATGTAGAAAAATTTATGATGATGGGGAGTGGCCAGAGGATTTTACTAAGACAATCCTGATTCCTTTGCAGAAAAAGAATAATGCTTCGTAGTGTCGGGATTATCGTACAATCAGTTTAATATCTTACGCGGCAAAGGTTATTCTAAGAGTATTGAATAGAAGAATTGAAGGAAAAATTAAGGAGCAATTCGGAGAAGACCAGTTTGGATTTCAGAAAGGGAAAGGAACGAGGGATGCAATCGGGGTAATGAGGGTGTTAGTAGAACGAAGCCTTTAGTTTTAAAAGGATGTATGTGCTTGTTTTGTCGATTTTAAAAAGGCTTTCGATAAAGTACAATGTCCACAATTGATGGGAACTTAAAAGAAAATTGTGTTGGACTGGAAAGATAGGCATTTGGTGCAAAATTTGTACTTAAATCAAACAGCATGAGTTATTATAGCTGATTGGGAATCAGACTGAGCAGAATTAGAGAAAGAGGAAAGACAAGGCTGCCCGCTATCTTTATCCTTTTTTAATATTTATGTAGAGAAAAACGTGGATGAAGCTTGGAAAGAAAAAGAGAAGGGAGTGAAAGTTGAAGGGGAAGCAGTGAAGTCAGTAAGATATGCAGACGAGAACGCTATTGTGTGTGTTTCCAAAAAAGGTTTATAGATACTAGTAAATGCACTATGGATAAAACAAGGGACTTTGAGATGAAAATAAATGTAAGAAAACTAAAGTAATGAGATTCACCAAAGGAAACAAAGCTATGTTAGTAATCAGAGTAGATGGTGAAAAACTAGAGCAGGTAGATCATTTCTCTTGCTTGGGAAGTGTTTTTTCTTGGAATCGGAGGTGTGGAGATGAGGTTCGAAAAAGAGTAGTGTTGGCCAAGGAAGCTTTTATGAAACGAAGGGAAATGATGACTAAGGGTCTCGATAAAGGAATCAAGAAAAGATTTGTAAAATCCTTGATATGGAGTGTTTTGCTATATGGGTGTGAAACATGGACCTTACGAAAAGAGGACATCAAAAGATTGGAGGCATTTGAGTTGTGGGTATGGCGTAGAATGGAAAATGTGAGCTGGGTGGATAGAGAAACAAACATAGAGGTGCTAGAAATGGTTGGGGAGGAGAGGGTTTTAATGGAAGTAATTAAGCGCCAACAAAAGAAATGTTTGGGTCAGATATTGAGTGGAGAGGGATTGCTGAAGAGCGTGATCGAGGGTAGAATGCAGGGAAAGAGACAAAGGGGAAGGCAGAAGATGTTAGATTACGTAAAGTGAGGGGTGATTTACCAGATAGCGAAGGAAAAGGCTTTGAATGGGGAATATTAGGGCATAAGGACCTACCGAAAGGTAGAACAGTTCAGTAACTTATTCGTAGGGAATTATTGTCTAATCCTAATTAGGAAATAAAAGTAGGAATAATTTGTGAAAAGAGAAATCACTGTTTCGAAACTTCAATTGAATCGCTGCAAGGTGATTTCAAGCCTTGTTTGCCTTTCTTTATCGGCCTATAATCTCAAAAGATTGGAAATTATCACAATCCCAGCTTAATCTTATATTATTCCGAATTTTCAACTGCTTCCAGCGTGCTACTCAGTGGGTAGGTTATACGTTGCTCGACTCTATATTGTTAGATAATCGCTGCCGCTAATTTCAAAGTCGATCGAGAGCGTGTCGCATCTCCACTTTGGGTTAACGCTTTCGGACAGCACGTTCCCCGAATTTCTCGTCTTTGCGTACGACTTGTTCGTTAGCGCGTACACTACGATTTCCGAATGTTCGATAAAACGGAAGTTTCGTGAGAAAACGCTATTTGCGATGCCGTCTCTCACCAATTAAACCTGTCTCGAGGGCGCCAATTGTGTTCCTCGCTCTACGCCAGGTGTCGTGTTGCGCACCATGCACTCTTACCTGCGATGTTACTGCAACGCCTCGGGCGCCGAGGCTTGCAAATTACATCGGTAATTTTGGATAATTGACGTGGTCCTAGTTCCGTGCACTGGGGCACGAATTCCATCACATATTCGACCCGGAGCGAGCTTAAAAAGTACTGAGGACATTAATTTGGAAAATATCGTTGGAATGTAATTGGGAAAGGAGCATATTCCAGTATATTCCAGCAAGCATTTAAAATAGAGGAAAACATTTTTTAAGACTTCCGTGCTTATTACTTAGGCATTTTTATGTGGAATGATTGTAATTTAATTAGTAAGATAAAGAAATCGATAATGAAGAGAAAAGGGAGTTGTTTTCAGGTGTATTTCTAGCGAGTGAGTCATATATTGCTGATAATCGTACGATGCGTATAATGTAAGCCATTTTTAACATTTTTTTTGTTTTGGTGATTTGAAACTTTTCCCAAACCCGAAAATCTTTAACATGAATTATCTTAACTCCGGTCTTAAAATGGATAAAATGTCTTTTTCTTTTGCAAATTTCTATTCTGTATTTAGTGAGTACGGGTATAGAATAGAGCAATTTGTAATCTCTATTTTCATCTCGTTCGAGGCACGTGTTTTAGCATCATTCAGCATCTGAATTTTATCTGAATGTCTTTACAGCAAAGTTTTCCTCTTTGAAAGAGACGTGAGAAACACCTAAGTTTTACTCAAATCAGTCAATCTCTTCATTGGGCAAAACCATTCCGAAATTCGCTGAAATGCGAAATACTCCGCTCAACTGTATTAATGGAAACAGCGCTTCGAAGGGTTATTTGACGCCATTTCAACCTTTCTTTGTTCAGCGAATCCTGCGGAAGTCGAAGGCAGAGGGCGCAGATTAACATTTCAGGAAATTAATCTTGATAAATAAGAAAATTTCACGCTTAATTAAGAAAAAAAGGCGCTCGAAACAGCAGAACAGTTGTCGAATCCACGTTTATCTTCTTTATCGAAATACGTTTATCTTCTTTATCGAAAGCGCAGTTAACTACTTTCGCTTTTTATTTCCAATGTAAGACGAAACCCTGTGAGAACGTTGATACCCTAACGTTTCAAACCAATTTCATAACCTACTGTGATGATTTACTCCTCAGGCAGACATCTGTTTAATGAATTCGGATATCGATCAAATATTTTTGCGTGAATTAAAAAAATCCTCCGCTTTATTTTTGCAATAATATCTATTTTCAGTCCCTCCCGAAGACTTTCATAAATTATCATGAGATCGCGCTGAAAATCAGTGTCATTCAAATCAGTACTTATATATAATAAAAACATTCCCAAGCAGTGTGTGGAAAAGATGCGGCATAGTAGTTAAGTGGTTAGAATACCTGCCCGGAAGGTGGGAGACCTGAGTTCGAGTCCTAGTAATGTCGCTATTTTTCAAACCTGTTTATCCTTATGTTTTAGCCGCACAGGTCTTTCGTGCTAAGTAATTCACATTTCCCATATCCACGTGAAGTTGATTCTGATTCAGAAGTTTCAAGAAAACGTCAGAATTTTACCCGCATCAGGTCCTTGTTTCTTACCATTAAAATCAGGTAAATTTATAATAAGTAAACTTAAAATTATAGCAAGCAAACAAAATATGAACTATATTATATAGAGATTCATATAATCTTATTAGATAGACATTCTTTACTCCGTAAGAAGACAGTAAATGACGCTGGGCTGTATTTAAGCCAAGTCTTTTATCTACACTTTTTGAGAGTTGAGAGAGAGAGAAGTGTCAGATTAGTTTTAAAGAGAAAAATACGGAGAACAGTATATTAAGAAAAAGTTATCTTCTTCAGACTTCGCTAATTATATCGAATAACTTATGGTATATTAAAGCAAATCTGAGATACCTAAAATCTTCAGCCAGCAATGATAAAAAATTGAACATTTTCAGGCACTTAGAAAAGAAACGAAAACAGTTACAGATACTAACTATCTGTCAACTAAAACGTTGAAAATTTCGACTGTCAAGTTTTAAAAATCGTACAGATTGCAGAACTATGTGATATGTGACACTTACTATAATTAAAAGTACATTGATTAAATTCTCCTAAATAATTTCTCGCAGGAACGGGAAAAAGCACGATAAAGTAACAAATTTGACGGTATTCTCTATGGTTTCTTCTTTTTTCCCCAGAATTTACTATAACGATGGAATAGAAAAGGTTTAGACGCTGTTAATTTAATTTGCACTCGTTTTGCGGTGAAAGAGAAGGATTTCGCACAGAAAGCGTTTCTCTTTACTGAAGAGCGAAAGAGATGCAAGAAAAGCGTGAAGTAATAAAGATGGGAATTAGCAATGAAGGGGGAGTGAGGTATTACGGAAGAATGGGGGATGAGCATAAAGTTTTGAGGGCACGCGTATAGCGGAATTAGCCCGAGGATGACGGGGTTCGGGAAAACTGTGCGGAAGTTCTGCAGAGAAGTGCGTGTAATTTAAATTGCTTGAATTTAAGGTGATGAGCTGATTTAAAGGAGCGGGGAAAACGAACTCGCTGTTTATTTGATCTCCGAAATTAAGAAGAGAACGAAGGAAAATTTGTGAGATGACAACGGCGAGGAGAAAATATTCATTTCAAATAAATAGAGAACGCAGAGTCTCACCTTAGCATTTTAAATTTTAACAAACAAGGGATTCTAGGTTGACAATAAATAAGGAGGAAAGAAATGAATTATCTTGTTTTGAATTGTCTTGGTTTTATTATTTGAAATCTGTTCACCTAATGAGCTAAGAATGTCTGTGAAATTCCTCGAGATGGAACGATGAGAGAAGATGATGTTTTAATAACCTAAGTGTTAACGTGTGTAAGTGGGGTTGCGTCGAGCTGCTCGAATGGAATGTATCTCATTCCCTACTCATTTTACTTGAATTTGGTCGCAATAATTCAGAAACAAAACAGAACCCTTCAGCCGAAATTCAAAATTTATTTTTACATAAAACAATGATGACTTAAATATTTTTTAAGCCTCGGAAGTGATTGCCTCGCCATTCCACACGGCATTGTACATGTTAAGGAATTGGTGAGATTTTTCTCCTCTCTCTCTCTCTATATATATATATCTGTCAGATATTGAGTGGAGAGGGATTGCTGAAGAGCGTGATCGAGGGTAGAATGCAGGGAAAGAGACAAAGGGGAAGGCAGAAGATGTTAGATTACNCTTGTATCGTATGTACCCTTTTGAACATTCTTTCTTTAGTTTCAGTAACACTAGATAGTGTGCTATGGAAATCAATTCTTTCTCATTCTGATTGTCTAATGACAGCATTTATACTGAACTAAGGAGAACCTTGTAACTGGTGATCTTAATTTGATTCTTATCTTTCTTAATGACATTATTATAACGAAGATAATACAGTGCATTTATCTCACTTCAGTGTGAAGATAACATTACATTTCTTTCCAAAATAATGATACTCATATTTTCAGCAATCACTATCCAATCTTGCTGATGTTTCACTTAAACTTCAGATTTTCTTTGGTCAGACCAATATCATGAGCAATTAGGCCATTTTGATTTATGGACACTGGATCTCAAGATTATATTATGTTCACAGCCAAGGAATTTTCACTGTCAGAGTTCTTCTCAGTTGAAATGTTGTTTATTTGGATGCTGGATTTAGAATTGGTGAGTGTTCACCAAGTGAAGCTGGTGAAAGAGCTGATGCCACCACCAATTTATTTTCTTCTTAGAATAATCTGTTTTTATAAGGCCAAGATAGCATTCCTCCAGGTCATTTACAGGTTATAAAGATCGAATACTGAACTTTGTTTGTTCCCTAGGAAATAT
This sequence comes from Ladona fulva, assembly GCA_000376725.2. Taxonomy (NCBI): domain Eukaryota; kingdom Metazoa; phylum Arthropoda; class Insecta; order Odonata; family Libellulidae; genus Ladona; species Ladona fulva. The sequence goes on along the minus strand of KZ312451.1, from coordinate 1,576,276 downwards.
CAGGCATGACAAAAAAAGCTTCACTCCCTTGTATTCTAAATCACCCTTCATCATTTTCCCTTATGTTTGTGGTTTTCTTATATTCTGTAAATGAAGTTTATAGAGAATGTGATTTAAGTCATGTGTGCACAAAAAATGGACACCTGCTAATTTATTTTTTAATCCCTAAAATGACATCCAAAGTAATGATAAAAACAGTCCTGAATTATTTTTCGCCTATATTTTCCATCTTTCTAATTATCATAAAGAAGAAATAGAGATTAGAAAAGCAAAGGACTAAAATTATCAATGAACATGTTTTTATCTGATTCTCCATCACTGGATATATCCAAATTAATTTTCAATTGTTACTTGTTTGATTTGAATAACTTCATAATTAATCACCTCAGTCAGTTGACCTCAGTCTTCTTTCCATCATCGTCAGTTAACACAACTGTATGTACTGGATTTTGGTTAATTAATTTTCAGACTGTCTTACTTTGTAATTCCCATTGTTTCCAAACCCCCTTCTGCCCTCCCTTTCACTTCTTTATGACATTTAATCTAAATGAATTAGTTTACTGCACCTGATGATGTTGCACAGCAAGGGAACTAAATGTGTATAAAAATCTACATGGAAATAAAACAGAATTAGACACCTCTATAGTACACCTAAAGGTGTTTTCCCTGAGGGTCCTTAGTTCGATGCTAGGGCAGTTTTTCTGTCTGAAGTTCATGAATTCATTTAGGGTATTTTCCGTTAATGTAGAAACATGCAATTCACGGTGTTGTTAGAATAGATGATTGTCTATCGTATGCCGTAAAGAGTTTTGCGCTAAAGGCCCAGGTTCGATCCCAGGACCATTCGAATGACCGAATTTTCAAAAATTCGTTACGGGATTTTCCGGTCAGGTAGATTGTTGAAATTCGCTACATCTATAGAAGATAGGGATTTCTATGGTATGCTCTAAGAATATTTGTCCTCATAGACCCAGGTTCGATGCTAGGACATTTCTTATGGACGTATTATGAATAATTCATTCAGGTAATTGTAGTTGGTGCATGGAACTCGGTGTATGGAAGGCGGAGTGTTGCAGGTGGTGTGTAACACCTTAGTTAATGTATCTTACATTAAGCTTGCAGTATGCAAGCAACTTTTACTCGTATATTTATACGAGTAAAAGTAGCTTGCATACTGCAAGCTTAATATAAGATAGTTTAACTATGGCATTACATATAAAGGTTTCTCAATTTATTGCGCTATTATAAAAATGTTCATAACTTAACAACTGTTGGTTATTTTTTCACCGATTTTCCGTGAAATTGCCCGTACATTTTATTCTGCTCGAATCATTCCCATTAATACAGTTTATCAATCAGATTGTAATGTTTTATTTACTGATAATTTTCTTTATTCTTTTCAGGTAAACTTTCCTTGCATCAATTGCGTATTTTTCTAAAATGTCATAAGGTAAGTGTAAATGGATATGAAAAATATTACAGGCGCAGCGAAAGAGTGTGAATGGAAAAATCCTTTCTTTTTTATCGATAGTGTACAGTTAATGGCAATGTGCTTTCCGAGAACATCCTCATTATTCTCAAATTATGTTTATTTAAATATTTACTCGCAATTTGCGTAAAAATTGAAATCAAACTAATTTCACATCGAATAAGCCTGAAAAGAAGATGCTTTTTTGTTGATTTCTATAAAATTATTAGAATGAATGTGAATGTGGTCAGTTGAATATTTCGGAATCTCTCCTACAAGTAACGTACACAGGAGCACACATACCCGAAAAATCTACGCTGAACAAACTAAAAAGTCTAAAAATATTTCCTAAGGAAGACAGTCCGTATTTGTGCACCCCGTTTACATTTCTCTCGAATTACACTTTCCTTTGTTATTTGGTTCCATCTGTCAGTTATGCTTTCCTCCGTTCCTCGCAATCATTGGACTTTATTTTCTTCCCGAGTTCGGATGAAACCGCAGAAGAACAAAGCATCGCTCTAACAACAATCCGAGTTTTTACTGCGGCGTTAAAAAATCTAAAAAGTGCAGCTCATCTCCTAAATACACATTCCTCTCTCCGAATTTGCATATGGCGACTCAGCTCACTTGCATCGGCGGAGAAGTATTTTGCAAGGAGTGTATACACTTTGTCAGACATTTTATGCGTTCAAGGCCGACTTCGCTTGAATTAGGATGTTCAAGATTCGAGGCTATTTTGGTAGAATTAATTTAGTTTTTCAAACCTATCATTCCTTACCGAATAAGAAATCTTACCTTGTTGTTTCGTTCATACGCGTTAAAATTATAAGCTAACTCACCAAACATAATGGAAGTACGTGTTACTTTTTAAGAAATGTATATTTTTTACAGTATATCCTTCCTGGACAGCCGAGTGAGTTCGGTAAAAGTGGTCCCGGGTTCGATTCCCCGTGGGGGCCCAAACCAAAATGACCTTAGCTGTTAAAGGACTTTCAACAATACCACAACTACCACTACATCGTTTCTTCCAGGCCAAATTGCTTGAATTGTAGTGCAATTGATAAGTTCTTGTTCCGAAGTCAATCGGTCACAAGATGTCATCGCCTCGATTGATATCTCTAATTCCTTCAACTCGATTTCGTTTTATCGCCGACTGAGACTAATAGAAACAACGTTTGGTTCGAATGTCATCGTGTTCTCTTCGCTGCCTTTTCGCCGCCAAACAAGTGACGGTGTTGTACGGTTAAATAAATCGCTGCATAACGGTATGTAACTGATTGTAATAAGCTTAGTGTGAAACGGTCGGGAACATGCACTTATGTACTTTCTCATTAGAAAACTGCCTCACGGTAGTTTTATTCGCCTTCCCTTTCAATTGCTCCTTGACAACCTCTTTTATTTTATCCGACGGCATTTTTCTCCGAATTTTCCCAATTTTATATTCCCTTCCTCCGTTCTATTCCTCCGATCAAAACCATTTCTTTTAATCATTTCTGATACTTGTTTTCTATCAAGACAACTTTCTTTTTCTACGCCACACCCAAATCTGGAAGTCCTCTAATCTTTCGATTTCCTCCCTCATCCATACATTTATCTAAATACTCATAGAATAAGGATTTTACGGGAATATCTCTGCAGATCCTTATCATTTGCTTTATGAATGCTTTCTCGGCTACGTCAGTTTTCCTAAAAATAAATTTCTGCTTCCGTTCCAAGAAAGGAGGCTACCCTATTTAAGCAATTGATGTACTAGTTCTATTCCCCCTGGTTATTTACCTGTCTTTTTTTTCTTTTGTGAAAACGAATGTATGGAACTTGAGGTCGGTCGATAAATCAGAGCTACACAGAGTTGATGCGTTTCCATTCAAATTCGCACATTTTTCGCTTATTTTTGAAGTGGGTTCGGCGATTTCCGTACCCTCTTCGGATTAGAGTCGAATTTTATCCTAGTAAGAGTGATTGAGATATAAATTAACAAATATTTTCAAATTTCGCAAGTCACTCGTGACTATACAAAATAAGGAAGATGGTTATGAATTTTTCGAAATTTTACCTAATTTTTGCATCGGTGCTCATATGTGAATCCTCTTCATCTTATGGCTTATTGATGAGGGATTTAGAATCCCCCCTCTTATAATATGTGAAATGAAGCATTCAAATTAGTTCGATCAGTTATTCTTCCATGCAAACATTTATTTTCACATCATTTTAAAATCCTGATCCGTAGTATGGCGGTAGTCTTCTAATAGCTGGGTTTCAATTCTGGTTAACGGTGTAGGGAATCGGTGTTCACCCTTGTTAAGCTTCTTATTTCCATTGGATGGGTGTTTTGGGGTTTTAAGTAAAATTTACATGAATTTCTTTTTGATAACGTAAAGAGTAGATTTTTCTGCTGTAATTGATTTCTTCGATTAATCGGAGCCGTTTTCTCGTTCTTTTATCTTTCATTTTGATGAGTATGTGATTTTACATGGCGTTAATACTTGCCGACAATCAACACTTCAATCTGTAACAATTTTTATATGTAATGGCATATGATATCTTCTGACAGAATTAATTTCCGTTAGTTTTTTTGATGTCAGGTAGTTTGGAAATCTTCCTAAAATCATGACTAGAAGTAGTACGGAAGTATTCTACAAAATTTCAATCCAAGATTGCTAAAAGTGTGAATTTTAAGACCTCAGTAAATTTTCTCATCGCTAGCTTTGGAGCGATTTCTGTTTTTTTTTTTTTTGTGCAATATGGAAAAATTGGAATAAATCCTATGATTTGATTGCTTAATGGCTGCCATTGAAACATCGGTCGCGTCAATCGAAGGCTGAGAAACAGAGGGGATTCCTGAAACTCGCCAACAAAAAATATTGCCAGGATTGAGGCGCGCATTTCTTAATGTCTCAGCAAAACATTTATGGTTAACCGAAGAAAAAAGAACTGTTTTGACGTGGAAGCCTTGGCGACAAAGCTCCACTCTTACACAACTGCTTTTCTCAACTCCTGCCATTTCTCACCCGCTCTCCTTTTACAGTGACCACAACCGCATCTCGTTGGTGACGTTTTTCTCTTCAAATAGTGGTGTTTTTAAAGTGCTTCGACAGCTGAAGGCATTTCACACATAGCCCCCCCCCCTCCACCCCACACACACCAGAGTATTGAACCCGGGAAAGACGAACACGTTGGCGATAATGAATTTAGAATCATCATGAACGATACTTTTAGACAATATTAGTCTTATTTTTGCAAAATTTATTTAATAAAATAGAATTTACAAAGAAAATGCAAAGACGAACACTTGGCTCTCCTCCCTCAGCAAATCAAATGCAAATGGTTTTCGTTAGGATGAGCCGTGTGGAACAGAATAGAACACGTCTTTAAGTCTAAAAAGTCTCCTCTTACATCTAACCCTTTCCTATTTTCAAAGTGTCAGTTTAAAGTCAGAGAATATAAATAGCAAGGAAAGAGAGAAACTACAGAGTGGCTTGAAGAAACCTAAGTGCCGTATGCACTTAGGAAAAAATGTTCACTGCAGGAAAAGACCCGCGAGAAATAAGGTGTGAAAAACCTGCGAAGCTCACGATGGTGATACATTAAAGTTCGAGAAAAGCTCCAGAAAGCAAAATTTTAAATTAAAAATTGAAGGAAAATTATTTTCTGAAACCTGAAAAGAAAACATTAAAAATAAAAGGAAAAAAGCGTACAATGGCATAGCAAAGTTTCCACACCACAGTATAGGGGGCATCGGAATCAGGACCGCCACCAGTACGCCATGGATGCCAAAGAAAGCTTAAATCAGTAAATGTTGAATGAGTAATTGACAATAGTGACAAATCCGCAGAGAGATCCGATTGAGAAAAGAAAATTCGTGACATTCTGAGTTGAAGGATTGCGAGCGGTTATTGATTTCATGAAGGAAATGTGTTGACTTGACAGATTAGAGGGAGTTGAAGAAGGCAGTTGGAGGCCTGTGTACTTCAAAGGTGATTCGATTCTATGTTTTAATAATCCACACGGGATTATTACAATATAGCGGCTCAAAATCTATTCTTTAGGTGTCCAAAAAATTCTCACAGAGCGTCTCAGTAATAAATTATTTTACAACAGATTTGTTTGAGATAATTAATTGACGATATCGAATACATCGATTGCGAAAGCGCTAACGAAACTCACAAATCGAAGACAAAATTGAAATTAGAGAGGGAATGCCAAAGAAATCACAAATCTCCCAAAATCCTGCTGTCGCACCCAAATTTTTTTAGATTTAAGAATGGATTGAAATAGCACGTGTCAGGGAAATAAAAAATTTCGAGAACAGACAGTTACTGTCGAACGCAAAGTAACCGCAATCTCCAACCGCACTCGGCTGAAACAACTAATTCCAAAGATTGATTTTTTGCTGAACCGCAAACGAAATTTTTTATCGGAGAACCTCGGTTTCTCAATCTTTTGAGGTCCAATCAATTCCTCTTCAGAATCAGTCATTTTGCAGTATTTTCGCTTTTCGCCATCAAATTAAAGAGGCTTCAACTTTCTTAGCATATTTCGCATTTACGTTTCGGTGGAAAATTAAGGAATTTTTTGGCTTAGTATTGTTCACGGCTGTGTAGTTACTGAGGTTGAATGATGGGAATTTTGATCTCCTTATTAATGAAAGTGTAATTGATATTGTGCTGTACCCTAGTGAACTTTTGTCGCCTACGGCGTTGCATGAGGAAAGAAAGCCCAAACTACCTCACTCCTCATTTAACCAGTGTCGTCATTCCCTCTCCAAAGCTTTGCTAGTTAAGGTAAAAACCGTAAAAGAAATACCGAAAAGTTACACGTAAAATTTTTGTAGTCAGTGTCCGATACTTAGACAAAATGTGATGGAAGCAATTGGATTGGATGAAATGGAAGCATTGAATACAAAAATATGCAAATTACATTTTTATTTATGATAAAAAATATTTTGTTCCTAAAAATGGGAGTTATGATCCTCGAGGTATTCAGAATCAAAAAGTATCACATGGTAAGACGGTGCCAACGGCCATACCACGATGAAAACACCGGTTCTCGTCCGGTTCGGTAAGACGGTGTCATGTTTACTGGATATTTTCCCGCCATGATAAGGCTTTTCAAAAGTGCTTAACCCATCGATTATGCTAATTCCTTATTTCTCGGTGCAATTATGTTGTGAATTTAGTAGAATATTTTGAAACATTTATACATTAATTGTTAATAGTGCATGATTAAAGGTGGTTAAACAATTTAAAGCTCGGTTTTGTGAAGTAGATGCGAGGAAAAAGTTAGAGAGCGATGCTATTTCACCTTAGTTAGACCCCATCTGGAATATACGGCGAGTATATGGGACCCAGCGGACGAAACGAATGCTCGCAAACCCGAGAAAATGCAGCGCAAGGCGATACAATTTGTTAAAAAAACTACGATAGAGAAGCAAGCACCACGCAAATGCTATCAGACGCAGGTTGGGAATCCTTATAAGAAAGGAGATTAGAAGCTAGTCTGCGGTTGTTAGATAAATTCAGAGGAAGTGCATTTTCGGAAGACGTAATTACTATAATGCGACCCCCTCCTGCTACTTCGGCCGTATCGACAGTGAGCGTAAAACAAGAGAAATAGACACGAGGACAAGTCATTTTAGGGATTCATTCTTTCCGCGAACGATACGCGATAACAATAAACTCATGAAGTAACTTGAACGCTTGGAGTTTACACCCCCTGCCACACACCAAAAGGCAACTTCCTTATGCGAATGCATACAGGAATGTCATAAATAACTAAAGAGGTAACTCGAACACTTGGTGTTTACTCACGCCGAAGGGCGGCGTGCAGGGAAATTATGTAGAAATTCTAGATAGAGAGAAGATTTTATTATGTTAAGGGGATGAGTTAATAGTGTGTGAAAAACGTCAGGATATATCGTAAATTCCTGCACTCTAATTAAAATATCTAATTTAAATTTAAATTTGTTCACAAGCGTCTTAAGCTGATTTTTTCCCTTTAACGGTTTTAGAGGCCCCTAAATATAAATATAATGATTTTTTAAATCCCAGCATACAATAATTCTTCCTCTTCACTTATAACTATTATAAATGAATTTTTTTATATTAATCATAGAATGCCTTTAGGAGATTTGGGTATGGTTTAGTTTGTAATTTGAGAATTTAGATGATTTTCAATGGTTATAATTCCCAAAGATATGACTTTGAGTTCTTGTTATTGGTGTATTCACACTGAGAACTCATTTCAGCATTGGTTGATTGATATTCCAATCAGTTTCCATATGAAATTTACTAATCACATATCGAATCACTCACAATTGATTGAATTTTTCCTAGTATTGTTTTCGTACCCTCTACAAGCATCCCTAACTTTATAAAACTTATTAAATATTGATGTGATTCGAGCGAAAGTTTGTTATTGATATCGAACATCTCAAAAGAAAGAACTCTTCGTAACTCATGGATTAGTCTTTGTCTCAAATTCGCCCAAACAAGACTATTTATTATTATCTTTATTTGAATTTTCTCATCTCAGAGGACATTCGCCTGTATCGAGTGTATTTCACCCTCAAATTATTTTACTTTTTTGCTTCAGAGTGATGTTGCGTGTTTCTATTTTAGGCATATTACGGCATGTTCTATGTATTTAACGGAACAATTTAATTTTTGTTATTATTATGATTATTAACTTCTACGGCAGATTTTTATTGATTAGATTTTTCAACGAGTTAAAATCTTCTGGTTGTCAATGTCAAGTCCTGTGGAAGTTAGGAAGTGTTCTTTCTTTTAGGATATGAGCGAAATTACACAAATTCACACTTGACCATATTAATTTTAACATTTCAAAAGTGTATTTCTTGCGTTATACTACTATTAGAATAAACTTTCGGAGTATCTTCGAATTATTCTTCCGCTTCAACGGGCAGACGTTCTTCTCTTGTTTTTGCGTCTCTTCACAGCTGCAATGCCGTGGAACTTGTCACCGCTTTTTGCGCTCACTTTGACCACGGCTGATCGCTTGATCTCAGAACAAAGGGCACATCGGTTGTCATAAGTTCTTTTCCGCTGATGTAAAATTCAGTCGGCGACGAGAACTCCCACCAACACGAGAAATGGAGTTAATAATTCGTTACAGCAGCAGCGTGAAGTTCCTTGGGAAAGGAGTGTCGCCTCAACCCAAAGGTGTCGCAATAATCGCAATAGGACTCTGCAGGTGCTGCTTTAGGTCAGGTGTTAGAGGTCTGAAACAAACTGCATTGTGTTTCTACGATGCTGAAACCCACAGAAAAACTATTACCATCTCTGTAAAGGACTGTATTCGAACCCAGGAGCCCAAAATATATTTTCATAAGAGATGTACGTAAATTACGTTTCAATACTTGCAGAGGTCGTTTCTTTTATAAAATTAAATTAGAAACAGTGGTCTTTGTGGTAGAACTTTGATAAAATAGACGGAAAATTCGTATTTTTTTGAGAAATAAACAACCCATCCCTTTGACGAGCAAAGCAATCGTTGAACATTTATTTCCTTAGTTTCCTTAGTTAGTATATAAATACACGACGAAAATCGGTTTATATAGTTTTCCATATGAAATGTACGTAAAATAGGTTTTCGTTACCTGAAGAGATTGTTCCTTTTACAAAATTAAATTAGAAACAATGGTCCTACGAAATCAAGAAAAGTGTCACAAGAAAGGAAAATAATCATAGAATCTTATTTTAGTCGTGAGTCATTCATATAAATTCGAAATTGCGAGAACTTGGATTAAACTGACGTAAATTTCGTGAACTTTTCTGGAAATAAACAACCAATCCCTTTGACGACCAAGGTAATTGTTGAACATCGATTTCATGAATTATCCCATATACATGTACGGGGATAATCAGTATACTTTTCCATAAGAAATGAACGTAAAATAGGTTTTCCTTACCTGCAGAGGTTGATTCTTTTACAAAATTAAATTAGAGACAATGGTCCTACGAAATTGAGACAAGTGTCTTAAGAAAGGAAAATGGTCATAGATTCTTATTTTAATCGTGAAATATTGATATGAATCCGAAATTTCGAAGATTTTGATAAAACACATGGAAATTTCGTAAAATATTTGGGAAATAAACAACCCCTTCAACATTCAACAATGGCCATTGTTGAATGTTGACTTTATGAATTATCCCATGTAAGTGCACGGGGATAATCAGTTCTTATAATTTTTATAAGAAATTTACGTAAGGTAGGCTTTCATGACTTGAAAACAAAAGAATAAATATTATAAATAACGGTAAGAAATATATTGAGTTATTATGATCTTACCGCAGAACGTTTCTCTACTTAGGAGGACCAGATATATGTATATGATAATAGATATTTTAAAACTAAATTCAGTCCCGTCATTCTTGACGGGGGCGTTTACTAGTATTTATATATAATATGATTTGTTTCATTATGTATTTTCAAAATGAACTGTAGAGTATGACTCAAGGCCAGTGTCTGCTGTTCATTCTTAATGCTATTTGGGTGAGTGAAAGCCGTATTCTGATGCGATTAAGACTTCGTCTATCAACATCTACATATGTACCCCGCAAGCTGCCTTTCGGTGTGTGGCAGGGGGTACATCATGCACTCTACTTCCCTTTTCGATTACTTTCGCGTATCATTCGCGGAAAGAACGAATTTTTGAATCGATTCGTTCTAGCGTCTATCTATCTGATTTTCCTCAGAATCAGAACGACCTATGTAACAGGGAGGACACATAATATCGGCTACATCTTCTTCGATAGTACCTTTTCAGAACTTATGGAGTAAATTAATCATTTGTTTATTTCAACTATCTTTTAGAGATTCCCATTTTACGTCCTGAAATATTTGAGTAACGCTCACTGATTTGTCGTAACAACTTTATCTTCACTCCTACTGACTATTTTCTGTACGAATCCGAGTTTCTTAAGTGCTCGTCCATATATATTACGAATATGGGTACCCATGTAAAATGTTGACTATTTTCACTAGTGATGGGATATATATTATGAAATATACTTCGGCTAACGAGTGACCTTGTTAATGGATTTGCTATTAACGAAGATTTTTTCGCTGTTTTTCTTACTCGGCTAACAAATGTTTTAGTGAATACACGCGCTACTATAAAGCAGCAAGAGTGGCCATTCCAGTGTCTCATCTTTTCCGTCTCTAAAGAAAAGAGCTGATCATTTCACTTGAGGACACTTACCAACCTAAATGGGTTATTCATGTTCAAGAGGAGTGAGACGCCTGGTAAAATCACGTTACGAATGTTTCTCCGGAACGAATTGTGTTCGTCAGCTCAGGTATCTTCTGTAAAATCAGTTTAGTTATGAATTCTTTTGACCGCAATAAGAGGTAGCAAAATGGTTGACTACATAATGATAGTAAGATGAGTGGGACGCAATGCGTCCTGATGCGCGCCGTACATACAAACGAAATGCAGAGAGATTCAAAGAGTGCAAGGAAGAAGTGCAAGCTGGAAAAAGAATGAGCGCTTCGTAGTGATGGCAACGTTCGTTTCCTTGGAGAAGTCAATGGAGCACATACGGAAGACTCCGAATTTGTTTATTTGGGTCATCTCATCGCTGCACATGGATTGATTATTCGGAAAAATAGAGAGAGATTGGGCGTCGCATACGTAAAAAGCCGTCGTTGAACCGAAACGACCCAATTTATCGAACCGCGAAGGAACCCTAAACAAAATGACACATTTGACTCGCTTGCTGAATCTTCCATCAAAAAAGGAGCGTTTATGTAGGCTTTCGGATAGTAATACCGGAAACTATTTCAAAAGTTTTTCGCCAAGTTTCAACATTCCGAACTGAGCGAACCTGTAAAAAAGATAGTCTTTTTCGATCGTATTCATTAAACCTTTTGAAGTAAAAGGGATTTTTAATCTATCAGTAAATGACTTCATATCGTATACAGGTTATTGACGAAACATAATGTTGGGATATTAAATTAGAAAACCCCTTTAAATCAGTCCTTTTTTTCTCTTTATCTTGTAATTTCGCTTTCGTGTCTCTGTGACTTTGGAGAGTATTTATAGTGATTTTTATTAACTTAGGAGATTTAACAGAAGAATTGAATTACTGACCATTTGAAGTATTTATTTACCGATAAGTTGCCGCAGAAACAAAAGAACTTATCTCTGCTTCTCCTTTGCTTCCTCCTTTCATTAAATGAACGGTTTGGAGAGACTACTAATCACTGTCGATAGCCTCTTTGCTTCAGTGCAAATGTATTGAAACAAGCAAACACATGCACACGTCGAAATTGATGCAAAGAGGTATTTGCAGATATCCTCATGAAATGTTGCAGAATTACTCAGAATGTTATGAAAAGATCTTTTCGTTTGCAAATAGCTTTCCACGGCTGCTTTCAGAGGAAAATGTGCCAATTCCTTAAAAGAACCCGGTTAAAAATGGAAAGAAGCATTTACTTTTTATCGTTCAAGTTTTTGCTCTTCGTTTCTGGTCGGCTTTGCCTCAGGGAAATCCCTTTTGGGTTCGATTGAAATACTCGTTTATTTTGAACCTTCAAATAGCGAGGATACATGCTGCTCTTTCGGAAGAGATGAAAGTACTACCAAAATGAAATGAGCTCCTGTATAAAATTGAAACGATACTCTGAAACTACTTTTTGGCAGTTATAATCTGAATCCACGTTAAGCTGATGAATCGGGATTAAACTCCGCTGCGATTTCCCCACTCAATGATTAAGTACTACGCAAATTATTAAAATCGAAAGGGATGGTTTTTAATGTCAGGCTACGAGAAAAGAGTTGATCCTAAAAATAAGGCAAACTAAGGCACTACTGTAGATGGTTATTTATTTATTTACGGCCCAATTTACACCTCGAGTCAATTATGTGAAAATTATTAAAATAAAAGTCAACTTACAACTAACATCTATGGTTATTAATGCAATTCTAAAAGTCATAATTTCTAATAATGCTAAACCTAGATTACGAAAAAACAAAATAAGAGATGATTATAAATAAATAATATGTGAAAGGAATAACAAGTGTGAAAAAAGTCGTTTGGGATCAGCCGCAGGACTTTGTCCTGCAAAGTACTCAAACCTTTCCTTAATCCTTGAAATAATATGTGCATATTACATAGCGCATATTGTGGGAAAAAACTCTTCAACTGAAGGTTTACGGAGAAAAACCCACAATCCGGAAAAACGCCCACAAAGTGCTTATCATACATTATATAAATTTATTTAATCCGAATCACATTTCACCGTATGAACTCCGTTTCAATATCTCGTTCTTATTTCTGGTATTTTACTGCTTCTAAACCGGGCATTTCCAAGGAGCAAACAGATGCACGTTGAGCGTTGAAGCAAAAGTGATCTGTACCAGGAAAGATGTTTTAGTAAATAAGTGTCGAGTTGAAATAAAAATTCGTCCTAAATTAGAATATTTGACGACTCAGCACTTCTATTGTGGGATCCTTTCCTTGGGAACGCCTTAATTTAAATTCTACCAGAATCGACAAATCTGTTGGGTTTCCATCAATGGCCTAGTCTTCACCGCCGTTCCATTCTCAAGGTGTGTAAATAATCCGGTTACAAACTTGAGAGGGATTTCTTCACACACCGGAAAGCTCTAAAAAAATTTACACTTTCATCTGATTTACTGACAATTTATATTTTATGAATTTTAATGAATGTTGTTAAGAAAAACGTTCACGAGTATACATTGCAAACTGATAATATAATGACTCTATTTATCTGCATTAACAGTTGATCAGTTCTATTGATGTATCATTAATAGCGTACTTATAGGCATTTCTTGTAATTTTATCTTGTAAGGTTCTTTTGCATCTTTTAGCTATTGCTACCGGTAGGTTTTTCCTACCTCCCTTCCTAGTTAGCGATTTTCGTAGGTTGATAATTATTATCATTATCAATGCGATAAATCTGTTAGATTTTTTTAGATCCACATTTTCCTTCTCATTTTTCTTCCCTGCTATCTTCTCAGAGTAATCACTCTATGGAATAAGACGATGGGTTTGATGGAATTGGAGACTTTTGGTTTGAATCTCGTCCAAACAAAGACGTTTTGCTGTTGTAATTATTATTATTACTAATCCATTCTTAAAATTGTCTAACCCTGGTGTAATATAAATATAAGCTGACCTCATCTTGCTTAAGTGCGCATTTGCAATTTGAAATGTTTGATTATCGGTTGATCGGTTTCAACTTTCCCCGATTTTGATGAAGAGGACGATTCGAACAAATTTGTATTTGTAGTGATTGAGACGGAACTCATCTTTTATGTATTTAATAAACGTTGCAGCCGTAATTCGCAAAATATCGCTATGAAAACTTGGAGAAAAATAGTCTCCGCCAATTAGTATAACTCGCTTAAAACCACTTCGCATTCGTCCAAGAAAAACGAGCAGCCCTTTCCAAAGCGAGATCATTCGGAAGCAAACTTTTCGAGAAAAAACCGCAGTAGATCATTGCCTCTCCAACTTTTTCATCCGAGAAACTCACTTTGCCCATCAGAGGTAAGTCCGTTCTCAACTTCCTTCAAATAGCCCTGGAGGAAGTACCATCCATTCCGAAATATTGCGCCTATAAAATAACCGGAAAAACAGTTCAACTCAGATAAATCTGATGCGGAGCAAAAGGTTAATTTATTGCTATTTCCGATTCTCGAACTTGAGTTCAACCGGATAAGAATACGAGGAAAAATTTTGAATTTATATTGAAATATTCTCGGTTGTATTAGTATCTTTTGACCTTTTAAAGAGGATTTATAATCAACCGTTAGTCATAATTTCGTGTTAGAGAAGTTTAGTTTCGACTACTAACGAAAGTTGGAGGTCATTTCTGAATTTAATGCTGTAGATTCAGTTGAACTTTGGTAGTCTCCTTCATTAACAAAAGAAAATAACGCTCTGTATTTCGCAGAGGTGAGCTCGATAAATACAGTACGATATAGTTGCCTGCCGAGTCAAAAATGATAATCACGAAGTGACAAAATAATTCACAAATGAACGCGTTTCATTTGAAAGCCGTTTCATCCGATAGATTCAGGGAGGAATCTTTCTTTTGTGAGCATGCGAAAGAATAGTTGAAAATGTGCATCAGGTGACAACGGTTCTACATCTATATAAATACCCTGCAAGCCGCCTTTCGGCGTGTGGCAGGGGGTGTAAACACCAAGAGTAGAAATACCTCTCTAATTTATTATTATCGCGTATCGTTGGCGGAAAAAAAGAGTCTCTAAAACGACTTGTCCTCGCGTCTATTTCTCTTATTTTACGCTCACTGTCGGATCGGGCAAAGTAGCAGGGGGGTCGCATAATATCAATTACGTCATCCGAAAATGTATTTCCTCTGAATTTATCTAACAATCGCAGCCTAGCTTCTAATCTCCTTTCTTTCAAGGATTCCCAACCTGCGTCTGAGAGCATTTGCGTTACGCTTCTGTTCTCTATTCCTGATGGTTCCTCGATACCTGATGAAATCAATTAAAATCTCTATTCTCTAAAATTAAAAACCTTTCTGTTTTATAATTTCCCCTCCTTACTTTCTCTATGCCAAATAATCGGGTAATTTATCTTAATTTGAGAGTACAGACTCGTGATTTTCATTTCTCCAAACTGGCTTCAACAATTATAGGCATTTACTGAGTTTCAAATGAAACATATTACCCTGCTAAATGTCTTAAAATGTTGCTGTAACCAAATTCCTTATTTTCCTCCTATAATCTCATCTTATAAAAATGAGCAACTTTCTACGCGTGTATGTTGGCCTAAAACTCATGTACCAAAAGTTCCACAACTTTCTTACTCTACTGTTAGTTAAATGTCTTCCCTACGCAGATAATTGGCTAATTTTTATTTGACTAAAAGTTCCCGGTTCGACTCCTGAAGTGTAAAAGCGTTCCCATAATAAATACTCGTAAAGTTCAATTTCATTGTATGCAGGCTCTGTAAAATTAAAATAGAAAGGATGATTGCATGCATTCGAGATAAACACCAAAACTAGGAAAATTGAAGGAGCATTCTTACTTTGGCCGTGGAATATTGCTTTCGATTCGAAGTATTGATAATAAAAATGGATAAAACGGACCAAAATTTCGTGACATTTTAAGATTTAAACCACCTGTCCTCTTAACGACAAAGCCATTTGTTGAATCCGAGGTCATGCATTTCCTCATAAGAATATATAGGGAATTTAGGCCCAATTGAAATAAATATTACCATTAATGATGTGGAGTGGAGGCAATTCAAACATTTTGTGGTTACGGTGACAAATCGATGACGTTGGGTTTTTCTAAATAAGCTCGATTTTTCGTATTATAATAGAATGGAATACGTCTTTATTCAGTGTTAGAGTGAGACTAAAAAGTCTTCTCTTAAATCTGACCGTTTGTCATTTTAAAGCTGGATTAAGATAGAGGAAAAGCAGCAATAAATATAGAAAAGGAAGAATTACAATATTCTTATTATTATATTATTATTACAGTTGGACAGTTATGTATTGAAGTGTTATAAATAAAGAGGGGAGAAAATAAGACATTCATCAGTGCTGGAACAGAAAAGATAAAACTATTGGGGAACTTCAAGGGGTTTTCTAGCAAAACATAGGCGTACAAAGAAAATTTCTTTATTTGTTGAACACTATGGTTACTGCGTAGATTTACATGTGTATTCTTTTCGAGGACCCCATTCACTCGATTTCTGTGTATTTGTTTTCTACTCTCAGTTTAAATCCTTCGTTTGAATATTGTTTATCTATCTTTAATTCGGGAATACATTTTACTCTACGAATGGTTGCTCGAAAATCTGTTCCAAAAGCGTCCTCTAAGTGATCAAATTCAAAAGTGGCTCTCGCCTGCAACTGTTGTGCCACCACCCATCCTGGCTTTCTCACCACCCATCACCTGGTCCCATCGATTGCGAGGTCCCTTTCCTCTGAGGATTGCTAATGAGCGATTCATTCGTCGAACAAACGTTAGTCTGGGGCGGGGGAAACGCTACGACCAGCGTCTATTCTTACACCACTGCGTCGCTGTCACTTGATTTTGGAACTTTTGTCGAAAATTGAGACAGTCTGCTTAGCGCTGGAAAATTGTTTTCTTCACCTCGTTGATTTAACAAGTGGAGTAATATAGTTGATGGTTGTTTATAATATTTATGCTGAAGTATTAAAATCATCATCACCTTCCTGCTAGATAACTCTTGGTGTTTTTCTGTGGTGATCTAATCCTGGATTTCAGTTGTAGACGTCACTGCGGCGATGTTCGTTAACTTAACGTTCATGAAGTATCCGTTCGGAAGCCACTGATAGGTTTGCTCCCTTTCAGCAATCAAATTTGAGAGAAATTATCTAATAACAATCTTTCGTCTTCCTCCCGTAATGATAATCACAACGTTATGATATTTGCTTTCTGCGCAGTACAGAATGCAATTGTCAGTTCATATTACTTAAGAGACGACATCTTTCTATTTGCAGAACTTGACCTTTCGGAATATTTCTCATCCTTCCACTTAAAGAAACCGCAAATAAATCCGGCGAAAGGATTGTCTCATCAGCATATAGATACGTTTTGTATCGGCTGTGAGTCATTCTGCTCTTAATCCTCCTAAACGGATTTCGTTTTTATTTATTTATTAGTAAACGCCCCCGTCAAGCATGACGGGACTTAATTTAGTTTTAAAATATCTATTATCGTATATATCTGGTCCTCCTAAACACAAAAAAAATCCGTCGTAAGGTCATAATAACTCAATATATTTCTTACCATTATTTNAGTTCTGCGGTAAGATCATAATAACTCAATATATTTCTCAACATTATTTATAATATTTATTCTACTGTTTTCAAGTCATGAAAGCCTACCTTACGTAAATTTCTTATAAAAATTATAAGAACTGATTATCCCCGTGCACTTACATGGGATAATTCATAAAGTCAACATTCAACAATGGCCATTGTTGAATGTTGAAGGGGTTGTTTATTTCCCAAATATTTTACGAAATTTCCATGTGTTTTATCAAAATCTTCGAAATTTCGGATTCATATCAATATTTCACGATTAAAATAAGAATCTATGACCATTTTCCTTTCTTAAGACACTTGTCTCAATTTCGTAGGACCATTGTCTCTAATTTAATTTTGTAAAAGAATCAACCTCTGCAGGTAAGGAAAACCTATTTTACGTTCATTTCTTATGGAAAAGTATACTGATTATCCCCGTACATGTATATGGGATAATTCATGAAATCGATGTTCAACAATTACCTTGGTCGTCAAAGGGATTGGTTGTTTATTTCCAGAAAAGTTCACGTAATTTACGTCAATTTATCAAAGTTCTCGCAGTTTCGAATTTATATGAATGATTCACGACTAAAATAAGATTCATGCTTATTTTCCTTTCTCGTGACACTTGTCTCAATTTCGTGGAACATTATTTCTAATTTAATTTTATAAAAGAAACGACCTCTGCAAGTATTGAAACGTAATTTACGTACATCTCTTATGAAAACATATTTTGGGCTCCTGGGTTCGAACCCGGGCCTTAACAGAGATGGAAATAGTTTTTCTGTGGGTTTCAGCATCGTAGAAACACAATGCAGTTTGTTTCAGACCTCTAAGTCAAGCCGATTCTGAGATAAATAGGGCGACGGACAGACATTTGCTTTTTATATATCTAATTTTTTTTTATTTGTACGATTGGACTACAGATAGGCTCCAGGCCAGGTGGTTTATCTTCACCTTTCTTGCTCACCGTGTTTATTCGTGCAATAAATAAACACTATGAAGTCATTATCCGAATTGGTAATTACTCCTTTTTCAGTTCGCTATATTTCGTTCTGATTTTAATTGCGTTGCATCAGCCTTGCACTCACACTTACTTCAGATGTTCAAAAACAGTTTAATTTCGTTAGAAATTACTTTGCTGACGATCGCCGTTCGCACAGATTAAACTTGACTCGTTTCGTTTTCTCTACTTCTTCAATTTTATAATTATTAAAGTTCTCAGCGTTCAATTTTTCCTTGTATACAATAATAAGAACTGCAATATTATCTTCACATTGTTTATTCATTAGGAATACTGAAGGGGAACCGATGTCTCGTCAGATTACACTGATCATACAATTGTATAATATTATACACATTGCAACATATTCTTCTCTATCATATATTCCACATCGCAGTAATATTCCATTGTACCTTAAATATGAATACCATATTGTGCAATTATCGCATTATACAATACATTTAATTTACTCATTTTAGATAGTTTTTACGATGAATAAAGTATATATCTTGGAATGCACTATTGTTCTAGTCTGAATGCATGAAATCACACCATTATATTCATAAAAATACAGCCTTTTATAAAAAATATACATAAATTATGCAACAGGTATAGTAATAGGGCTGTTGTAACTATGATGGAATAGAGACGTTTTTCGATCATTTTTTAAAATTCCTACAGAAATAACTGAAAATTCAAACTAACCTTTTCTCTTAATTTAAATCGGTAAACTGTTAAGGTCGATAACTTCCGTACACATATGGCAGTACAGATTATCTATTGGATAATTTATTGACTTTTAAATTTATGTACCGTGATTATGTAAGATAGATTCTTTACTTTAATTACGATGATCGGCTGTTTTGCTATTTATTCCATTACACTTCTTCTGATTCTATCACCAATGGTGATACTGTAAATATCTATGTATTGTGCTTTTCCCACTTCTTTTATTATCTGTGCAATGTTTCTTTTCTTGTATTTCTAATCGATCTCCTGTCCTCGTCTTTTTTCTCCCCCTTCTTCTTTTTTTTCTCTTTCTTTCATATAAATGAACATTTATTATGCTTTTTTTTTTCTTTTCAGTAAGGTTGCAGTCACTTTTCATTTTCTAATTTCCCCCTCTTCTTTAAAATTTTAGATGCTACTGTCTGTAGGTTTCGCAGGTTTTTCACGCCCCCCTTCCTGTGGGCGTTTTCCTGCACGGTTCTATTTTTTCCTAAGTGCAATAACTTAGGTTTTTTTNATTTCTTTAGTTCGGCCGATAAACAAATAGAAATGTGTAACAGTGCTTCTAATTTTAAAGTATTTTCGTGATTCAATATATATTTCGTTCACTATTATATTTTATTTGTTCAAAATGTTTGAATTGGGAAAAACAGCCCTTATAAATCGAATCCATTCTTTTTATTAACTACTTCTTCGGTCTTCTGTTTTCATTGACTGAATTTGCGTTAATCACTGTATTCTATTATGATAAATTGCCGTTTGTATGCAATTGAGTAAAATAAATCTGAAAGATGATACATGTTGTCGAGACTACCATTTTCCCAAAGAGAAAAGCAAATTTCTCACGCACACCTTATCTCATTAGGAAGTCGTAATCTTGAAATAAAGAAAGTCTCGCCTCTCTTATGGAAGCAAACTAAATAGCTGAAAGTAGAAATAGGTTCTTTCTTTTTGTAGACATACGAGGGTCATCCGGAAAGTAGTACCCGTTCGTGAAATAAAGACACAAAAGTAAATATTAACAAACATAAAAAATTTTATTTGAAAGAGGATACTTTAAACTACTTCTCAACATAATCTCCAAGCAAATTAAGGCATTTGTCATAACGTGTGACAAGTTTCTGTATTCCTGCTGCATAGTCCTCCGCCGCCAGCTCATTGAGATACAGGGTCACTCCTTCTTTAAGTTCTTCATCGCTGTCAAATCTTTTCCCCGCCAAAAAGTCTTTAAGCTTTGTAAAGAGATGAAAATCTGAAGGGGCCAAGTCCGGGCTATACGGTGGATGGTCGAAAGTTTCCCATTTGAATTGCTGCAAAAGTCTTTGTGTTATCCCAGCTGCATGAGGCCTGGCATTGTCATGAACGAGAATGACACCAGTAGACAATAGACCTCGCCGCCGATTTTGTATTGCCCGCCGTAATTTCTTTAATGTTTCACAATACGCATTGGCATTAATAGTGTCTCCACGGGCCATAAAATCAATAAGCAATACACCTCGTCGATCCCAGAAAATGGTTGCCATGAGTTTCCTGGTGGACAGAACTGTCTTGAATTTTTTTGGTTTGTTTGGTGAATGAGCATGATGCCACTCCATTGACTGTCGTTTACTCTCAGGTGATGCATAACAAACCCATGTTTCGTCACCAGTAATTATGCGAGTCAAGAAAGAGTCTCCTTCATCAGAATAACGTCCCAAAAACGTCAGTGCTGCAGCCATACGCTTGGTTTTGTGCTCATCTGTAAGCATGCGAGGGACCCATCTTGCACAAATTTTTGCATAATGCAGATGGTCTTTAACAATTTCATGAACAATTGTTCGAGAAACATTGGGAAAATGCTCACAGATGTCATCAATTGTGACGCGCCGATCGTTCCTCACGAATTCGTCAACTGAGCTCACCAGTTGGTCTGTAATGACAGACGGTCTCCCCGAACGCTCATCGTCGTGTGTGTTCCCCCTCCCCATGTTGAACTTGCGACACCACCGCCGAACAGACGACTCGTCCATTACATTGTCTCCATACACCTCCTTTAATTGGCGATGAATATCACATGGGCGAACGTTTCTTGCATTGAGGAATTTAATCACTGCCCTCACTTCACAACTGGCGGCGTTCTCAATTTTTTTAAACATTGTAAACAATCACAGAAACAACACAGGCAATGCTAGCGTCACGCAACTTGGCTCAGAGAAGGCAGACAAGCCACTGAAGCTATCTGACCTTGTCCAGCGGCTACTCGCGTCGTCAGCACTTCATGCGGCACTAACGGGTACTACTTTCCGGATGACCCTCGTACATTTGGTCACAAATAAGAATGAACTCACTAAGAAATAAAAAACCGGATTAAATGGTTCGTATTCAAGTAATCTTCAATCATCTGATTCGTTAGAGACGACAATTTTATTTTCATCGAGTGTGAGTCGGTTATTTAGAGAAGGTAATGAAAGTGTTCGATACTCGGAAAATATTACCCATGCTTCATTAATTCGATACAATGCTCGCTTATCGGATAATGTTCTTTGATTGAAAATGCATCTCAATCGCGATGCATTCCCTGCACGACATTATCTTTTATGGCTATATTCGGTCAATTCAATGGAAATGCGATCCTCTGTCTCCATTTTTCTCCTTTTATTTCTTTATTTACTCTCTTCCGCCTTTTTCTCGGTGAGTTCCCATTAGCCTTTCCCATAACTCCTGCGCCAACTCCTCTTTTTCTCGTTACGACGCAAACCTTCGCAACCTATTTATTTTTCCTTCTCTCGTTTCTTTTCCTTCTGCTTCCCGTCTTTCGATTCTTAACCAAACCAAAGATTTCTTAAGCCCGAAGAGGAAAGCCGTTAACTTAAAATGCTCCCCAGTAGAGAAATCGTTGGTGAAAACGATTCCATTTATATTCGCAAATTTGACAAGTTGGTTATTTCCGAGTCTATCTTATCGAATAAGTTTAGTCCAGAACGTGATGTGATATTTAATTCACCGCCGATGGAGAAGAGAATCTCAAGGCGTGTGAAAGGAATCTAGCAGTAGATTAAGTACTTATCTGAGTGTTCGAACGCTGTGTTTCTCAATTCCGAGGTTCGGTCAAAAAGTCCCACATTCTTTTTTCCTACCAATCATAGGAATTCGAAATTCTATTGGAATGTTTTCATGTATCCCGCGTGTATGTGCGTAGTTTCAGACTGCAGATAGCAGAGCTGTAGGAAGCTTTCAAAGTGGAATCTGACCGTTGCGGACAACGTGCTGTGATTGAATATCTGCGTAGAGAAAGGAACGGTAGTACAAACGTTTGTCCAAAGTCTATGGAACATCTGCAGTCAGTATGAGTACATTTGGTCGCAGGGTATAGAGGATGAGTGAATCAGAAGGCGGTTGAAAGTGAAAACCTGGGTCGATAACCAGAGTGAGGACTGGCACCAACAGGCATACATGCCCTGGAGAAATGTTGAAGGAAGGCAACAGAACTTGAAGATTATGTGGAAAATTAGATTTTTTAGATAAAACATCATTGTTTAATATCTGTAAATTTTATTTTTGTAGAGTAAGTAGTTTTTGAGAAAAAAATAAGGGGCAGTTCATTCTAACCGAACGTAGTATATCCGCATTCAAAATTCCCAAAAAATAGCACATTTGAGAAACAATCTGCGATGTTTAATTCCTTCCTGTACCTCAGTTGACATTTTCATCGACATTGCGATGTGATGTGCGAACCGCAAAGGATTCTCATTCCCCTTCCAAAACTTATTCTGATTTCCGGATTCTCGTTCTAATTTTCGCTGTTTCGTGAAAATAAATATTTCTTTAGTTCGGCCGATAAACAAATAGAAATGTGTAACAGTGCTTCTAATTTTAAAGTATTTTCGTGATTCAATATATATTTCGTTCACTATTNAAGGAAGGCAACAGAACTTGAAGATTATGTGGAAAATTAGATTTTTTAGATAAAACATCATTGTTTAATATCTGTAAATTTTATTTTTGTAGAGTAAGTAGTTTTTGAGAAAAAAATAAGGGGCAGTTCATTCTAACCGAACGTAGTATATCCGCATTCAAAATTCCCAAAAAATAGCACATTTGAGAAACAATCTGCGATGTTTAATTCCTTCCTGTACCTCAGTTGACATTTTCATCGACATTGCGATGTGATGTGCGAACCGCAAAGGATTCTCATTCCCCTTCCAAAACTTATTCTGATTTCCGGATTCTCGTTCTAATTTTCGCTGTTTCGTGAAAATAAATATTTCTTTAGTTCGGCCGATAAACAAATAGAAATGTGTAACAGTGCTTCTAATTTTAAAGTATTTTCGTGATTCAATATATATTTCGTTCACTATTTTGTCTAAGATCTTATTAAAAGACAAATCCGTGCGTCCATAAGTGCGTTACACAAGAACCACCTCCGATAACTGACGTCGAAGCGTACAGTTCACCTCACCTGCTTTCTAATGGCTCTTGGATTGAGGGAATTGAGAAAAGCATTTTGTTGGTGCCTCTCTAAATCGTATCGGAACGCTTTGAATGCTTTTATCTCGATATTATTATCATAAACATTATTTACAATTTATTGTTGCAAAACACTATTTTAGCATCACAGTATTAAAAAGGAGTGAGAGTCAGTCGGATTTCCTTATTTTAGCAAGAATCTTATGCTTAATTAAATCTTTACCGGAGGTATCGGCTAAAAAATTCTTTTACTGCCTCAATTATTCCATAATATAAAATGTATATCACTGTAAGGTTGAGAGAAAGTATTTAACTAGGTTTTATGCTCTTCATGTCCACAGGGCTAATGTTCCGCAAGTACGATACTAATCTGTGAAAGCTCTAAAAGTACAAAATCATCAAGAGAAAAGTCGCTATTACTATATTAAAACACGAGCGAAAAATTAGAGAAATGTTAATAACATTGGGAATGGAAGAATACTGAAGGAATTCGTACCATTTCAGAAAAGTTCCTATATAAGATTACCATTTAAAATTTTTTTCCAAAGTCGAAATTTCGGAAAATGTAAATGCAAATTTTTATCCAAAATCCAGCGTATAAAACAATTTTTTTCGACGCATTGCCGATATTACGACTTAATGGTATTATTATTTAAAAAGTTATCATTCGATCGCTTCCGCCTTCCAAAATAGCTGTATTAAGTCAATGTTTTACTCCGTTTTCTTTACGAATGATCCTGTTTTTTGTGAGGAAAACAGAAAAAAATCATGTCTTACGCATTTTAAAATGTTATTCCATTATTCAGGTTCCGAAATATTCCGTGACCCTCTTGCCCTATTCTTTCCCATTCTTTGCCTTTCCACTCCATTTTCTCTCCCTTGCCCATTCATCTTCCCCTCCACGCCCACTCAAACCCTTTTCCGCCCTCTCGCTACCGAAATAAATCTTTACTGCCGAGAGGTCATGTATACATCGTTTATATCTTTTTATTTACTCTTCTGTTTATTTTTGTTTCGCAGTTGAGTTTCAATTCTTTGTTTTTGTTCATCAATTTATCCGTCGACGCTGAAATTTTAATCTGTATTTTTGAATTCGGGACTTCAGTAAGAACAGATAGACTCTTCATAATATGGAACTCTATGAGTTTGTAGTGCAATATGTTTTATTATTATTACTAAGCTATATAGACCTTCTTCCATTTTTTATTTTAATTTTTAATTCTCGACGACGATTCATGAACCAAGTGATAAAAAAGATATGCATGCATCTTAAAAGGAAACCACTTTCATGTTGTTGATGTCATTGTTGATTTCATGAATTATCCCATATAAGTGCACGGGGATAATCAGTTCTTAACATTTTTATAAACATTTACGTAAAGTAGGCTTTCATGACTTAGAAACAGTAGAATAAATATCATAAATAATGGTAAGAAATTTATTGAGTTATCTTACGACGGATTTTTCTGTGCTAAGGTGGACTAGATATATGCGACAATAGATATATTTTTAAACTAAATTAAGTTCCGTCGTGCTTGACGGGGGCGCTACTAGTACATTTAAGAAAATACGACCATATATCTTAATTGAATATGATAAATCGTCCCTGTTAAAGCTGGATTCTGGTGGAAAGCTACACATTATTTGTCCATCCCCCGAACGCATTGCGTGGATTCGGTAAATAACCTAGCGGATGCATCCTCATTCCTCATCGTTGATCTACAGCTCTCTTTCGAGAGGAAATGCATCTTTAGTATCTCTGATTATATCCGCACAATTTGATATCAAATATTCATCACCAGCCCTCTTTGCAACTTATTCCTATCCGATTTCCTCCAATTCTTCCATCCCGTTTCTCTCTTATTTGAATACTTTCATGCGTACCAAAAATATAATCTAGCCTATAAATACTTTGCTTAGTTTTATTCTTCCGTTTTACTCATAATGTTTGTAGATTCTCGAGTTTCAATAACATGTTTAATATTGACATTCAGCATTTCGTAAAATCCTTAATAATCGGTGCTTTTTCGTATTTGTACGTACATACAATGGACTACAATGCCCTAGATTAAAAGGAGGCCCTTTGATGGAATGGCCTAATCCCGGCGGCATTTACAGTGGGTGACTCGTGATCGCCGTCTTTCATCTCCATCCATCACGATTCTGGTGGTAAACGTTGGCTCCCACCGGAAATTGAACCCGGGACCTCTTTCTCCAAAGGCGAACGCCCTACCCACATTGCTTTTCGATGCACGTTTCCTAGATTAGATGGAAATAAAAATATTTAAGACTGTATTTGATTTTATTGCGATAAAATTTAGTAGTTTGTCTATTTTTACATTTGATTTAGGAATTTGCGGAAACTCTGCTATTATTTAAAATTTAATTCATGTAGTGTATTTTTTAACGCAGTTCCATCCCAATGACTCCGTTTTGTATAACGTTTTATCCTTTGGTTGCGAGAAGCTGAGATCGATCCCAGAAAATCGAAGATATGACTAACTGGATCTATTAAAACTTATTCTCGGTGAGTTCCAGGAAATAAATTTTTATTCTCCCAACCGGTGACATCATCAGGTGGTATTCATCGCTTCCATTAAATAAAGTAATGAATGTTCATTTACCTCCTGTCTTCATTCTTTTAATACTCATCAAGTTTCCTGACGGATTAAATATTGCGGTTTCCCGTTATATCGAAAAAAACTATAGTTTGGGAAACAATATTTTCTTTTAAAGTTCAGCGAAATTTTGCATTCGGAAATGCATTGTGCGGAAGTGATCGCTCGTGTTTTATTTTCGGAAATAAATGTCCTTTTCTGTCCGAGACAGATAGGATACCATTATTTTATGCTCATGCTATATACTTTTTAAAATACACCGTTTATAGTGACCCACATTCGTATTGAAGCGAATTACATATCTTTTTCGATTACATTCGATTGTCGAAGAATTATTTATGCTTTTATTTTTATTTATTGGTTCAACCAAACAATTCTTTACTTAGCGATTCATTGCAGTTCAATTACAGCGACCATACATTTCGGCGACTTATTTTAATTTCTGAGAAACCATTATCTTAACAATTATTTGTGCTGGAATTAATTTACTTTTGTGTTCGTGATTAAACTGAATCAATGTATTACTCTTATCTTCAAATTCAAAATATTTCTTTTCGAAATGCTCTAAATCAATGCATTTCTATTTTGCCGACTTACTTCTCGAGTCAAATTTTTTTGTCAGAGATGGCAAACTATCCTCATCAAATAAAACTCAATTACAATCGTTGTTCTTCGAGGGAAAGGAAATAGTTTATTTTTATTTTAGAGGCACGTTGACAACGCGTTCAGCTTCGATGTGAGTTTTCTGGGGTTCTGTTCCCGACCGCAGCCGTAGAAGCACTTTTTTAAATACTGCTACTGTTAGTTTATTTTATATTTTCAATCTAATATTAGTCGCCTTTTGTGTACTGCAATGGTGAGAGTTGTGGAAACAGTTCGAGAGGAAAATGCCATTCGTAGGCCAAATTAATTGCAGTATATGGAATATCTATTTTTGTATGATTTTTTAACTAAATTTCGATTTGCATATGTTGTCGTAATTTTTAACTTATTTTTGATAAAAAATAAACAGGAATTAAACTCATCCAAATTATACCTAGAATAAATCATGTAACTACATCAATATATGTATCTTTAATACAAATCCATCTTAAAGAAGTTACAAAATTAAAAGTACTTCATCTACACCTACGTATGTTCCCTGCAAGCCACTTTTGGACGTTTGGCAGGGGGTGCATGCACCAGGACTCTATTTCCCTAATCGATTTCTCTCGCGTATCGTTCGCGGAAAAAATGAAGTTTTAAAGTGACTTGTTCTAGAATATAATTCTCTCAGAATCAGAACAGGCAATTTATGCATCTTCTAATAATTCATCTTGTCTGAACTTAAGGAATAAGGAAACTACTGAATAAGGAAAAGGAACTCGGCTGTGCTAAGACATTAGAGTTCGAGAAAAGCTCCAATAAGCCGTTGTCGGGTGTTTTCGTTCAGAACAACAGATTTCTCGAACTCTAATGTTCTCTGAACTTGATAAGTAATTTAAATCTTTGGTCACACCTTTTATTCCCATCCTGCGTTCTGAAGGATTCGGACTGAGTTAATCAGCATTGAATAGTGAAAATACTATATATGTATTGCTTTCTTCTCGATTGATGGTATTCTTATGATTTTGTATTCCAAAGTGAGACAATATAGGGGCAGTGGAATGCAGTATTAGATATTACTCGGCTATTCCACAAATATAAACTACATAAGTTTACTTTTATCCTTATTTAGGTTTTCAATCTAACAAAGTGCTTTGGAAATCAGGTATGGCTGAACTACGCCAAAAATGATTTCAGAAAACAATATATTGGAAAAGACAAGAAATTCGGGTGTTTTGTGCGAGCGATATGGCCATTTGTAGAGGAATGGACAGGAAATGAAAAAGAAACATTCCATTTTAGGTTCATCTGCTGTAGAATATTTTCATCTTCGTATCATTTTCTCGGCTTATACAGATACCTCGGCTAACGAAAATAATTCATGATTGATGAATAATTCGTGATGTCATCACTTCTCTGCGTCTTGAGCATAAACAACCGTTTTGGGAGTCTCCTTTGTCAGCTAAGATGTTTAAAGATTTACATTGCTTTACAGATAAGATATTGGAATGGCCCGACGTTTCATGTTTGCCGTTCTTAAACTAAATATTCGTAAGCGGAATCCAAAAACAGCGAAAAAATCTTCGTTAACAGAGTCACTCATTTACCGAGGTATTTTTTTTTATTTATATAGAACAGATAGACTCTTCATAATATGGAACTCTATGAGTTTGTAGTGCAATATGTTTTATTATTATTACTAAGCTATATAGACCTTCTTCCATTTTTTATTTTAATTTTTAATTCTCGACGACGATTCATGAACCAAGTGATAAAAAAGATATGCATGCATCTTAAAAGGAAACCACTTTCATGTTGTTGATGTCATTGTTGATTTCATGAATTATCCCATATAAGTGCACGGGGATAATCAGTTCTTAACATTTTTATAAACATTTACGTAAAGTAGGCTTTCATGACTTAGAAACAGTAGAATAAATATCATAAATAATGGTAAGAAATTTATTGAGTTATCTTACGACGGATTTTTCTGTGCTAAGGTGGACTAGATATATGCGACAATAGATATATTTTTAAACTAAATTAAGTTCCGTCGTGCTTGACGGGGGCGCTACTAGTACATTTAAGAAAATACGACCATATATCTTAATTGAATATGATAAATCGTCCCTGTTAAAGCTGGATTCTGGTGGAAAGCTACACATTATTTGTCCATCCCCCGAACGCATTGCGTGGATTCGGTAAATAACCTAGCGGATGCATCCTCATTCCTCATCGTTGATCTACAGCTCTCTTTCGAGAGGAAATGCATCTTTAGTATCTCTGATTATATCCGCACAATTTGATATCAAATATTCATCACCAGCCCTCTTTGCAACTTATTCCTATCCGATTTCCTCCAATTCTTCCATCCCGTTTCTCTCTTATTTGAATACTTTCATGCGTACCAAAAATATAATCTAGCCTATAAATACTTTGCTTAGTTTTATTCTTCCGTTTTACTCATAATGTTTGTAGATTCTCGAGTTTCAATAACATGTTTAATATTGACATTCAGCATTTCGTAAAATCCTTAATAATCGGTGCTTTTTCGTATTTGTACGTACATACAATGGACTACAATGCCCTAGATTAAAAGGAGGCCCTTTGATGGAATGGCCTAATCCCGGCGGCATTTACAGTGGGTGACTCGTGATCGCCGTCTTTCATCTCCATCCATCACGATTCTGGTGGTAAACGTTGGCTCCCACCGGAAATTGAACCCGGGACCTCTTTCTCCAAAGGCGAACGCCCTACCCACATTGCTTTTCGATGCACGTTTCCTAGATTAGATGGAAATAAAAATATTTAAGACTGTATTTGATTTTATTGCGATAAAATTTAGTAGTTTGTCTATTTTTACATTTGATTTAGGAATTTGCGGAAACTCTGCTATTATTTAAAATTTAATTCATGTAGTGTATTTTTTAACGCAGTTCCATCCCAATGACTCCGTTTTGTATAACGTTTTATCCTTTGGTTGCGAGAAGNGTTCTGAACATATTTTCTTCTTTATTTGGAATAGTTACCTTCGGAAAATCAGAAAGCAGTGTACCTCAGTTTGACGCATTGCCAATGGAATGCAATTATCGACTCCGACCGCCCACTTAAAATATGGCGCCGAATTCGTGTGAGAAGTGTGAAGCAGAGGACCATTAGTGTAAGAGTAATGGAAAAGGGAATGGAAGAGAGAGAAAAGCGGAAGATGAGTTGCATAAGGGAGATAATGGAACATAAGGTAGATAATGGGAAAGCGGGAATAGACGGGCGATGCAAGAAAAGTGGGCGTTACTCGAGTGTATCGAAAGGAGGGAATCGGAGAATATCTCGGAGTTGTTGGATACAGGCATCGCACACACTGTGCTGTTTCGTATAATGAGTTCAATTGCTTAATGAGTGGCATTCTTACGAGAGATAATTGAGTTTGTTGCTGATGGAGGTGCAATGAGTGAGCCTTTTTGGTTAAGCAGGTGTGCAATTTGGAATGAATTGTGGAATCTGGCTGAATGCTGCCTAAAAGCGGAAGGGGAGTATGTACTGCTGGCAGATTTCAATGACAATTGGTAGTTGGATTTGCTTCGAGACACGAATAATTAATTTCCCCAAAATAGGGTTCTATGAGCAAAACTCTTAGTTTTGCCCATGTAATCATTAATTGATGCAAACCAGACTCGATTTAAAACCTGGAAAACCAAATGAGTTTTGAAATATGTTACGAACGTCCTTCTTCGGAGATACGAGTTCGTATAAGACATTTATTTATTTATTCATGCCTCAATTACAGAAGAAATTCTCTTAAACTTGGAAAAAATTTAGTAAATTACTTAAGAGAGTTTTCTAAATTTTAATATTCTTGTGCAATGCATGATTTGTAACACAATTTCAAGAAATAGGGTTAAAAAACGAATTAAAGAGAATGTATTGAAATTCGACCATTTTAGCAAATCTTTCATATTGTGGAAATTATTAATATATTAAATTTAATTTTGAGAAATATATTCATTAAATAATATATTTATTAAATATGCAATTACTATCAAAGAAAATATCAAAGCTTTCCACGCAGTTTTTCTACATTTCAAGTTGTAACAGTTAAGGATGGCTTTAAAGTTTTAACATTTGCAATTTCAAATTTAGAGCAAGAAATACCTAAATATCTACAGTCTAAAATACAGGTAATAATCAATGCCGTTCACATAGCTATAACATTCTCTAACTATAGCTAGAGTGACAGGCATGTATCAATTCGGGAGAGGCGTGAACAATTCAAAGAAATTTATTCTACTGTTTTCAAGTCATGAAAGCCTACTTTACGTACATTTCTTATAAAAATTATAAGAACTGTTTATCCCCGTGTACTTCTATGGGATAATTCATGTAATCAACATTCAACAATGTCCTTACTCGTCAAAGGGATAGGTTGTTTATTTCCGAAAAGTTTACGAATTTTCCGTGTTTTATCAAAGTTCTCGCAATTTCTATTTAATATGAATGTTTCACGATAAATTAAGGTTCTATGATCATTTTCCTTTCTTGTGACACTTGTCTCAATTTCGATGGACCGTTGTTTTATTACTTCATTTTATAAAAGAAACGACCTCTGCAAGTCAAGAAAATGAACTTTACTTTCATCTCTTATGGAAACGTATTATGGGATCCTGGGTTCGAACCCCAGCTATTACAGAGATTAGAATAGTTTTCCTGGGGGTTTTAGAATTGTAGAAACACAATGCAGTATTTTCAGATCTCTAAGGCAAGCCCTTTGTGAGATAAATGGGGTGATAGACGGACAGACATTTTTTTATATCTACATCTACATAAGTACCCTGCAAGCCGCCAGTGGCGAATGGAAGAGGGTGTATCAACACCGAAGACCTAACTTAATTTATCCTGCTCACATCTCTAATGCTCNACAGATGTTGGATTTTAAATTATAAGAAGTAGGCAGTAATATATAATAAATGAGAATATTAAAGGTAATACGAAAATATCGAATAAAGATGAACTATTGAATAAAAAACTGAAAAAACAACAATTTACATAATACTACAACAATTATGAAATACAATTGCAACAATTTACATAAGATATTCAAATCAATATACCAATGGTAACGTCAACTTCTTCTTCTTCAAGTGGAAATTAATAAAACATGAGGTAAATATCAAAATCATCACGATAATTACAGTAAAATTAAATAGACACAAAATCTTATTTCTACCAATGGTAATGACAACTTCTCAGTCAAAATAGATAAAAATGAAGAAAATAGCACAATAAAATCAATACTACTGAATAATATCATACGATAATAGCCTTTCGATTACAATTTATTCCATTTAAATCTAAGCAAAGAAAAGTATTCTATGTGCAGAGAAAGCATCATGTGATCTGCATGAGAGGATCAGAAACTAAATAGAAAGTTGTTATAGGCAGGGGAAATCTTCTTAGACATAGGTCAATTCCAATAGTAGAATTGGGGACTTCGGATAGAAAAGGAAATCAGGTGGGGTATGTCCTTCCTCTAAATGATTACGGGTACTAAATTTTCGGTTTCAAAAATGCAAGAAGTGTAGCTTCTTATATCGGTGATCCCTGAATCTGACGATGAGCAATCAGAAGTCACGTGATCACGTGTTTTACTCGTTGAACTTTAAATGTTCGACTGAAACGTCTTGGTAATCTATCTCCGCTCCTATTTTGCTGAAGAATTTCGAGTTGTGAGGCTAAATATTGGCAACAATATGCTCCGATAAACAAAAAAACACATATCAACAATAAACAACAATGTTACAAAGAAATCTGCGTTACCCACTCAGTGATCATTTCAGTATTTGTCGTAATGGCATCATCAATAAATACATCGGAATACCAAAGAATGGCCATGTCTATTGGTTTCGATAAGTAAGTTCTTTTGGAATTAAGCGAGTTTCTAACACACCATCACCGAAAATAATATTTAATCTTTCGTCTTAATTCACTGTTACATCGTATTTAAAAGTTGACTTCTTCGTCGCCCGTGTTAGAAGAGCGAAGGGAATTTTTTTGGATCAGTTTTAATTGGGAAAGTCTAGGCGGAGTCGCTATTTACCTAAAGTTGTTGGTTCGATATTTGGTTACGCCTTTCCACCTGCTTCTCCTTTATGGATTTGAAAGTGCGGCGCAAAGAGTCAATTGTTCTTTTAGTTTTCGAAGGCCTTAGAAAGTTAGAATCTTCCTTCCCACTCTCCTCTTCGAAAAACTTTTCTCCTTTCAGAATCTCAGATATAGCTCCTCAATTCCCTTCCTTTCCCAATTTCCTTTCCTCCTCATTCTTTTAGAATTTTTTCGCCTGCACGCTCTTCTCTTTTTAGCTGCTTTGCAAGGTTGGCGGTTTTCTTATCGTTCTGTTTTACTACTTTGTATGCTGACACCCAACCTTCTGTCGATGCCTTTATTTTGAATTATTTGTGAATATATTATATAATTGAGATGTCCGTCTCTAATAATACAAACGATGTATTATAAAAAATGGTAATTTATTTTTTCATTATATATTTCTGGCAAATCGCAAATGCGTTGACAACAGAGTTGGTCAAATTTCGGTACAATTAGTCATTTTCATAGTCTTTAAACAAAATTTAAATATTTTATGCTACGCGTATGAACACTGCAGTAAAATTTCAAAAATTAATTCACGAATTTTCGCATAAATAATTACAGTTAAAACTCTGTATTTATTTATTTAACTGAGCGCAGTGAAAGATAGGTATCGTAACAGCTGAGAAGGATATTTTATAGAATTAAGTAAGCGAATAGTATCTCGATGGCGTATAATAGTCTTGTGGTTCGCATCAGGCCAGTGTGTGTGCGTGTGTATGTATAAGTTTCGATTCGTAAGGGGTTTATAGTAAGAATGATTAACCTTGACTAAAATACGCCCCATTAATAAACACAAAATTATCATTACTATCGAGAAATTTGTACCGATATTTCCTTCTTGCGTCCAAGAAAGTGCCGCAAGTCTTTTGTATTTACGATTGAAAATATATTCAAGACTTCAATACAATTTCTAGGATGTTAAGTAATTAAATAATTTGCACGAAAAGTTGGACTGGCTACTGGAGTCAGGTGAAATTTATTACATGTCAGTGATTTCATAAAAGAAAGGGATTCAGGAGGATAATGATACTTTGTTGCTATAATTTCATTATACTCTTGTGTGTTTGTGCTTAACTCAGTGAAAAAGTAATACTTTACTTTATTCGACTTCGTTCCGTGCAAACTTTAAACTCAAAAGAAGTTTTGTTTCTGCTCGTATTCCTTCGTGGTGTTTATCCAAAAGAAATCTTGTTCCCTTTCCCTTTGTTTTGAATTGAATTAATCTCCACTGAATGAATGCATGTAATTATCTCGAATTTGAATTAAACCTGGCATAAATTCATTTTCCTGGAAGGGAAAATGTCGAGGATCTTCTGAAATAAGAGGAGGACATGGAAGAAACATGCTAAAGCATTTCTGCCTTGTTTAACCATAAACCAGCGTGTTTAAAAATTCGGTTCCCGGCGTGTAAACTTCATTTTCCATTCCACAGAATTTTCAGCTGATCTTATCCACAAGTAGTTATGTTTTAGTTGATGAGTAATTCCAGTCGGATGACCGAGAAAAATACATTTTGATAATTCTTTAATCGAAATGAAATACTAATAAGTAAAATAAAAATGGTTAATCTCCAAAAATTTAAGCACATTAAATCTGAATTTTATTAAATGCACTCTGAGCTAATTCCTGATAAATGAAGTGAATCAATCAGTAGTAATGGTATATTGTTGCAATAATACATTCAAATTGCTTTTCGTTCGGAGTAATAAAGTGGAACTGATTAAACTACTTACACCATTGTATGTATTATATAATTCTGTTGCTACATATTCTGCCATATCATTTTTTCCACATCACGTTATTATTCCATTATGCCACAAATATAAATACCGTTTCTCCTCTAATTATTATCACATACAGAGATAGACCTAGCAATTAGGGTATTCCAGAAATCCAGCGGATGAAACGTATCAACGAACTCGAGGAATTACAGCGCAAAGTGATACGATTTTTAAAAAATGCTACGATGAAAAAGGAAGCGTTACGCAAATGCTCTTAGACGCAGGTTGGGAGGTGAGGCTGCGATTGCTAAATTCAGAGAAATACGTTTGAGCACATGTGTAGATGGCAAATTTGGACAAATACATTTGGACCAGCACACCAGTGAAAATTATCAAATGCAGTAATAAGTACAGCTAAATGAAAGGATCGCCATCACAACAGTATTTCACAGCACTAAATCAGAAAACAAATAACCACAAAACTATATTAATCAGAAATTCCCAGTGCAATTTTATCTGGAAAGTTTGATGTGTTAAAATATTTCATATTCCGTCAGAAATGAGACAC
Source organism: Ladona fulva (assembly GCA_000376725.2). Lineage (NCBI taxonomy): Eukaryota > Metazoa > Arthropoda > Insecta > Odonata > Libellulidae > Ladona > Ladona fulva. Next base: position 1,541,196 of record KZ312451.1, on the reverse strand, counting down.
CTCAAAACCGAGAGTTAAACAAAAAAGGAGGTAGCAACATTCTGTAATACCAGACAAACATTTTAATCAATGAATGGATAACGTTGCGCTCAGCGTAAAGTATATTATATAAATTTCAAGTTAATTTATAAAATACGTAATATCTAATATTCAAATCAAGACCTCGGCCAATACTCCAGTTTCTTTCCATACTTCCATTGCTCTGTCGCAAAAATCATCAAATAAAATATTTTAATCAATACATTAATATACTCATTTGTGTTTTCCATTTATATTTACATTTGAATTAATATATCATCGATATGAGCTATTTTCAATCCGACGTCGGCCTCCACAAACGCTTCCCAATTCTCTCTGTTCTGAGCTTCTCATTCCCCTATGTTACCCTTAAATACTGAATGATATCTCTGTGCCATCGGTCCCTTGGTCTTCTTCTTCTCTTCACATATCTTGTCTCACTCCCTTCTCAATCCGGAATTTCTCTGTTTCTTCATCCAGCATTACAGAGGCAGTGGAGTCCTTGTAGATGAGGCGCAAGAGTTGGATGTACATGTACATCTATTCCTTGTTTCCATAATTTTTCCAATGTGGAGGAGGTACTTTCTAAGGCCTGGGCATAGTCCACGAAGCAGAGTACCAGTGGCATCTCGTATTCATTCATTCTGCTGATAATTTCTTGCAGTGTGTGGATGTGGTCCATAGTGCNTTTAATATATTCGCTTTCCTCTTCGCATCGCAAGTTACATTTCCGTCGCTATCTCTCAACGAGCTTACCGCTTGTATCTTTCCCTGTACATCTCTAACGTAGGAGCAGAAACATTTGGGGTCCTCTTCTAAGCATTTCCCAAGAAATTTTTTCTTAAAATTGCTGAGGGCGTTACGCATAGCATGCTTGGTGTCGGATTTCGCTTTCTTGTGTTTTTGTAGCAGTAATGCTTTTCTTGGACTCGAATCAGAGTGGTCTATTCCCTCTATGGCCTTTAATTTCCCGTGCAATGCTCTTTGTTTGCGAAGAGTCTTTCTAACCTCGCGATCATATCATCTATGTTCGGAATCGTGATTAGAATATTTTGATGGTATATAAATGTCTATGTAATTGTGCATAATCTCAACGAAACTTTTCCAAGTTTCTTCGGTGGACATTTGTGATACGCGCGACTTAAATGAGTAGAAATCGGTATTTAATTTTTCGTTAAATTCCTCGAAGTTCGCTTTGGAAAAGAGATGGATTTTACGTTTTGGTTTTTTTATGTTTGCTTAATTTGATGTCGATATCTATGAATACACCTTTATGGTCGCCAAGACCCTCGTCATTCGAAATATTCTTAATACGCTCAGGGAAGTTAATTAGGAATAGATCGAGTATGTTCTCACCCCTAGTTGGAGATTTTACTGTTTGGCTTAATGCGTTATTTTTAAGCATATTTAGTAACGTTCTACACGAATCGGAGTTGCAATTATTTTCCCAGTCTATATCCGGAAGATTAAAATCACCCCCTATGATCGTTATACTTTGATTATTCTTACTAGTATAGAAATGTACTTCATCGCTAAGATCTCGCAAAACCTGTCGTGGGGAGTTTNGCGTGTGGATGTGGTCCATAGTGCTGAATCCCTTGCGAAATCCAGCTTGTTCTCTGGGCTGGGCAGCTGCCAGGGACGTCTTCAGACGTGCAGCTATTACTCTCATGAACGTTTTGTAAATAACAGGAAGGATGCTGATAGGGTGGTGCAAAAGGACAATCTTTGCATGGTTCCATTCCTTCGGAATTCTCCCTTGTCTAAGGCAATTAGTGAATAACTGCACTAGGACAGGAGAAGTTTCTGTAACACCCAGTTTCAGATATTCTGCTAAAACTCTATCTGCTCCTTCTGCCTTTTCATTCTTCATCTTCTCGGTGGCCTCTGTTACTTCTTCTGGGAGAATAGAGGGGGGATTATCTGAGTTTTGTGTTTCTTCTTGGTTTTCATCTTCAGCATTTTCTGTCTCCCTGTATAAGTTGGTGTAATATTCGGTTACTGTCCTCAGTATTGCTTGTCTATTGGAAGTTGTTGTGCCACCCTCTTTCTGGATAGCCAAGATTTTTTTCTTTCCCATAGCTAGGCGTTGTCTGACCTTCTTCTTGTTCTCTATAGCCTCTTGCACAATTCTTTCGTTAAAATCCCTCACGTCTTCCTTCATTGCCACTCTGATAGACTTGCATAGCTCGACATATTCATACCCGAAAAGTCTGCGGCAAAGCAACCAAAAAGTTCGGCTTCATAAAGCGCATGGTAGGTAGATGCGATGAAAAGGTTACAGAGCGATGCTATTTCGCCTTTGTCAGACCCCATCTTTAATATGCGGCAAGTATATGGAATCGGGCGGATGAAACGTACACCCGTGAACTCGAAAAAGTGCAGCGCAAGGGAATACATTTTGTGAAAAACAAATGCTACGATATAAAAGCTAATGTTACGCAAATGCTCTCGGACGCAGGTTGGGAATCCTTTAAAGGAAAGTGGAAGCGAAGCTGCGGTTAGTTGATAAATTTCGAGCGAACGATACGCGATAATAACAGGATAAAGAAATATATCGAACATCCGGTGCTTACACCCCCTGCCACACGCCGAAAGGCAGCTTGTGGGATATTGATGTACTCTAAGATGTAGGTGGGAACGCAATGAAATAATATTCGAATTATTCTACGATATGTTAATTTCCTTACATTTTCAAAAATTCTTTTCAAGTACCGAAGGGGACGCAACTCGGATTTATATTATGGATAAGTTAGCGATGAAAATAAAATATTTCATAAGTAATCGCCGATATGGTTCAAGATAAGTTGCTTTACTACAATAATTATATCGGTGTAAAAAGTGAACTTCATTATGATGATGCATAGATTTCTAAACTCACTGTTTTTTAGAATAGATAATAATGATAGTAATAAAACGTCTTTATGTAAGGGCGATATTGAGACTTATTTGTCTCTTGTTATATCTAACCCACTAGAGATAGAATGAAAGAGATTTTGGGAGTTGAACTAAAGGAAAGCAATAGAAGAAGGAACTATTATGTGGGTTTATAAAAAACCCAAGTCTGAACATAAGAAAAAATTAAAACCCTGCAGGAAAACAACCACGTGAAGGGGGCGTGAAAAACCTGCGAAACCTACTGATAGTTGCGAATGAAATTAGAAGGAAATTATTAATTAGCGAGTGAAAGAAGATAAGTAAAAGGAATGTGCCAGGAACATACCTGGAAAAAATAGACAAAAAATTCTTAGAAATAATTCAGAGGAGAAAAGATGTTCGATTTAAAATTATAAGAAGTAGTAGAAGTAAGATATACTTAATAATAATTATTATTAGTAAGTAAACAGAATAGCAAAAGGAATTAGAAATTATAGAATAAAGATGACATTTTGCAATAAAAAATAAGGTCATAGGCGTTACCAAACAAACAATACTGTAATAATTACGGAATAACCGAAAATTTTATGTAGCCTATACTAATCTTCTGCTGAGAATCATGGGAACAACAATAGAACGGATTGGAAATGTGGATTATAATCGGAAAAGCAAGCCGGTTGAGTGGCTTTCATCAGAGAAATCCTCCAGAGAAGCTATAAGAAAATCAATATTTCGAAATCTTTTCGGCTAATATTTAAATCTCAGCAAAAGCTAGGCATCATTCTATACTAAATTATGAATGAACTTCATGATTATTCCTTACATTTGAAAGCATACAGCAAGTAGTTTTCGTGTAAAATGCACAATGCACGTTTTTGTTTCGGAATTGCAACTAGAAAATTTTAACGAAAGAGATGGTTTGCTGTTTTTCTTCAAACTAAAATAATTAAGTGTCACTTATGAAATCTTATAATAATATCTATATCGTATATATAATAAATATCATATTCCGTCAGAAATGAGACACCTCAAAACCGAGAGTTAAACAAAAAAGGAGGTAGCAACATTCTGTAATACCAGACAAACATTTTAATCAATGAATGGATAACGTTGCGCTCAGCGTAAAGTATATTATATAAATTTCAAGTTAATTTATAAAATACGTAATATCTAATATTCAAATCAAGACCTCGGCCAATACTCCAGTTTCTTTCCATACTTCCATTGCTCTGTCGCAAAAATCATCAAATAAAATATTTTAATCAATACATTAATATACTCATTTGTGTTTTCCATTTATATTTACATTTGAATTAATATATCATCGATATGAGCTATTTTCAATCCGACGTCGGCCTCCACAAACGCTTCCCAATTCTCTCTGTTCTGAGCTTCTCATTCCCCTATGTTACCCTTAAATACTGAATGATATCTCTGTGCCATCGGTCCCTTGGTCTTCTTCTTCTCTTCACATATCTTGTCTCACTCCCTTCTCAATCCGGAATTTCTCTGTTTCTTCATCCAGCATTACAGAGGCAGTGGAGTCCTTGTAGATGAGGCGCAAGAGTTGGATGTACATGTACATCTATTCCTTGTTTCCATAATTTTTCCAATGTGGAGGAGGTACTTTCTAAGGCCTGGGCATAGTCCACGAAGCAGAGTACCAGTGGCATCTCGTATTCATTCATTCTGCTGATAATTTCTTGCAGTGTGTGGATGTGGTCCATAGTGCTGAATCCCTNATACTTTATTTTTAACGCTTCTACAATTAACTATCGCAATTGTTATTTTACTTTCGCTTGCAGTTATAATTGGGTTTATTGGTAAAGTTCGCTTATCTTTTATCACGCTTATCCGCGGTGTCACCGTTAGTCGCTCGCCCGAATATTTCGTTCCCAAAAAACCCAGTTTTGATATATTTGACGAGAGACATTTGTAGTGGTCTGTCATGACCCTTTTGGTAGATATCTTTACTGTAACGTTGCTATGCCAAGATCTCTATCGATACCTTAGATTAAAATTCCACATCTTTCTGGGAAGTTCAAAAGCTTTTTGTATATCAGCCCGATGCACTCTCGTGGCGAAAAGCGGACGTTCAGAATGTTCAGAGCTCGAACCCACGATTGCTGAGTCAGATGTTTAATTTTTTTCTCGTTAACGGGCTCTAAACATCAGCAACTCCATCTTGCCCTTGTTTTATGCTCTGGACCTTTATTGGTTACTTTACATTTATCATTGTGAGGTTACTATAATACTTTAAGGGCGTTCTTCCGAAAAACAACTGCTTAACATTCGGCATTAACATAGTTTCTGTTTCGCAAAAATTCTAAAGTTTCAAACGAAAACTTCTGTGAGACCTCAGCACAGTTATTTTAACCATTATCCATTTTATTATGTTGTCGAAACCTTATCGATATTTGTTGTTTAGTTCTTACTTCAGATCAATACTCTTGGTAATGGAGTTATTAGTATTAAAAAATAATCCAATTGCCGAGAAAAGATAAAGCCGCTTAGAACTTTCTTGCCCAGCCTTCGAAATATATTTTGTACAAATTACGTTCCTTGATTTCCCATTATTTATTAGTCGATTTATGATTCGCACGTTTTCATGATCACACCCCCTTTATGATAGTCAAATGATGCCACAGAAAGATGATGTTTTAGGAACTGCTCGTCATATGAGATAAAAGCTTTGAGACCATTTGAGATATTGTAAGGAAAATGGATGCAGAGATGGAATTTAATGCCGAGGATATTGATGGGACATTCTGAATTTAGATTTCGGAGAAAATTCTCTGGATAAGATGATGGAATGGCAGCAGATGGACCCTTTCCGTCCCTTGGATTCAAAACATCGCATTCATTTGTGACTCTGGGGAAGGCATATCAAGGTTGTCTTTAGCGACTGAAGCACTTTACCGGAAGACATTTCTGTCGAATGCCTATGAATATATCAACAACTGTCGGCAATGATGTTTATTTTGTATATATCAGAACATATGATACACTAAATGCATACAAATCACTAAAATAATCGTTATTATGCTGCGATGAAACGATATTCCATTTCCTTAAGACCAATTTATGTTAAGTTTTTAGCTTTTATTTCTTCGCTGCTGTTTTTGTACAATTGATATTATTGTATCTTTTCACAGCGTGTCAAAATTAGCTGCCATCGCCTCACGTATTTCAGGGCATATTTATTATCGAGTGTTTCAGGATGTAATTCGAAACATGCATCGGAGAATTTTAGTGGAATGATAACGTTTAAATGAATAATGAGCGATGGAATATGTCACGTTCGGACGAACCTTTTTTTAAGAATACAAATTAAAAAACTACCAAGAGCCGTATAAAAACAAGTGATGCGGTTGCTAAAACCACCAAAGCTGATTGATTCGGCTTCAATGTACCGAAATTAACATGAAGAGGACATTTTATTCATATAAAGGGGTCGCTGATGTATTCTCCGATGCCAATATTCCCCAAATATCGGCTGTTCATTAGTGAATATTTAAAAGCTGGTTAGTCAATGTCAGTACATTTTAAGAGCAGTATTTTCCCGCATTTTCGAAGCTCAAATGGACTGACACTACCTGATGGAAACCAAAACAACAACAGGTCAATCAGTGCTAATGTTGAAATAGTGTGAGGGTCAAAAATAATAATTGAAAGATATATATTTGATGCCTGTATCTCCTAATTTCATTCGAAACGATAAAGAATTCCTAGATATATATGTACTTCGGTGCGACTCCTTCCTTCTGATATTTTTGGATTATTTCGGTTGGTTGAGTATAATTTACCACAGAGAAGTGAACATGTTCCACTCATAAAATATGCAACAAACAATGATATTAAGTGTAATTTTCTTGCTTTGTTTTTGAAAAGGAAATATATCGTTGTTGTACGTTGTATGCTCTATCTTTAAAAATGTATTATCTGTTAAATTTTAGAAGTAGAAAAAACTATATGATTCGAGACTCATAGAGGAGATAGATCCATGCCTTAGTAGATTCATGACATGATAGCAACAAGACATAGTGAGTAGATTTTCATCTGAACATGTCAACTCGTCGACAAAACTAGACAAAAAAATCTGCTGTGGAAGTTACGAAATGTTCTTCCAAAACATGATGTGTGTGACAATCTACAAAGTCATGTTTTATTAATTTCTTATGATGTAAGTTCGACCATGCCTCTTTGATTGCAATAAAACTTTCATACTATAATTTGTTTCCTATAGAAAGATGCTATCGCCATTTTAATCACACGTAATTTTTTCTCCATTTCCTCTGTCATTGCTTAATTATTGTAATTTTTTAATTATATGAAATTATGACGGTCGCATTTTGGGAGGGGGAATTCCGTCAAATTAACTAAATTGTCTGCGTTCGTATTTCTGAGAAGTCGCTGAGTTAGAATTAATATATGATATTTTCTTTTCTCAATTTCAGGTGAGCATTCTGTTAGGAGGGGATCTTTGGCTGGAATGAAGCAATCCAACCTTTTAAACATCCTCATCCTTTAACCAGGTACTTCAAAGAAAGCGAATTAATCGAGAAAACAATCCGCATTACTCAAATTTTAACGCTAAAAAGTATTAAACAAATGAGGTCGTTATGAAATCGAGACAAGTTTGTGTTAAACATGTTCACTCCACCGTTGGTGTGAGGGAAATGGAGTGAATGTGTAAGAGAGATATCTAGAGAGAAAGGATAATATGTCTTTTCCAGGATTGTGATTTAGGAGAAGAGTGTTTGTGAATAATTAGCGATGGCAGCATGATTCGCACTATCCGAATAATAGTGGGATAACTCACGAGCAGTGGAAGATTCATTGTTGTGGAATTCGTTTTGTGTTAGTGATCCGCACAAATTCCGAAGAAAGACGCGTGGAATGGAATTGCAAAGTTTTACATTAGTTCGCAAATTGGCGTTCTCGTTATATGCGTGACCACAACGACGCATTCACGTAACTGTTGGCTGATGTCATGCAGAACCGAGGTTTGTAGTCCTTGAGTTGTGACTTCTCTTTATCTGTCTTATTATCGAGGGGAGGTTCTCAGAAATCACGGGAGAATTCGTTTTCTAAGCCATTTCACTCTCCCAGGCGATGCCGAGCGCAGGATTGTACCGCAATTGTATCCGCAAGCATTTGGAATACAACGCATACTTACATACTACACTCATATTTAGCCTAACTTCACATCGAAAGTTTAGGGGGTTTCAAAAAATGGGTATGCCTAATTTTCCACAATTTGAATTGAAATTTGACACATAATTCACATTCCTCTTTCTCTAGAAATATGCTTATGATATTTTACGATGGATACATTTACGATAGATTAATATTTTATTGGCGAGGTTAAATTTAGGGCAAAATTGGCGCCTTAAGTTATTTGGAGATATCCACTACGATTACTTTAAGCGTAATGATTACTTAGGTGCAGCAAATTTTGGATAATCATCAAAAACTGAAGTAACTCGGCTTTAACTGCGAAGAATGCGTGGGCAATGTAAGAGAAATGAAAGTGACTAATTTCATAGGAATTTTATACAGGGAATGAGCCAATCGATCGTTTCAGATCGAATTGTATTTGCGAAACTATTTGGTTATTTTATTACTAAAGATTATTATCTTTAGGCTGTACAGAGCAGGACGTGTGGATAAGTAAATAAAAATTGGAGGAAAAGCATATTTGTCTGTCTTCCTAGCAATACAGATATATTCTTGAGAGATATATTCTTAAGAGTTGATATGTTTTGATTCTTTAAATTTTCTGCTAATCATAGTTTTATCGAAAAGAGAATATCATTGGCAATGAGGAAGGTACAGTGACGATTATCTTAACTGAATTATATCTCATTTTCTCAGCCTTAATCCGGTGAGTTATTTCAATCGCTCTCTAAACACATTGCGGCCGAATCACCCTGTAAATTACCACATCGTCCGCGAATATTCTAACTTTATTATCAATGTTTTTGCTAAGACCTTTGACATACACTAAAATAGTAAAGATCCGATTACGCTTCCTTGTGGCACATCCGAGGTCACTTTATCCAGGTTGTTCTCTATCGGAGTTAGTGTCCTTAATACAATTACTTCTCCATTGATACCCACAGCTTTAAATTTGTATAATAATTTATTATGTGGAACCTTATCAGATGCTTTCCGAAAATCTAAAAATATCGCCTCGACTTGCCTTTTATTTTCGGCAGATTTCAAGATATCGTGAACTAACAACGCAGACTGAGACTCGCAGGATCGTGTCTTACGAAAACCGTGTTTGTTTCTCACTACGAATTTGGACGTGTCGAGAAAACCCATTATGGAACTAATTACTATATGTTCTATTATTTTGCCGTTCAATGACGTTAAAGAGATAGGCCTTTCATTCGCTGGATCCTCCTTTAAATCGCTTTTGAATATTGGCGTAACATTCACAATTTTCCAATCTTTCGGGACCTTCCCTTCGCTCATAGAATTCTCAAATATTGCTTTAGGAAATGGAGCTACTTATTGCTACTTCCTTGAATACCCGAGCTGGTTCAGGATCAGGAACTTTATTAGGTTTAATTCGCCGCAAACGTTTAGTGATACCGCCTTTACTGAAGGTGATTTGCGGCATGGCTACAAACCCATCAACTTCCGGTATGGTACCTCCTTTATGTATTATTTGATGTAAATACGCTGCGAAAAAAATCATTTAAGATGCTTGCTTTACCCTTGGCATCGTTAATTCTGTTCCCGTTGTCATCTTTTAAAGAACCTACCGTTTGCTTTATACTTCGAATCTCAAACACGTAATTTGAAAAGGCTTTAGGGTCCTCATCTAAGTATTCGCATAAGATCTTCTTTTTGAATTGGTGGAGGGCATCACGCGTGTTTCCTTTCTTCCCGATTTCGCTTTTTTGTAATCGCTCTTTACTTGATCCGTGATGATATCGTTAGGATGCCTCGCCGTGTCTTTTAATTTCGAATGCCTCTGTTTCTTTATAGCTTTTTTAGTTTCTTTATTATACCACCTAGGATCATTAAGTAGTTTAGAATATTTAAATGGTAAAAATTCATCTCCGCCAAGAAAAATTATTTGTAAATTTTTAAGCCATTCACAGATATTTTACAGCAACTGAGGCATTTTAAATCTTATGCAACAGCGGCAAACCGTTTAAATCAGAAATTGAACACTTGTAAAGAAACATCCTATTTACTTATTTCCACCTACTTGCACGATCGGTCGTTTATTCCCTCAAAAGCTTGAAATATTTCGATGTATGCGTTTATTGTTTTAAACGACTTATGATGAAATCTGTTATTTAATAAATGTCAAATAGAAGAAGTGCTTCCAATATATGTGATCTGAATACAGATTTCTTTACTTGTACTTAATGGCTTCTGCTGCTCTTNTACTTGGCATCTATCCCTTGTTTCCCCAGTGCTTCCAGTTTGGAGAGGTACTTTCTAAGGCCTGTGGCTTAGAACAGTCCACAATGGAGAGTACTAGTGGCATCTCGTCGCATTCGTTCTGCTGATAATATCTTGCAGCGTGTAGATCTGTTCCATAATACGGAATCCAGCTTGCTCCCTAGGATGGACAGGGGATATGGTCGTCATCAGATGTGCAGCTATTGCTCCAGCAGTGTTTTATAAACTACAGGGAGGAGTCTGGTTGGGCAGTAATTCTTCAACTCTTCTTTGCATCCTTTCGTGAGCGATTGGAAGATTTTTACATGATTCTATTCATAGGGAATTCTACATTGTCTAAGGCAATTAGTGAGTATTAGTGCTAAAGGAGGAGAAATCTCTGTAACACCAAGTTTCAAATATTCCTCCAACACTCCATGTAGTCCTTCTGCCTTTCCATTCTTCATCTTCTTGATGGTCTCTGTTACTTTTTCTGGGAGAATAGAGGGGGGATCTCTTTTTGTCCTTCTTGGTTCTCCTTTTCGTCATTTTCTGTCTTATTGCAAAGATTGTAAGATGATATATATTGCATGTAATGTAGATGTTCTGAACATATTTTCTTCTTTATTTGGAATAGTTACCTTCGGAAAATCAGAAAGCAGTGTACCTCAGTTTGACGCATTGCCAATGGAATGCAATTATCGACTCCGACCGCCCACTTAAAATATGGCGCCGAATTCGTGTGAGAAGTGTGAAGCAGAGGACCATTAGTGTAAGAGTAATGGAAAAGGGAATGGAAGAGAGAGAAAAGCGGAAGATGAGTTGCATAAGGGAGATAATGGAACATAAGGTAGATAATGGGAAAGCGGGAATAGACGGGCGATGCAAGAAAAGTGGGCGTTACTCGAGTGTATCGAAAGGAGGGAATCGGAGAATATCTCGGAGTTGTTGGATACAGGCATCGCACACACTGTGCTGTTTCGTATAATGAGTTCAATTGCTTAATGAGTGGCATTCTTACGAGAGATAATTGAGTTTGTTGCTGATGGAGGTGCAATGAGTGAGCCTTTTTGGTTAAGCAGGTGTGCAATTTGGAATGAATTGTGGAATCTGGCTGAATGCTGCCTAAAAGCGGAAGGGGAGTATGTACTGCTGGCAGATTTCAATGACAATTGGTAGTTGNGAAGAGTACTATATCATCTGCGAAACGCAAATGACTGATGTGCTCTCCATTGATCCGTAGGCCTCTTTCCTCCCAGTCTAAGGTTTTAAAGACTTCTTCGATTTAGAATTCCATGGCTTAATTCAATCAGAGTGATTAACTTTTCAGACGAAACAAAGAATCTCAGTTACAACCTTAACAATTTTCACTGATATTCTCGAATCTAAAAAGCAGAAGGGAAAAAATGATATGGCGATTGCAGGATTCGTGCAATCGCTGCGCTTTTAATTCGAGAATGAACGGCCTGTAAACGGCCGCTTTTGATAAGCGAAAGATGAACACCAAAGGATAACTATCGGAATGGCGGCTGTAAACTTAAGGTTCCGTGGGAATTGCTAATTTAATAAATTCGTGTCCCGTTTTTCTCTGGATAGGTGTATTTCTCCGTATTAATTTAGTTGTTTTCCCTCAAAAATCTAATTAATGCCTAATAAAGAAATTCCGCGAAAAAGGATACATCTTATGGTGTCTATGGTTTATTGTAAAATATCTTAGAATGGAACAGCACCTGTCGCTTCTGAGGACTTTCTAGAGTTCATAAAATATTTTGTATTGATAGATATCTTCCTGGACATGAAAATTGAATCATTACCATAGATACTCCCGTTTTGTTCGCTACCTCAATTACACCCTTTGTAATTTTCACCTACATATGTACCCTGCAGGCTGCTTTTAGGCGCGTGGAAGGGGGTGCATGCACCATGACTATATTTCCCAAATCAATTACTTTCTTGTATCGTTCGCAGAAAAAAATTAATTTATGAAGCGACTAGATGTAGCATCCATTTCTCTGATTTTTCTCGCAATATCATAACGGCCTATGTAACACGGAGGACGTATAATATTGCCTGCATCTTCTAAAATATACTTTTCCTGAACTAGTTTAGTAAATTAAGCCGTTATTTAAATCTTCTATCTTCTAGAGACTCCCTCCTTACGTTCTAAAGCATCTGTATAACGCTCACTGATTTGTCGTAAAACTTTTTTTCGAAACCGATTTCCTTTCGATGTGCCTTTTCAAATTCCGAATAGAACACTCGTCGGCCCATTCACTACATACTCTAGGTGAGGCCTAACTAAGCTAGGAAACATCGCTCGCAAACTTTTTCTTCGCTCCGACCGACTATATATTCTCTTAACCAATCCGAGTTTCTTAAGTGGCCGTCCACATATTACTGTTTTGGGTACTCCGTGTTAAGTTATTCGTTAGGGTTACACGAAGATGTTTCACCGGTTTTACTGTTATTACTGTTACCCCCTGCCACACGCCGAAAGGCGGCTTGTAGGGTATTGATGTAGAAGTAGAAGTTATAAGTTATCCCTCGGAGGCTGTAAGAATAATAAATGGCAAGAGACTTTCGAAGAAGTTATTTCTGAAAATTCGTCTACATTGAGCTTTAATCGCTAATCATCGCACGATTTCATAAATCTATCTAAATTAGGAGAGCGTACGAGCGAAGGGTGTTCTATTTAATTTGCAGTGATTAAGATCTGCAGCGGTAAATTCGAGAGAGGAGTTACTCCTCGAGTTCGACTCGTGGGAGCACATCTGTGCCCGCAGCACCCAAAGGGCAGATGGGCGAGCCGTCCGTTCTTTCGGGAGATTAAGTCGTTGGCGCTTCGATTGTCTCTTCAGAAGCATTATTATTCCTCTCTGGTTTCCTTTATTTAAAGTGCGTCGACGGACGCGATTTCGGACAGCGGTGCGTGATTCACGAATGAAATTGCGGGGTTATTAAATCAAGGGGAGCCGACCAAATTGCCCCGAAATCTTGAAAAAAAGTTGATTAGGACGGTGCCTCGCTTAATTTTCCCTTCACGTAGGAGTAAAAAACGCCATGAATGGCGAGATTCCCTCTTTGGATTCGATTAAAGCCATAAATAGGAACGCGAGATTAATTGCGATACGCCGTGGCCATAATTCTATTATGAAAAGCCTTTTTCTGAGCGGAAATTTAATGGAGGGCATTATTCAGCTTCAATTTAAGGTTAAAATGATTGTTTTAAGGCGAAACATCTACGATTCTAAAATGGTTAATATTCCATTCCGTCTACAATCGCGGAATATATTTACATTTTCATTTGCATAATTTTGAGTCTCGCCTCTTGACTGTCCTCCTTAACAACGTTTTCCTGCATTTTACACCGACAATTTGCCATTGATTGGTAAAATTGCTTACTTGATTTATTAAATAATGCCTTTTAACGTTGTTGTATATGAACAGGTTCACTTCGATTACGCATCAAATTTTACGATAATCTTTCACGTTTTCTGAAATGAATTCTGCTTGAAACTATAGGAATAGTTAAAAGCGGAGGTAACAAATCGAATAGACAACGATATTATGTAATATGGCCATTAGTTCTAAGCCAGGCCGCTTCCTTCTCCACTTATCTTGAGGCGAACCACTGGACTTACAGTGGACAGTCCACTTAGACATAGGTGACTGCACACAGTTTATGACGAGGAAAGAGATATTTCATATAGGTACGAGTATAGGAATTGCAAAAAATCTAAAGGATCCTTGCTTTGGACTCTTGATCGCTCGAAATGCTCTTCGATTGTAAATTACATGGAAAAGAGCAATAAGTCATACGAGATGCTCAATTTTTCGCTGGATGTTTACTTCGGGTCCATCTGGATTTTGACAGCCTCTTAGCTATTTATAAAAAATTTAAATTCCATTTTAGGTAAATCTATCGGTTAAAATAGCGCATGTTTGAAAGATAACCTTCGAAACAACACGGATGCTTCCTTAGGTCCCCTAATGGCCCGCTCTAGATTTGATCAAGATTACATTGCGAAAGGCCAGAAGTTGGGGCCTCGAAGTATCGCCGTGTACCTTAGGTAAGGTTACAAGCCTTCTTATTCAATTTATTGCTCACAATATAGAGCTCTCTAAATACCGACTGGGAGATACTTTTTGGGGTTCAGTGGTAACGATTCACTCCATAGCTTGCAGGGTGCAAGCAACTTTTACTCGTATTTATTTATTTATTATGTATCGGTAACTCAAAGAAATGGATCGAGACACTAATTCAAGCAGTTAATTACTCTATCTTTATATACTCTACTTAATCGAACCTGGGCCCACAGGGAAAAAATCTCTACGGCATTCGATAGACCGTAATCCATTCTAACAACACCGTGAATAACGCTTTTTTATCTTAACGCAAAATACCCTAAATGAATTCTTGAAATTATGATATATGAATTGCTCTAGCATCGAACTAAGGACTCACAGGACATAAACCTTTAGGCGTGCAATAGATAATTATCTTCTCTATTGGTGGCATAAATTTCAACGTTCTACCTTATTGTGAAATACCCTAAATGATTTTCTGAAATTTTGGCATAAAGAATTTACCTAGCATCGAACCTGGAGCCATTAGCGATAATGCTCATGCGTCAAAAAAAGGTAAAAATACATTCTACCACTCCGTAAATTTCAACGTTGTATCTTAATGCAAAATACGCTCAATCAATTTTTGAAAATGCGCTCAATGCATTTAAACTGGAAAAGTACCGTTTTTGGGGCCTCCGATAATGGAATCGTCGGCAGCTTTAGAAAAAAATGACAATTTGTTTACGTCAAAAGGGAATGCTTATCACGCATCCCGTAGGAAACCCGTTGAAATGGGCGGTATCACTGGGTGAATGCGATAATTGTGCAGACCAGATGTGTAATCTGCTTCAGATAAGCAATTAAATATCTTTAATTTCCCTGGTCCCTGGGAATTAAGTCCTTTGAATGTTTTACATAGTCCCAGCGTCGAACCTACGATCATTTTCGGAGAGGTCTTTTCAGTACGCGGAAGAGAATCACTTCCTGCACTTGCAGCTAAATTTCAATTCCCTAGCTTTACGGGAAGTACCCGAAAAAAATTTCCGAAAAATGTAAGAAAACCCGTCCAATTCATTCTTATGGGAAAATAGCCGTTTTTTGGGCCTCCTAGAATCGAACCCATGATGCCTAGTGTGGATGTCCGCTTCTTTCCTAGGTGTCCAAACCTAGGGCTTTACGGCAAAAAAATCGCCGGCTCAGTGAGGCAATTCCTTCTGCCTCATCTTTAGTATCCTGCAGAAAGCGTNTTTCCTCTGAATTTATCTAACAATCGCAGCCTAGCTTCTAATCTCCTTTCTTTCAAGGATTCCCTTAAGTGTTTGCGGTCCAATAAACTTCCATTCTATCAGTCGTTACTGTTTATTTGATGCTATTTCGGATTCGCCAAAGGTAAGAAGGCGTTTCTGTGCATCAAGTGCTGCTTCGTATCACGTGACACGCGTCTTGAAAAACAAACCTTTTAAAGTCGATACTCCGAGTTTTGTCCCTGAGATATTTACAGTAATTCACCTCGTGTATGACATATTTGTAGGATGATAAATCCGGCTGCAAGTAATATCGCCGCCGTCGCTACAAGTATGCCCTCCATAACGCCCTGTTTTATCGATCTTCCCCTCTGATTCACCTTTACAAACTTCCCTTCGCTTCCCCCACGTCACTTCCCCCACGTCACATCCCCTACGTCACTTCCCCAGCCGCTGCTGCTGCTCTCTATTCTCCCGCTGTCAATCTTCCCTTTATCCCTCTTCCTAATTTACCTTTCCTACTATTCTCTCCTTATCTGCATAAAGTAATTTGTCCGTCCATCTGCACATAGACGAGGGAACCTTTTTTAATTGAAGCTCCAATTGAAAGCCAAACAATCTGCACCAAAATACACATTGTCTTCTTTCGGGTCGGAGTTTAACTGAAACATCTCGGATTGCGATTTTACGGACCGATTTACGGCTATTTGCAATAATTACACTCCCTTAAAGTCGTCCGATGAGCGTTTTAAAAGATCGATGCCGGATTATCGGAGCTTAACTTGGTCTTACCAGTATCGGTGGTAATGGTACCGGGTCTTTTAAGTCAGAAAATGAGTACTTTTGGAAGTACGTTTGGTTTCTCTCCGTTTTGGCTTATGTCCAGCTCAGCTTGAAAAGATACTTTTTTAGTTCAGTCTTATTTGTATGTTAATATTTACTTTTATGTCGAGGTTATTTTGTGTTATTAGAATGTGAGTATAGAGTGTTTTGAGGTGTGATTTGACGCGTTTTATTGATATTTACCTTGTAAATTTTACTTATAAATATTCTACGACGTCTTCGATCACGAGTAGGCTGACCTCATGTCTCGTTTACTTAGGGACTCCCTATCCCTGTTGCTATAGCGATAACATTATATTACGTTTAAAGAATTTCAACATAAAACATACATTTCTCAACGTGTTTATAATTTCAACTGGAGTATATCTGTAAGGTTATGATTGATTTGAGCAATATTTTATTTTGAAATAGTAAAGCAAGGAGTGGGATTTGGGAATAAGGAAACCGCGCGTCTTTCTTTCCTAGGCTATAATATCTCAGTGAAAATGAAACAACAGTGATATTGAATAGGTATTTAAATTGCATTAGTCATCTTCATTTGCCACCTGTTATTTTATTTTCCGGAGTATTGAAGAAAATCAAGTCATGAGTAATAACATGGTTTTCAAATTTTCTCTGCTTTTTGTTTTTTATTTATTTATTTTCATCTTCGCTGCAATTTGGCCTTTTAGCCAGGTGGCAGTGCCTTTTAGCCAGGTGGCAGTGTATTCGCTTATACTGTGATAACCAGATTTACGAATTCCCTCTTCCTAACCCTTAAACGAATCAATCAAAATTTAAAATATTATGGCTTTTAAGCCAGGTTTCTGCAACGCTGGATAAGATTCTTTCTCTGGGTAAATCGTATATCCTGTGAAAATGGACTTCTGGAAAATTTGGATAACTTAACCTTTGGGGTGAAGAGCAAAACAGTTATTCATTCTACGGGCAACTACTTATCCGCATAAACTGCTTATTTGCCGTAGCAAAGAAAAGACACCTGATGATGTTGCACTGCGACGAAACCCGGGTCGTTTTTAATAAATGTATGTGGAAGTTACAAAGTGTGTTCTTTTCTTTGCTACCATGAAGAACTTCCACAAAGTAACGCCTGAAACTATTAATTTTGCGTATCTGCCGATAGTATACAAAGATGGCTCCGTGCACAACAACTGGCAACAGACGATTTTTAGTTAAAGTCATCTCAGTTCAATGATTTATTGCAGAATTAGTTCATTCAAGCAATTCAGGAAATCTAGTGGGACAGCACAATCTTATATTTTTCCTTATCTAAAGGTGATTTGTTATGATAAAATCCCTCGGGTGGATTTCGCTCTAGATGAGAAGATCAGATTATCGACGAAAGCTTCTCGACAAATTCATCGATTCAGAACTTTTAGGTGAAGTTGAAGACATAGTTATTCCGGTAAACAACGAGCGCGATCTCCGAGAGGCGACGAACAAGCGTTACAAGGAAACAGTCGCCAAAAGAGATAGTTACTTAAAGTCGTTAAAGTTCTAAATATACTGCTTTATGTTCGCTAATTCCTGGTAAAATCTCACAAGTTTTGAGGAGTTCTGGGGTGCTATGCCCTATCTTTCCGATACGCACGGAATTGTGGTTTTGATCGGAATTGTCGGCCATCTTGGGAGATTTTATGACTGGAATCTCATTTGGTATGCTCTAACTCAGAATTCCGATTATGGAACGGAATTAAATTCAGTTTGTACCGGAATTGTTCTCACCTACAAAAAGTAGGTGGAATCTAGCATGTAAACAACAAACATGGCGGACCGACTGTCTGCTACGATAAAGATTTGGAAGAGGAGAACGAAATGATGAGCCGTAGCACCCTTAGGGATTCTACAAATCCATTTGCTATGACAGCAGAGTACATTCGCGAGTAATTTAGGTTACCCCAGGAAAGAGTAGCGTATTTAACGTAAGCCTTAACACCTCAGCTGGGGCAGCTGGCAAGAAGAACTGGAATTCCAGGTAATTTACTAGTATTATACATTAAATATTGATTTTATTGGGACGTAAGCAAACGGGATATGCAATGCATGTAGACAATAATATATTTATGTAATTAACGTATGATTCCTAATCCTGCAGATTCTTTGTGCCCTTAAAATCTTTGCAAGTGGAAGCTACGAGGCTAAAGTTGGGCAAGATCATTTATATTACTAATGTTAGAATGTCCTAATCGTTAGTGTCATCGGTTCCTTAAGTAAAAGTGAAATACTCTATGTTCTATGTGTCCTATTTGGAACTCAACTTTTATCGTGAAATGCCGGGATTGATTTTGTTTTGAAGGGCTACCTAAGCATTTAGAAATAGGTAACTATATTCTTCTATGATTTATAAGTAAGAAGGCGGAACGAACTCTATGACTAATCAAATTAAGGTAGCATTTTCATTATGAAGAAAAACGCAATTAGTGTTACTACGATCTACCAATTCGTTTCGAATTCGTCATAAGTGTATTTTCCTTTACAAATAATAGCATAGCATTGCTCAGCGGAGTCAAGGCTGAGGTAGTGGATTATAGAAGAGGACACAGAATTTTATACAACCACTATATATGATATATTATTCAAGTAATTATAACAATATTATTATCTAAATGACGTTTAAAGAAAAGTTATAAAAGTCTCATTTCCCCTACCATACGCGACATTTTGTATAAGTTTATAAAGTATAGCTCTAACATAAACATTACTAATTACATTCTGTTCACAAAAAATTATATCTTAAAGACTTTCTATTAGTTCCTTACAACATCATGATCAAAAAGCAAAGCAAGGAAACCCAAAAGAGGATTTGTAATTCACACTATGCCATATGCTTCGCATATCTACAATACACATTCATCGTCTTCGGAGGCTTTCAGTCATTACTATATTTAATCAGTAGTCAACGATAAGCATAAAACGAATACATTCTATTCCGTAAACGATGGCCTATTCTTAATCACGTAAAAAATGACAAATCAACGTATACAATTTCTATAGAAGGACTCAACGATTTCATTAGTTTACGGAGAGGTGACCCATGCGCTAAATAGAAATTTATTTAAATACTTTTTCCATGACATGACATTATTTTCCACTGAACTCACTCTTCAAAATTCATAATAGATGTAAACACTGGTAAACACCCGCCTAGCAGACTGCAATTACTCGCCAATGCGCATGCGCTTTG
>KZ312451.1:1490394-1519284 GCA_000376725.2 Ladona fulva | reverse complement strand
GTAAACACCCGCCTAGCAGACTGCAATTACTCGCCAATGCGCATGCGCTTTGATGAGAATGTAGTAAAGCAAGTCAGTAGAATACGTAAACCTTGCAACACCGTTACGAAGAAGCTTACTCGCAACGATCGTAAGCGAAAGGAGATCGGGCATACGCATTGTCACGGAATTCTAATTTCGGTCGTTACGGAGAGGCTTCTTCGGAATTCTGGGATTACGCAATACGGAAAGATAGGGCATAGCACCCCTGGTGTTTTTAAAAGAAATACATCTAATGTGTTACTCCTTCTCGTGGCCTTGTTTACACCTGCGTGAAACCACCCTCCTTTATTAGAATGTTTACAGATGTTTCACCTGTCCCTTCTCTCCCTGACCAGTTTACCTGAGGTAAGTTTAAGTCTCCTACAAGCAAGATCGATTTACTAACGTCCTTATCGGTCATTTCTCCTCTCGACCATAGTGAGGTCCTCCCCCGTGGGCTCCCACTGCCTGAATTTTTCCCTTGCTTACCCTGTCCTCGATTTCAACACACAGCATTTACATTTACATAAATACCCCGCAAACCGCCGTATGGCGTACGGCAGGGGGTGTTAATACACCAAAGTCCCTAATTATTCATCCTATTTACGCGTCTAATACTATCTGGAAAAAGAGACCAATAATAACTATCCGTTCGTGCAATAATCTCACGAAATTTTTTCGACGTCTGGTCTCGAAAATTGCGTTCGCTAAGCGCAGGAATCACTATGTCGCGTATTTCGTCATGTAAGTCACTACTCAGGAATTTCTCGAACAATCTGTGCCTAAACTCGAGTCTTCTATCGTCAAGAGAGTTCCAGCCGAGGGATTTAATCATATCTGATACACTGCTGTCGAACTTGTAGTCTCCCTTAACGAAACGAGCCGCTCTACGTTGTACGCGCTCTAGTTCCAAAATCAAACCCTTCTCGTGCGGATTCCACACCGCGCAGCAGTACTCAAGTAACGGGCGAACTAGTGAAAAATAAGCTACCTCTTTGACACACGACTGACTGCCTCTAAGAACGCGGTTACATAGCCTCAATGTCCTATCGGCTGACCCCACTATATCTCGTATATGCGTTTTAAATGATAAATTACTACTGAAAACGACCCCTAAATATTTGTATTGACTCACGAATTCTAACGTTGAGCCGCTAATGTGATAGGGAGTTAGGCTCACGCTTCTGATCGGAGAGCGGGTCATGCTCATTGCTACACATTTCTCTATGTTTAAACTGAGCTGCCAATCTTTACACCATTTGGTAACAACGTCCAGGTCACTCTGTAATATCAATGAATCCTCCGCGTTTTGGATTTTTCTGTATATAAGGGTGTCGTCCGCAAAGAGCCGTACGTTACTCTTAACGTTGTCTACGATATCGTTAATATAAATAAGGAATAATATGGGCCCAATAACACTGCCCTGAGGTACCCCTGATGTCACTTCCACTTCATCAGAAAAAGTCCCATCTAAGACTACGCGTTGGCTTCTGCATGTCAAGAATGACTTAATCCACTGAATGATTTGATCATCGATTCCATAAGATTCTAGTTTCTGTAGTAACTTCGCGTGCGGAACTGTATCGAATGCCTTTCTAAAATCCAAAAATATAGCATCTGTCCTAAAGCCTTCGTCGGCTGCATGCATTATGTCCTGATTGAGAAGTGCTAACTGGCTCTCACAGGAGCGACCCTTACGAAACCCATGTTGACTTTCCGTTATCGCAACATTTTCACTGAGAAAACGCATTATATAACTACAGATGATGTGCTCAAGAATTTTACTAAATACCGACGTTAACGATATCGGCCGGAAGTCGTCTGGTTGTGTCTTACGCCCTTTTTTCGGCACTGGAGTAATGTGCGCTTTCTTCCATGAGACCGGAACCGTGCATTCATCTAAAGATTTACTGAAAAACGCGAGAAGAAGAGGAGCAAGCTCATTTGCTAGCGTAGATATTACATATGCAGGCACGCCTTCTGGCCCGGGAGATTTCTTACTATCGACCTGTGATAAAAGGTTTCTAATTCCTGCCTCGTTCAATTCTAACTTACTCATTGTGGAACTAACGCGGGTGGGGAATGCGTTGACTCGACCGTCATCTAATGTGAAGCATTTTTTAAAATGCTGGTTAAGAATGTTCGCTTTATCACTGGCATCTGTTACTGTCTTTCCATTATTATCAACAAGGTGCAAAACGGTCGATTGTTTGCCTCTACTCTCACGAACGTATGACCAGAACTCTTTTGGATTCTTTTCCAGCGATTCGCGCAATGTAATAGATCTATATGCTTCGAATTCGCTACGAGCCTCATTCTTCGCTTTAATTTTGATGTCTAAATATTTCAGCCGCTGTTCTTCGTATTCAACACTGTTATTCGGAAAGGACTTCATACGCGAATGAATAACTCTCTGTTTTCTTTGGAGAGAACGTAATTTCGGTTTAACCCATCGCGGTTCTTGGCGATCTCGCACCAATTTCGTCGGAATAAATCTAAAGGTACCTTCGCGAAGGATACGAAGAAACTCTGACCAGCTCGCGTCTACCGAGTTTTCCTGAATAAAACTAATAAATGCAAACAGTTCGTCGGTTCGTCGACCAACTCTTCCTTAAACGCTTTCAATCGCCTCGAAACTTGCGAATATGATAGAGCACTGTCCTCGTAAGCTTGCACAATCAATTTGTGGCTCTCCGCAAGAGTTTGCACAGTTTCGAAGAAAACTTTGTTCGAGTGGCGATTCCATCACGTTTCGTGACATAAACAGGGGTGCGCATAAACATCAATCGCCCCAACTGCTCGGAGTGGCATAGATTTGAAGCTGAGAGTCCTTCCCACCAGACCACTCGGAAAGCTCTGTGGCCATTTTAAGTACCAGCACAAAAAAATGCATTACTTTCCGGACACACCTTGTATTCATGAACTGTGTCATTGATTTTAATAATAATATAAATTGTATGTTTATCATTATTTTGCATTAAGTCCCCGATTTACACGGTTAATCCCTTCCAATACTTTCGGCGTAGGTCGAAATATCCTTGAAATTTATTAACTTGGCCAAATAACTTTACATCGCGGAAATTGCACTTATGTGCCGCTCTTTTAAATGGAAAATTAAAGTTGAAAATAAAAACAAATAATTAAGACAGTGGAGATTATATTGATAACAACACAGTGTGAAAGACAACTAATTGCATAGCTCGTTAAGCAGTTGAGGCGGCAGTAAAAGGACAGAAGAAGGACTTGTTACTTTGATGAATACCGACGAGGCACGCATGTGTAGTGTTTTCAGAATAAAAGAGTTAGTTAGGTACCTTGCTCCTAATCTTTCATCTGATTTAATTATAAATGAGAGAAAATTAATCCCAATGCTAATAAAAAAATAGCTAGATTTGCACAATTTTTATCAATTCGTACGTTCAAGATATTTCTGGCTAATCCGGAAATACATTATTAGTTGCTGCTTTTCGGATGTACTTATCCATTGATGTAAGTGAAACATCCATGGATAAGTTCCAGATACGTTCCAGATATGCATGAGAGGGATCAAGCCCTCTCATGTTTGTTTTTTAACGAGGCAACAATAGGCAGCGCCCTTGTGTCGACCTCGGCCCCGGCTGAGGCTACCTGACCGGATTAACGCCGGCTAACACGCTCCCATGAGTTTTTCGACTCATGAGACATCCTCCAGTAGACTGTCACGGTCACTCCTGAGGTACGAGTGCGCCTAGCGAAATTACGCTATAGGTTATTGGTTAGCTGTAAGGAAATGGATCAGGAAGGAAGGGGTACCACAGCCCGTACGAAAGCTACACCAGCTGATGGCCTGACACGTCCCAAACCCACTGAAAGCCGTGCCAGGGCTGGCCATCCCCGTACTTCCAGAATTTCGACCTGCACCCTGGGACGTGTAGCGTCGCCCCTCGCTCACCCCCAGAGCGAACTTTGGTCACCTACTGGTAGAGGCCGACCCAACCCCGCCCTTGGCGGTTAATTGAATCTCCCAGCCCAAGCTTCCTCCCAAGCTGGTTTCGCCGTTGCTACATGTTTGCGACTGGGACACACTCCCAACCGGGCTCTCGGGCCGCGACAAGGCCTGTAGACGGCCACCTTTACCGAGAGTCCATGGATAAGTACACAAATCACTTTGAAGCGCGCGAGTGCGTAACGAACTGAACGACTGAATCTGACACGTTTGAAACATGTGAACTATTTTTACCGCCAACGTATCGAATATATTGATATTTAAATTCTATTTCGTTAAATTATTTTGATAATTAAATGTACCGGAAATTGAGAGCATGTTACACTTAAGATACGGAACAATGGCCACTTAATCCGTAAGGCATTCGTCGTGGATATTGTACATACAAAACTAATGATAGACAATAAATTCAATAAATATAAGTTTTAGCAAAGTTTAGAAGATTCACAAGTGAATAATTACGTACAAAGTATAAAAAAATCAAACCGCAAGAACTGTAATGCCAAGAAAATGTTTACTTTCAAGTACAAATATGCTGCAGAAACTAATGTAAAGATGCTACGATGTCATTACTCTTATTGTCATGTCACTACAATTGCATATATAAATATAAGATATTAAAAAATTGCAAGTATATGAAACGTGAAACCTAGGAAAAAAATACTCTTTAAGAAAAGTAAAGTCATATGTAACACTAAGGAAAAGAAAAACTTTGTAAGTTTCACAACAACAAAATAAGCAAGCACTTCCACAGAGAATATTTAATATAACGACCGGTTTCGGCTCGAATCAGGTAATTGATCATAAAAGCAACACACATATATATACATATCTCAAGACAGTTTTAAGGGGAGGGTAAGGAGAGGGGAAGGGTTGGAAAAAGTACACTCATTGGTGAGATTGTCCGCCAACGTTATTTCCAAAATTTCCAAGGCATCAAGCTTCCTTCCCTTGGGCTGCCGGTGTAGGAGTTTCGCGGAAAAAGTGCTATTGTGGCCGCTCTCCAGGAGGTGGGCTGCAAAGGCTGAGGAAGTTGGGTTTTTCAGCCGGTAGCTCCGCTGGTGTTCTTGCTCGCGTATCTTAATGGGACGACCGGACTGGCCCAAGTAAATCGCCGGGCAATCATCACACTTTAACTGATACACCCCTGAATAGGAAGAAGGGTCCCTTTTGTCTTTTGTTTGTGATAAGGAGTGCCGCAAGGTAGAAGAATTGTAAAATCCAGCTTTCAGATTCTTGGGAAGGAGGTTTGCTAATTTGTAAGAAATGTTTCCTAGGAATGGCAATTTAACCCATTTTGGTAATTAAAACAAAGTTCCACAACTTTGTTTTAATTCCGACCGGTTTCGACCAAGGCTGGTCATCATCAGGGAAGTACAGCGTATTTAAATCAGGGAAGAATCGCAACTCTCGGGGGTATACCAGCTCTTTTGTGGCGACTGCCCAGCCACCTACTGTGGGAAAAGCGGTCGCGCTTTGAAGACGAGGATCGCGGAACACCAGCGGAGCTTCCGCTAAGGGACCCCAGCCTCAGCCTTTGCAGAACACCTGCGGGAGACGGGCCATTCCAGCTCCTTCGAAGGAAAATTAATTCATCGCGTCCCAAAAGGAAGAAAAATGGATTTCTTGGAAACAATAGAAATCCTGTGCCATAAGAACAATATAACAAACAACTACACCTTCCCTAACTCCTCTCCCCTCCTTTCCCTCCCCTCTAAATTGCTCCTCCACGACCAATCACTCCAAACCCCCTCCCCCTGACCCTCCCTCCCTTCTGCACTTAAATACGCTGTACTTCCAATGTAATGTTCCTGATGATGACCAGCCTTGGTCGAAACCGGTCGGAATTAAAACAAAGTTGTGGAACTTACAAATTTTTTCTTTCCCTTAGTGTTATCATGGCGTTCTACCAAGTAAAGCCTCTACATATTAATTTTAAAGTCAAATGTGCTTATCCTCGTCACAGGTAAACGAAATATAAGAAGAGCACTTTCTTTTGGGATTCTGTCAGTTATCACTGCTACAACTAAAGCGATGGTCGTCAACATGTAAAATTAAACATTAAATTTACAATAGTAATTAAATAAACAAAATATTCTGAGATGCATTGGAGTAGTATATATCCTTCCACTCCGATAAAAATTTCCTAGTACGCTCTAAACTTAAACTGGAATACGTTTTTAATATTTTTAGCCGGAATATAACATGAAAATAACTAAATAAACGATATAAGACTGCCGAATAGGCAACGTAGCAGATTTCGGGACGACCGCCAGGCCATGCCGCGGGGTGGGAAAAGCCACAGTAATCACAGGGTAACAGTTTCTTTTGATTCTATGCTGAGAAGACATAGACGAGATATGACAGATAGTTCGGTGCCGTTTATCTAGTTGTCATCCTTACTTATTCTCGAAAATCGGCCTGAAAAGGTGTCCACCATTTTGTTACGAAAAATGAGCAGAGGTCGATATTTGAGCGCAAAAGCTGCAACAGATTTAAAGATCAGAAATCATATTATAATACTGCATAACCGGTGTTTCCACCGATTTGTCCTCAAACAATATATCGTCTATATCGCAGCAACCATGAAAGTTTTTCCGAAAAGTCCGAGAATTTCTTTTTCTGATGGGCCAAGTTCCACACCCTTTGACGCGTACAAGTAACAAAGAAACGAAACAACAAAATTCAATCTTTCTTAATGTCTATGCGAAGTTGCACGTCCCTCACTCTGAAAAAATATTTTTGGTCCCTTGGCTAACTTTTTTCGATCCTAGCCCACTGTGCTGTGGCTAGAGCTTATCACGTCAGCATGAACGGCCTGAGACTGTGTATTGGCCTGACGAATTCGTCAAAAATACATTGCTGTGATCGTCTTAATAAGGGCTTTCTGCCTACCAGGACTTAGGGTATATTAGGTCTGAAATGCCCTGGCATACGCCAATAGCGGCTAACTAATCTAAAGAGATAAAGTGTTAAATTTTAAAAAGTTAAATTTCTTTTATAGAACTTAAAATTTTCGTAATTTATTTTCATTGTCATCCACCTCCTGTAAGATCTGTAAGTTTTATATCTCTATTTATAGAGTTGAGTTTTGTGCTAAAAGAGAAACTATTCCCACCGAGTTTGACAATAATTTCATTATAATTAGATGATTATTTTATGTACTAAGGAACTGCTTAAATTTTATATATTTTCTTCGTGTAATTTAGCACATTAGAAATTTCGTTCATCGATTACGACCTTCTTTCTCTATTTTCCCACCACTAGAAACATTCATACTACTTAGAAACATTCATCTCAGTCCAGTTCCGCTGGACATTTTCCATTACCGTAATAGAAAAATGTCTTTTCTTTTGCGATTTTGTTGTCTCTGAATCTTCGGAGACGCAACTCCCCCATAACTATATTTTGGTACGTTGAGTAACTTTTCTGTCCAACCGCGGAATCGCGTAAATCTAATTCGCGCAGCCCGAGGATTCACTGTATACTTGTATTGTCTTTACTGTAGGGGTTTCGTAGTTTTTTGTATTCTTCTTTTTATACTAATTTGTCTTCTTTTTACATTATGCACTCTGTGTTTTCGCGGGTTTTTTCACCCCTTTTCTTCTTCGTGGGTGTTTTCCCTCTCAGTGGGGTTTTTGTCTTCGTCAACCTTCACTTGACAAGAATTTTCCCCACAAACCCTAATCTATTTGTGTAGCTGATATATTTTTTCTTTTACCTTTAAATATTAAATTTAACTGTATATTTTCAATTTTGGTTAAATGAGAGAGAGGCCATTTTCGTCTAACTTTGCCTTCATAAACAGTTTATTCGATCATTCGGTCACTCATCAACCCGTTTTGGAGATAGAGAGAACAAATAATTTTCAAAACAAAAGGATATATATTCTTTTATTTGCATTCATTTAGTTTAATTTGCAGTTATATTAGATATATTTAAATGGATATTATGCATGGATTTGGAGGAAGGATTTCTTCATTTACATTCAATTATGTATTCTGTTTGATATTTTAAGCTTAAATGCATGATTGTAAAATGATGGATGCTTTGTAAAATTAAATTTTTATTGCAAAAACTGTTGAATCGATAGTTCATGACCCATAGCGTAACCCCCTGCCACACACCGAATGTCGGCTTCCTGGGTATGTAAGTAGATGTAGAATAAATGTTAAAATTTTCAGTTACTCGTTCGATATCAAATTATTAGTCTATATCTACATAAATACCCTGCAATCTACCCTTCGGCGTGTGGCAGGAGGTAGTCTCTCCATATGTTATGCAATCGCATAAAAATTGGAGGCTTAGCCAAAGCGGAAGCGTTGGGCTTTATCTTTGCAATTTGCACGAACAGAATGTGTTGGCAAGAAGTCTAGAGGAGCAGTTTCGGTAAGAGCTGTGATGGGGGAATGAATTCCACGGAGCAACTTGGCATATATCGAATTTCTTATCAGATTTGCTTCGTAAAATATATGGAGTGACCGCGTGATGAAAGCGAGTCGCGAAAATGTTTCCTGTTGATTTCTATCGCTTAAACTGCAATCTTATAATGTTTGTAATAAATTAAAGCGTGAAAAACAGCTCGGATGACTTCGAGTGCCTGCTCCGATGAAAATGCTAATGGAACGCAGCTCTTGTTTCCCTTTTATTCTCCGCTGTTATGGAAATGTAGCCAAGGCAACAGGCGCCCCCGATCCTTAACTAAACACGCGTAAAACGGTTGGAGTATTGCCAGTGAGATAATCTACTTCCGACTTAAACCTCGGATTGTGGAGATCTCCAAATACATTTCCCATTATTGTACACGAAATCCTCGTCTGAGTTAAATGGAATTCCTTTAATATTTGACGATGTCTTTCTGATATATGAATCGACGGATTTGGTGGAATCCTCAGCCAATGACAGCGCAGGGATTTCTCTTGTGTTATGAGCTGAATAGTAGTTAATTGTAAACTATGGTGTCATCTATGATATAAAAAGAACATTTATGTATAGGGAAAAGCAGCTCCCAGGTTACAGTGGCAGGAGTAAACAGCAATCATTCATTGTTCAGTAAAATTCGATTTGCTGTGACTCGAACTTGGGACCTTGGGTTTGCTCTCTGTACACTTCGTCACCGTACGATTTTCATGCTGGAAAGTATAACGATAGTGTGAAATCCTATGGAGTGGAAGTTGAATCTTGAATCGGAATCTGTATTAATTCTGAGGTTTAAAAGACGCTTAGATAAGTGTTTATCATAAATTTTATGCCATCGAAAGTAATCGAAGCATAAGACATTCATTTGCTGTTTCAACTCAATTGTCATTTTTAATACCGCAGGTGAACTCCCCAATCATAAATGCAACCTATTTAAAAAAGCATATTTATCATAGAATATATATAATTCTTCAAAACTTGAATTGTAAGTCTATAAAATATAGAATCGGTAAATTACCAATGGATTTGCCTCCTCTCATTCATCCTATACCGGTCTAAATTCTCCGAATCTGATCTCAGTTTCAGCAATCGCTTTGGGCGACAGGTTGTTTATAACCACTAATGTTCTCAAAATGTTTTCTATTTCGTCCAAATTTTCGCAATTTCGAATAGCAAGCGATATTCCACATCCAGAATAGGCATTTTTATTCAATATTGCATCTTATAGTTTTTGTCGCGATTTTGGAGAACTATTATTTCTAATTTGTATTTGCAAAGGAATAAAAGGCTGTAATCTATCTATATGATCCTTTATGAGAGTGTTTTCGTTCATGAATAATTGAATGTATTCCATTTGCAATCTAATAAATCCCTTAATATTATATTTCCATGTCGTGTGGAAGTTCGTGAAATTAATTTTGAAAATTGCTTCGATATTTTTCTTATAAAGAGTTAATAACATCGGATATTGGTCTCCAGTTTTAGGAGGAAATTGATGTTTTCATTTATGTATACATAATAACAATATTTCCTCCCTGTCTATCAGGTTTTGCATCTTTAGTCATAATAAATAAAAGGAAGAAATAGCATTACTGTTATTATGATAAATAAATAATCTCCAAGGTTGGAACCTTATTTACTCACGTCTATCAGCTTTCCTAATGTCGTCGATAGAAAATAAAATCGCCTGATGAAGACAGCCAAAGTTTCGAGTCTCGTACTCAAGTTTTATTTTTTAGCGCTGGACTTCCTGCTGTGCTTTAGTTAGACGAACATTTGAGAATTGCGAAGGAACAAAAGGGAGGCACTTCCCATATCGATCCATCATTTCTTGTGTCAGGAGAAAGAGATTAAATTTCTCTCCAAGAAGCGAGAGAAAGAACTTTCTTAAAAATCCCTCTCTCTCCTTTAGTATTAAAACAGGAGTTTGCCATACTTATCTTTATTTAGACTAAGAGAGTTCTTTAGGTTAATAGGAAGTTCTTTTGAATTGAATTTCCTTCGCTAACATTATATCGAAATGTATAGCGATTTTTCTGCTGAGAGCACTTCACTGTACTAAAAGATACACAAAAGTGGGCAATCGTTAGATTTGGCAGACCACAGCATCAAAAGCGAAATTGAAGAAATGCATGGGATCAATCATAGATTGTAAGTAGTACTACCAGATTAATTAAAATATATAATCAATATGCTTTGGTGTGGAATCATGGATGGCCATTACAGAGTTTTAAATTAAAAGTCCTTCATATTTTCCGTCAATTTCTTATACGACCGGTTTCGGCCAAAAATGGCCATCTTCAGGCACAATAAATTAAGCATTTTTATACAAAATTATAAAGTTTGGTTAAGAAGGGAAACAGGAGAAGGGTTGTTATTGAATTTTTANATCGTCAGGCTTTAAGGTGCGTCCTTTCTTTGGAACCGGAGTGACGTTCGCTTTCTTCCATGATATAGGAACAGTTCCTTCATCTAACGATTTCCGGTAGAAGACAAGAAGAAGGGGAGCGAGCTCACAAGATAAAGTTTTAATAACTAATGATGGGATACATTCGGGTCAATTGGATTCAAATTGGAGTCAAATCAATTGGATTGATGAAGTTGTAATGCGTGGAAATTTGGGAGTTCGTTCGATGACATAAATAAATTTTCGCACCGAATTTGTAGTAAAATTAGTTTACGAAAAATTGCCGTTGTAGGCCTTAGACAGTAATTTTTAATGTTTGGTTTTAATTTAGATGATTTGGAATCGTATATTGCATTCGTCAAATATAGAGGAATACCAATCGCTCTAGAGTGTCCATTCCTTTTGAAAATAGAGAAACGTCTGTGGTGATTGAAAGGGAATGATTTCTTAAACTCGAAATTTTCCCAAAACTATTAGGAATTCAAAATTTAAAACATTTTGTATTTTTCGGTTCGTCAATCGGTTCCCTGACAAGTAACGAGGTCATCTTCGAATGGACACGTTTTTGGAAAGTCAGCTGATCATTCTACGTCAAACATGTGTATAATTTATCAATTTAAGGCATTTGGTACATACCATTAAACAAGGTACCATTTGCTCAGTAACAGAACATAAAGAAAAAGCGCAAGTATTCCATTGTTTTCGCAGACGTGGAATCCTGCAATATTTTTATTCAATAGCATTTTTATAAGTGCACAGCAAAGGAAAACAATATCCTAAGACGCCATCACAGATGGAAAAGATAAGACACTGAAATGTTTCTACAGTTCATGTTTACTGCTTTGTATTATCCACAAAGATATTTGTTAGCCAGGTCCAAAAAAGCGGAAAGATCTTCGTTATCCGAAAAATTCGTAAGCAGGGTCACTCGTAAGCCAAGGTATCACTTAATCCTCTCATTACGCCTCCCATGTTAACATTATAAAGTTTAAGGTGCACTTTTCGATTTAAATTTTCGTGTTTTTATTTAATAACTTTTCCGCGTTTGTCGTCCAGTCACAGAATGGATTACAAATGGTTATTATATTATGGATAGCTGCTCTTCAAAGTCGATTGAAATGATAAATATGCGAATGGAAAAGTTTTTCCGGTCATACAGCGGTTATGGACGATAAATATATAATTTTCGATATGATTGTTAAAGTGGACGTTACGAATAATTAATCGATTCGATTACCTTTTCGTTTTGTTTTTATGTTTTTTGTGTTCGCACCACTCCGTGGGCCGTTGATAACCGCATTCAGAGGGAATAAAATTAAATTCAGTTTTTCAGGATCATAATGCATTGCAAAATATGTCAAGAATATTTCTTCATATTTCGTTTGCCTCATATTGAAGTGTGTCAGGGTGAGAACAAGTTGCGTGGGAGAAGCCAATGCGACATATACACTTACGAGCTGTTTTAGAGTAGAATATCAACGATGCGGCTGAGAAAGCATTTAAGGCTGGACGACAAAAGTGCCGTGAAGAAATTATTTATCAATCAAGTATTTTTAATACCGCAGTGTATATAATAGGATATCTACTTTTTCCCGGTTGCCTTTACTTTATCTTTACTAACAAAACGACCTGCTCTACGTTGGACCATCTCTAAATCTGCAACTAACCCTACTTCATGTGGATCCCAAATTGCGCAGCAGTATTCGAGACTAGGCCGAATGATGGAAAGTAAACAATTTCTTTGACTCTAGATGGGCATCCCCTCAGGGTTCTACTTGTCAATCTCTGCATTCTTTATGCTGCATACATGCTGCGTACATGCTACATACATGCTGCATACTGCTAAGAGTAATTCCTAGGTACTTATTGTGACGAATAAATTCTAAGGGATAATTCGAAATGTTATAATTTTGAATTGTAGAGCTGCCGGTGCCGCCAAGTTATAAAGAGGGCGCTGAGTTAATTTCCGACGACCATTAAATTAACACCTTTACCTTAATCCTTATTAAAAATGAAGCCTCTTCCAAGAATTAGCCATTATTCGTATTATGATCTATCGGAATGTAAAGCTGATAGTTTGTAAGTTTTTAAAACAATGAGTTACCAACCCGAGCACACTGACTGGTTTAAGGGCGATCTAATAGAAGTTAAGACAATTTATTCGTAAAAGATCGGAACACCCGGTTTAAAAAGAAGTGTGTGATGCATATCCAAGAAGATTTTTACTTTGGAAATGAAGTAAGAAAGGTCCTCTTCACTTCAGACTGTTGCTAATTTATCACTACAGTCGTATCGTTATTCGTATCCGATGCGGAAGTTTCTTTTATTTTCATCGATAACATCGCTCTGTCGTGTGTACACCTGCGTTACGAGAGCATGTCTATGCATGCTTTATGATATATACACGAGTTTTGGATTCGCATGTATATCCAATGGAACCTACCTCTCATACGAGTTGAACTTTGGATTGTCGATGTACTACTGACTCGTAGCTTTGGCCCAATTTCGTTATTGAGGAAGATGATTCATTAATTTCATGGCAATTAATGGAAGTGCATCTCGCGGAGACTGTGTCATGCCAGCAGATTTGAGTTTGATACCACTGAGTCACGGAACGATTTGCATATAAGATTCAGTAACGGCCCTCACCTGTAAATTGCGTGGGTGATCCGGATTTAACTCCTTTGGAATTATCAGCAGTTAACCTCTCTTTCAATGGTTTTCTGATGAAATCCAAATATCAGGTTTCGGTTCTTACATCAAAAGATGGTTCCTAAAAATTTAACTTCGAGTCAAAAATTTCGAATTTTCAAGCGCATTGTTTTAACTTTTAAATTAAAATTGTACCGCTTCTTATTAGAGCATAGAATCGTAATATTTTTTCTGCTCTTTTCGTGCCAATTCAACAAAAAAAATTCCGTTAAGTTCCGGTTTCGCTCTTTCCGCGAAAGTCAGAAGCTGTAATTTCCACTCTGTATTTTATATCCTTGTGAATAATTATTCTATTATTTATTGTTCTTACATTACTTTAAGCTTATTTTTATACTAAACTCGACGACCGTTTGTTTCAAGTCCTTGTTACAAAAGTAGTCGCTAACAAAAAGTTGAGGCAAATCAATTCCCTTTCAAGTATAATGTGGTACCATAAATTGAAGAAATAACGATTTCCCGTCTCGGATCTTAAAGAAGTTCCACTTTTCAGGTTCGGTTTTATCTCTGGCAAAAATAACGATTTTCCGTTAGATTCCAGTTTGATTCCCAGCTTATTAAAAAATGCCAATGTTTTTGTTGCATTTTTAAAAACGATAACAGAGAGTTGATCGCGATGATACATTGATAATGCTTTCGTTTCGAGAAGATTTTCATATAAAAAGCATAACATGATGGAGAGGTTTCGCGCCTTCAGACCAATGAAATTCATTTCTAGTTATCCCAAACAAACCTGAAAGTTTGTAACTTATCTTAGACAGTACAGGTTTCTCATAGTCTGGTCTCTCATTTTTGCCCTAAATCAGCTTAGGAATTGCTTATTGAAGCATTTTCAATAAATAATTTACGACATTTAGAATTGCATCGCATTAGTGGGCAATTATCATAAATCAAATTAATAATTCAAAAATGCCGCAGCAGTTGTAACAAACAATTCGCAAAATTTTTCATCTGGCATCCTGGCATTATTAATTGCACCGAAATTGTATTTATATGTATCCACCACTAAAATCTATCAGAAGTTTACCATAAATCTACAATTTTAGCCAAAAATTAGCGTAAATGAAATCAAACGGAGATGTAAATGTATGATTTTATTTTCGAATACCTGTATGTATTTCCTACATATTGACTGGAGCTTTTTATCCAATACTGATTCCGAAGAATTCAAAGCGAATTTCATTTCGAAAAATATTTCACCGATTAAAAACAACTTTGGCATTCCTTTGCAATGAGTATATGTTATATACGTTTACTAGTGTGTGTGTATGTGTGTATCTCTTTATATAGACGCTTCTCCGGATGTAGATATACGTATAGGATACTAAAGGCGAGGCAGAAGGAAGTGCCTCACGGAGCCGCCGATTTTTTTGCCGTAAAGTCCCGGGTTTGGACACTATGGAAAAAAGCGGACATCCTTTCTAGGCATCATGGGTTCGATTCTAGGAGGCCCCAAAAACGACCATTTTCCCATAAGAATGCATGGAGCGCATTTTCAAAAATTCGTTTAGGGTAGTTAGCATAATGATAGAACGTTGAAATTTACGAAATCGTTAGAAAATGATTTTATCTTCCGTTTGCCGCAAAAGATTTATCCCTAATGGCACCAGGTTCTATGCTTGGTAAATTCTTAGTGCAAAACTTTCAAGAAATCATTTCGGGTATTTGTAGGTAAGATAGAACGTTCAAATTCACGTCATCGATAGAGAGCAAAAACTTCTATAGCATACCTAGAGGTTTTTTCCTGAGGGTCCTTAGTTCGATGCTAGGGTAGGTTTTCTTTTGGAAGTTCATGAATCAATTTAGGGTATTTTCCGTTAAGATAGATACTTGAAATTTACGGTTTTGTTAGAATAGATAATTGTCTATCGTTTGCTGTACAGCATTTTGCTCTAAATCCCCAGGTTCGATCCCAGGACCATTCGAATGACCGAATTTTCAAAAATTCGTAACGGTATTTGTCGGGCAGGTAGAAGGTTGAGATTCGCAACATCTATAGAAGAAACGGATTTCTATCGTATGCTGTAATAATATTGGTCATAATAGACCCAGGTGCGATGCTAGGAGAATTCGTATAGACGTATTTTTGAAAAATTCGCTTAGGGTAATTTAGCTTGTGGATGGCTCTCGGTGTATGGAAGGTGGAGTGTTGCAGGAGGTGTACTATGCCTTAGTTAATCTATCCTACATTAAGCTTGCAGTTTGCAAGCTTCTTTTACCCGTGTATATATATATATATATATATATATNAGGTTAGGTCTTTGGTGTTGCAACACCCCCTGCCATGCGCCACTGGCGGCTTGCGGGGTATAAATCTAAATCTAGAGCGAATTCCACCCGAGGGATATTATCATGGCTGTAACGCTACTGTCGAACCTGAAATCTCGACTGATGAAACGGGCTGCTCTACGTTGGACCATCTCTAAATCTGCAACTAACCCTACTTCATGTGGATCCCAAATTGCGCAGCAGTATTCGAGACTAGGCCGAATGATGGAAAGTAAACAATTTCTTTGACTCTAGATGGGCATCCCATTAGGACAAAAACTTTTACGGCATACGATAGAAATCGTAATCTTCTATAGATGTTGCGAATTTCAACCTTCTACCTGCCCGGGAAATACCGTTACGAATGTTTGAAAATTCGGACATAGGACTGGTCCTAGAATCGACCCTGGGCCAACAGGGCAAAAATCTTTACGGCATACGATAGACAACTATATTTTCTCACAATACCGTAAATTGCAACTTTTTATCTTTTAAGGACCCGCAGGACGTAGTCCTTTACGCATAATATAGACATCCATATTTTCGATCGATCACATGAGCTGCAACTTTCTATCTTACCGAGAATTACACTAAATTAATTTCAGAAATTTTGGACTTACTAATTTACCTAGCATCGAACCTTGGGCCGTTAGGGAAAAATCTTTACGCTACACAAAAGAATATAACATTTTCAAAAGACTCCGTAATTTTGATCGTTCTATCTTGATAAAAAGTACGCTAAATGAATATTTGAAAATGCGCTCAGTGCATTTAAACGGAAAAAGTACCGTTTTTGGGGCCTCCTTGAATCAAACCCATGATACCTAGGATGGATGTCCGCATTTTCGGATAACTGAAGCAGATTTATTCCTTTCTTTCATTTAAATTTAAATGTTTTTCCTGCAATGTCTTCATTTGCCCAAACTGGTCAATGTTTATAAATACCCTCCCATCCCAAGAAATTCGAGAGAAACTAACTGTTGTCTCTTTTCCCCCAAAACAATCTTCCAATTATTATATGTTTTGTCATTTTTTCTTATGTTTTTGCCTTTCCTATGTTCGCGATACTTAATTTTCTTTTTTTCTGAAGGATTGAGGTAAAGGTGTTAACTTTGCACATTGATGTTGTGCGGCTAAATCCCAAGGAATAACAAGTGTGAAAAATAGATTGGGACTCGAACCCAGGTCTCCCACTTTCCGGGCATGTATTCTAACGACTCAATTATTATGGCGAGTCTCTTACACACTTTTTAGGGAATGCTTTTGTGAGCACAGAGAACAGCCTCACGAACTGCCGCCTGAGGTCCTCACCGAGGCAGCCAACTCACAAAGCAGGTTTATACGGTGAACATACCCTAAGGGAATTACAAGGATTGAGGTAAAGGTGTTAAAGTTGTTAGTATACCTACCCGGAAATTGGGACACTTGGGTTCGAGTCCCAGTCATGTCGCTATTTTTCACACTTTTTATTCCTTTGTTTTTCTATTATATGTCATTCTTGTTCTAGGCTTTGGTACTTTATGGTACAGTTACCTTATATTCACTTTAGTGACTTCTATTTATTGAATTATTACAACACGTAAGAGTTGAGAACTTACTATATGTGTTTAATAAATCATTTTTTTATTAATAATAAAAGGATATTAAGGTTTCGCTAAAATCATTTAATTCAGGTTCATTTAGCACAATTTATATTCCCTGAAGTCTAAAATTTAGAACCCTACTCTTTTGTGGCTGTCAGATTTAAAGATTGATACCATCCAAACCATTTTAATTAAAGAGAGAAAACTCAAAATCCATTTAACTGTGAATTCTTAAGGCAATTCTCTTTGGATATAGTTCTGCGTGTATAAAATAATTTAACTTGGGTGGTATTTGACTGCTAAAAATGTTTGAAAACATATTTTGGACAAAATAATTATTCGTTACGAGCCATATGCGAAGGGGTAATTTAGATATAAAATTGCCTCTTCGTCTGATAAATAATTTTAAGTAAAAATGTCTGCAATTTTTGTGATAGAAGAGTAATTTAAAATTAAATAAGACAACGTCGATTTTACGGTTCGAAAACATGGCGACGAACTTTCGTTTGTATGCAGGTTTTCGTTGGGAAAGTTAAATAAGAGAGAGCTTTTTAAAATGTGCTGGAGATGGCGCAGTGGTAGGAAAAAGCTTTTCTATTGCCCATTCGAAATATCATATTCTGGCGGCATAAAAGGAGCGGGAGTGTAAACGAAACTCCCTATTTAAGCGATAGCTAACTTAATACGCTGCCTAAATCGTACCTTTTCGAGTTGATTAAATTGCGTCGGCGGAAATTTTGCGCATTCAACCGCAAGCATTTCGTTCCTGCGAACAGCCAATTCTACTGAGACGACGTATCTTCGCCAAAAATATTGTATTGCGCATTGCTCAGTTATACTGAGTATTTATATTATAAACATCAAAATTCATCTCAAATTAAACTATAATGTTAACAAACAGTTGAAAATGGTGCCTCAAATTTTGCGATGAACTACGATTCTATTTTATGCGCCAGAAACGCAATTCCTTAGCGTGTATTCAGTGCACGTGACTATTATTTGGTACTTCTCAGCGCGGAGTCTGGAAAACACTCATTCATACAAATCACCAAAGGGCTCATAATTTCCTTTTTAATAGTCATTGAAAAATATTCTTACTAGTTGTCACTAGTATTACCAGGCACTACTATCAGATTTAGATTCAGACCCCGCAAGCCGACAGTGGCGCATGGCAGGGGGTGCATTACCAGAATTAAAATGTCTTCTATTTCTTCTAAATATCTGAATCGATACATTTTTCTGAAAGCTTTCGTCGATAATTTAATCTTCTCATCTAGAGCTTTTCGACAAATTTATCGATTCAGAATTTTTAGATGATGTGGAAGACATAGTAATTCCGGTAAACAGCGAGCGCGATCTCCAAGAGGCGACTACCAAGCGTTACAAGGAAGTAATCGCTAAAACAGATTGTTACTTCTGGTCGTTCTTTCCACAGGGCATTAGAGATGCAAACACGATGGATTAGGTTAGGTCTTTGGTGTTGCAACACCCCCTGCCATGCGCCACTGGCGGCTTGCGGGGTATAAATCTAAATCTAGAGCGAATTCCACCCTTATATTATCATGGCTGTAACGCTACTGTCGAACCTGAAATCTCGACTGATGAAACGGGCTGCTCTACGTTGGACCATCTCTAAATCTGCAACTAACCCTACTTCATGTGGATCCCAAATTGCGCAGCAGTATTCGAGACTAGGCCGAATGATGGAAAGTAAACAATTTCTTTGACTCTAGATGGGCATCCCCTCAGGGTTCTACTTGTCAATCTCTGCATTCTTTTCGCTGCATACATGCTGCGTACATGCTACATACATGCTGCATACTGTTAAGAGTAATTCCTAGGTACTTATTGTGACGAATAAATTCTAAGGTTCATAGTGGTTTTTGTAGTTGAATAATAATATATTATCATCTATTCCTGCTGTTTCGAGGTATTTATGTAAATTTTTATGTATTACACCGATTGCTGAAATTATTATCGGGATAATTTTGATAGATTTTAGTTTCAAAACTTCTTTAATCTCTTCTTTCATACATTTTTGAGTCTATCATTTCCTATGTTCGGAAGGGAGATGCATATTATGTCACTTTTCTTGTGAAGAATTATAAGAATGTAGAGTTATATCCTGTCTATTGTTTGATCTTAATCGATCTGTTTTAATGATTCTGTTGCAGTAAATCTTGACTGTATATTGCAGACGGTGGTGTCATTGGGAACCATGGTTTGTGTTCAAGTGATACTTTCTTAGTGGTTCGAAGTGTATTTGTTTGCATATGTCATACATCGTGCCTTTGTGTGTATTCCACACTTACGCCAGTACTTCGTATCCTCTTGCGATGTGTTTTATTGTTCCTGAGTGATTATTACTCCTTCGGTATTAGTCTGTCATATTTGGCTCTTTCATTATGAAATTCTGGTAATTTTTTGTTTTTATAACTCTTTCTTGAATAGCAAATTTCTGTTTCTGAAAAATGTTAGTCGTTAACCATTTGTTTGGAGCAATTTCGTCAACATGTGCTTACAAAAGACGGTGAGCGTGTGTGCAGTGTAGTGTTTTGGTTCTCCATCTCTCTGTCTTCATTCCATCAGTTTCTGTTTCAATTAAAACTGTTATTTTGTGCAGTTCTAGAGGTGAATTGTCTATTTGTATCAAGTCTTTATACATTGGAGTCTCTTGTTCTCTTCAGTTAAAATATTTTCTTAAATTTTCTATTTGTGATTGGTGTAAAGTTTTGATATCAATGAAACTCTTCCGCCTTTTCCTGGTCGTGCAAATTTCTAATTCAGAATGTTGATGGTAATTCATTTGCTCAGAAGTTATTGTTCTCATGAGTATAAAGAGAGAATTTTGAGAATCATTTGATGATACCGAATGAGTATGTGAGAAGTGGTATTGCAAACGTGTTTATTTCTATCGATGTATTGCACCCGTTGAGTTCTGTTTTCATGATTTTCGTCATTCTTTTTTTGAAGTTACATTATATTTCTTCTTTCCTCTTCGTTTAGACAGTCGCTCCCAAGAATATGGCGTTATTATTTCACGATGTTTTGAAATATACCAAAAATAAAAAGCAAGTCGGCGCAATATTTTTAGGCTTTCAGAAAGCATTTGATATATTCCCACATAATAAATAATTATATAAACTAAAGGTTGCGAATATCAATGGAGAAGTAATAAACTTGAATAAGGACTTTCTCACTTAAAGAGAACGACAATTGGTACTGAATGGCATAAGTTCCAACCTGTTTAAAGTGACCTCGGGCGTACCGCAAGGAAGTGTAATCGGACCGTTACTATTTTTACTATACATCGATGATCTTGGTAATAACATGGATAGAAAAGTTAGGATATTTGCGGAAGACAGTAATGTACATGAAAATGGGAAGAGTTCAGAGGATAGATTAACCCTGTCGAATTAATGTCGAACCCTTCAAATTCGACTCCCATTTTAACAAATTACATTATTAAATATTATTACAGCAAGGTCATGCCAAAATGGCCTCTCGTGCACGTAACATCATGATTGTTGGGGTATTGTTGAAAGTGCTTCGACATCTAAGATCATTTCGCACGTAGGTTTCCACCGGGAATCGAACCCGGGACCGCTTTCACAGAAGTCGAACGCGTTGCCCACTCGGCTATCCGGAATCCCTACATGATTATTATATTACACTAATAACCAAAAACTATTGACTTCAATTAACTTAAATCTAGAAGGATAAATCAATTAATCTAGACAACAAATATTATAATAGTAGATTCAAACTAAAAGGTAAAGTAGTAAATAAATAAATAAAACTAATTCATACCAACTAGATATACATACACATAAGGACAGAAAGATATGGGTTGTTAGGTTAGATTAAGGGAAAACTCCTCAACTGATGGTTTATGGAGAAAAACCCGGGATGTGAAAAAGGGTCGAAAAAGTTTGGTAAACAGAACCCAAATCTTGGAGTCGTGTTATCTTAACTTCAGCATAATTTCGTGTATTTTCGATCAATGATATGCGCAGTTATTTTCGGTCTTTTTCATTCGACCGTTTCGATAATGAAACGCGGATAATTGCGGATTCTTCTCATCCAGAGGAAGACACCAATCCGATCAGCAAACACATTTTACTTTCCTTACCACCACTTACATACAAAACACCACTTAAAGACGAAGTGGAAATTTGACTTGCAGCGCCACGGAAAAAACTCTCGTAAGACTTAAAAACTTCCTCGTGGAATATTCGGAATCTGCAGGTAGCTGAGGTTTTACCCGACCTTAGAGAATGAGTGGTTGATGGGAACTGCCTTAAGAAGGGGTGTGCTGAGAATAATATGAGAATATAGATGAAGGAGCCGAGTATTCCATGAATATTTGAGGATTTGGGTCGAGTGCTCGGGCAGAGGAGTTTTTGTTTCGCTTTAAATCCGCTCTGCAATCCTTAATTCCTCTATGGAGACCCTAATATCAACAGAATGATATAAACAGCACGGCAAACATTGCAAAAAAATTACATAGTCAAATGAAATGTATGCTATTACCGCAAAAGTAGCCCGAAGATTATGGAAATGAAGGCCGGGAGGTCATAATAAGGACTTAGCAAGCGGGGAAAAGGGATTGCAAAGGCCTTTTTATTCCACGGACCTATTTCGTGGAATTCATTATTATGCTTGCTTAACGTGGAATTAGTTTTATTGCGACGTTGTGTAGGTGTTTTTAGAGGTATCCACATTAGATGTTATCCATATTAGCAAAATATAAACCTGCTCATTTCCAACGTAAAATGATTTAAGTTAAGATATTTTCTCAATAGGTTCTTAATACTCTCATGTACGCAATGGTGATTCCTTGCGGAATTGTATTTTTAAAACACACCGTAATTGTATTTTTTAAATCTCTGTCGAAGTGCGATCACAAAAACGACGGTATTGACACTCAGCAGAATTTAGTTGGGCCGGTTGTATAATTATTGCGTGAAATTACGAGTTGACAATAATGTGCGAGAATCACAAATACAATCCTGAGGATATACATTCTGAAGAAAGAATGACAGAACTGCTAGACACATTGAAACAAAAATTATCTGTGTTGGTGAAAACATTGAAGAGATACAAGACCTGCAAGGAAAGGAAACAACAAAATTACAATTTCCAGACAAACGAGAGACAGTTCTATGCAAACTTAAGCAGGAATCAGGTTGATGAGACAGAAACGCCAAAAGAGACTGAAATGGTGGATTACTGGAGAAATGCATGGTCAGACAAAGCAGAGCATAACCAACATGCAAGATGGATAACGCATGAGTATCAGAAAATGGAGAATATTCCGGAAATGACCATGGAACCAATTACAAAAAAGAAATTACGGAAATAATAAAAAGAACATCAAACTGAAAATCTCCTGGTATTGATGGGGTACACAATTACTGGTATAAACAATTTCCCTCAACTCATGAAAATCTTAAGCACATTCGGCAAAAGGCGCTCCGTCGCACCGCTCCCATGAAAATCTTGCTAAATGTTTTAACGAAATTGTTAACAACCCAGAAAAGTTACTGAATTTTCTCAGAAGTGGCATCACATATACGCAAAGGAAATCCGATGATACAAAAAATCCAGCAAATTATCGCCCGATCACCTGTCTCACCTCGTTAATTATTGTAATTTATGATTTTGTTTTGTAGAAACAACCCAAATGCAGCAATTCTCGTTTATCTTTCTTTTATGCCATTCCATTTAGTTGCTTTACTTAAATTTGCCGTAGTTAACGGAGATTTCAGACA
The DNA here is from genome assembly GCA_000376725.2 of Ladona fulva. Taxonomy (NCBI): domain Eukaryota; kingdom Metazoa; phylum Arthropoda; class Insecta; order Odonata; family Libellulidae; genus Ladona; species Ladona fulva. Next base: position 1,496,118 of record KZ312451.1, on the reverse strand, counting down.
GCGCTCGTGCGCGCGCATTGACGTAAATGAAAAAAAAAACACCGCTTTCGAAAAGTAGGTTAACGTCATTCACTAAAGAAAATTTTGTAAAAGAACTGAACGAATGTTTTGTATAAGGCTGCATCTTTTGCCAACTCCTAAATGCGTGGAGCAATAAGCATTTCTAAACATTTACGCCAGAAAATATTTCGCAAAGTATCCGCTCTAAGTTGGTTCTCCGTACGGAATCCTCGCGATGGGATAATGCCTTTAGGACCCGAATGATCTACTGGGCGCTGTGGAATAAAATATCGGCTTTCTCGGGACAATCGTGGCGTCAACATCAAACTCAAGATTAATGTTGGAGGGAGCAAAGTATGGTGTTTCTTTCGGTCGAAGCGACTCTAAATAGATATAGAGGAACATTAATCATAAGGAGTGGCTGTTTGGGGGGATACTATTTTTTCTAGAACACCGAGAGATATAGACTGGCTCGATTGATTTGTGGGAAATCTTCTAAACTTGTAGCTTTCTTTCGCAACAACGGCCTTGTGCATTTCATTATGTTTATCTTGATTTCGATCCGCAGATACAAAAGGTCTGTCAGGCATTTTGGGGTATATTTAGAGATTCAATTCGTGTTTTTTATTTTGTGGTTACAAAACTATTGGGAAAATGTTTTGTTCATATTTTTTTTGGGCCATAAAGTTTGAATTTTGAATCTTTTTTCCATAAATTTATAATTTGAACAGTTATTACTATTATAACAGAACTATTTTAGTTGCAGTAACTATTTTAACGCCTAAAAATATCTGTAGTGCTAGAAGGAATGCTTTTCCTTATTGAGTGAAATTTCATGTTTTCCTTTTATTTTACTCATATAGTATTGCAAAAATATGAGTTCTTCCCAATAAGTGATATCAATTAGCCGATTAATGAACGACGTTAGAGTTTAAAATAGCTTTTCTATGAAACAGAACTATATAACAACATATTTACGCCTGTACGAAATGTAAGCATAATCTCGCGGCTGATTTTCAACTTATCTCCTTAAGCCGAATTAATTCTCTGAGTTAAATTGAGTTTGGATCAAGTTAAAACCAGAGAACAATCACTATGTAGTGCATACAAACCGTGAATGGAACGGAGGAAATCTGTTGAATGAGGATTTTTGGAATAGAATTATAGGTCAGATGGATTTGAATAGCCATCTTTTTCTCGAGACCTTCTAGCATAAACGTTGAAAATGTTACCTTGGAGATGCGCATTCGAGATGGGACTGCCTGTGGAGGAGTAGGTCATAGGGATCTTCTAAAATCCTGGTCTTATCACTCCCGAGAGTGCCGAACATGTGTTGTTCCATAAATATGCACATTGTGCATTTGTAAAAAAGACAAAGAAAAATAAATTATCCAGCTGCTGAGAGACTGGAAAAAGAATGAAGGATTATGTGATTGGAAATATTAGAATCTATTGGAAAAGAGAAAGTACTCAAAGATATCTATCGGACTGCTACTGAACACATCCTTTGAATTTTTATCATCCACAGTTATTATCAAGTGTTGTATATGAAGTTTGTCTCACATGTGGAATGTGGAACCTCAGTGCAGTTCCTTATTACATTTTTTGACTAATTTTTTATATTATTACAATGCTAGCCGTGTGCTTCGACTGCTTCAGTCTCTTCGCGTGTGGGTCCCCACCGGGAATCGAACCAAAGGCGAACGCGTTATCCACGTTCCTCTCTGGGAGCCTATTATTATATCTTATATAGCATAATATTTATAACATCATTATATAACATTTAGTAATTATATCGTCGTTTTATTATTTAGCATTATATGCGTTATTTCATTTCTTTTGCTTTAATTTCGTTGAAATATTTGTGGCCTTTTTTCAATCTACCATATTTAATCCATGAGATTTCGAGAAAAGCTCCAAATAGCCGTTGTTTGCGAGTGCACTAACCGTTGAAGTATTCCAACCAGCTGGGGATAGGGTTGTCAGTGGTCGCGCTTAGCAAGTATTGTTCTCGATACGTATTTCGGCAACTATGTTGCCATCTCCGGGAGAGAAGAATAACTGTTCTTCATCTCAAGGTGTGAAGTGAGGTATGTACATTGCCCTTGCTTTCCTCACTGAGCCAGAATACTATAAGCAGAACGTGAGTGACTTGTTCTGCTCACGACGTCTCAATGACTCTACTCAAAGACTACACTTTCCAAAGGAAAAACTTCAATTAATGTCATGATTCAACAATTAGCGGGTGTGATATTTAAAAATGCAATCGTTCCATAAAACAAAGAAACGTCACCTATCCGTAAAGATTCAGCGAATACTGAATGAAGGCCCAAATTGATTTCGGTGGGCAATGGATAAATTTCTTCCCTCAAATTAACGGGAAGACAAATGTAGGCGCGCTTTGCGGTGGGGCGGAAGGAAGGCGGCTTCATTGTTTATTCCGACACTCCGCCTTGGATCGTCTTTTCTTTCCCGGCATTATTTTTTTACCTTCCTGTAATTCTTTTTTACATTTTTACCTCCGCCATCATGCAGTGGAAACATTTATTGGCTCTTCTTTTTCCTCGGCGATGACACGTGGCCTAAATATACGCGCACAAATGATTTCCTTGTTTTCATTTTACCTGTGCATGCTCTGTGAAATACGTTTCTAAGTTTGTACGGGAAATGTGCCATCTTCTCATTGCTTGTGCTCATTGTTATCTCCAAATTGAAAGAGCGGCGCAAGAAATAATTTTCTCGGAGTGTCTCTGTGCATAAATACAGATAATCACGGCAAGATAAAATACGACTGCTTTATAAAGGATACGGATGTGAAATTCGATATTTTCAGCGATGGGCTTAAAAAAGGAGAATGACAGAAATACTGCATTGCCGAAAGAAAGAAACGTGCTTCAAACCTATTTGAGATGAAAAGAAGATTGAAATGATCCGATTGAAATATGCAAAGTAAGTATTATCTTCTGCTTTGTGTTCTCCAATTCTCGCTCTTGGCGTTTTTCAGAAAAATGACATTCTAGATCATTTGCGTTGGTATTGTAATTTGATTACACTTGTTAAAATGTTATCTATTGAGTAAATTTTACTTGAACCTTTCATACGCGCTTTACAACACAATTTTTATTCCTCAGTATTTAACAGTATTTCTTGCTGTAAGTGAATGTAGGAACTGCGAGGGGTTCTGCTTTTTTCTCGCTGCAGTACTTTAGCATCTTGTCATTTGAATTGAGCCATGTTAAGAAAATACGAGGATTAGATGGTAGACTCGATTTTTTTATGTTTCCTGCATGGATGCGCATAGTTTCAGTTACGGACAACGTGCTGTGATTGAATATCTGTGAGTAGAGAAAGGAACGGTAGGGAATATTCACAAACGTTTGTGAAAAGTCCATGGAACACTTGCAGTCGATATAGAGTATAGAGCTGGGCATAGAGGGTACGGAAGGTGAGTGAATCAGAAGGCGGTTGAAAGTGAAAACCTGGGTCCATAACCAGAACGAGGACTGGTACCGACAAAGCATACATGGCCTAGTGAATCGCTGGAGGAAGGCAGTAGAACTTGAAGAAGATTACAAGGAAAAAAAGGAGATAGAACGTAGTTGTTTATATGTGTAAATTTCATTTTTGTAAAATAAATAGTTTTTGGGAAAGAAAATGTGGGGCATTACTTTCTGACCGGCCTTAGTATACGTTCCATTTATATCTAGTAGTTCCTAGTATACGTTCCATATAATGATTCACAGAAATCAATGACAGGGATAAATATCTAAAAAGATAATCAGATGTTTAGAAAGTTTTCGTACATATTTAGAATTAATTTTTCCCAATTTTTCTTTAAACTGAAATGTTATATATGCATGTATAACATATCCTCAGGTGTTGCAATGAAAATTCTCCTTAGTATTCTTACGGTAATGTATCATGCGTATATACTAGCTGATGTGGCTGTTAATTCTGTACGGGGAAAATATGCATGAGCTCGTATTCAACTATGGAATTAGTTGTCAGGAGAACGATTTGTTTAAAACCTCAAAATTAAGGAAACGTTTCGTTATTTTATCAAAATTATGAATATTATGAAAATATATGACATCAAGGAGGGACCACAAACGAAAAGAAATAGAGAACACGAAAAAATCAAAACCACAATAGGAAAACACAAACAGCCAAACTCAAACCGCAAATGAAAACTCAGAGAATGGAACCAAGTAGAGACTGAAAAAAATATAAAGCAAAGAAGAGAAACGAAGACTATGAAAAGAAAACGAAGGAAATTCAAACTATGAGTGCACTATGAACTAATGTGAGAGTGAATATGTGTGTGTGTGTGTGTGAATGACCTTAAATAAATGACTGTTGAACACAAAAATAAAATCAAGCGGAGACCACACACTGAAAACAAAACAGAACAAAAATAAATCCAAACAAAAGCACTAAGGCCACCCAATTCCAAATAAAGAAATCCAAAACTCCAAGTACCCAAAACCAACTACCAAATGATAACAGCAAGAGCTCAACACGTCTGTTAAGTACGAAAGAGAGCAAGCGTATGAGATGGACGCGACAGTAAAGTAATTATCCTAATGAAAGCAAATTAATTACAATGTAAGCAGCTCATCCTAACCGAACCTCATCATTCAATTAGCTTACTTACGTAATAGTAGTAACACATTTTAAAAATGCAACTATGTTACTATCCATTCAATCACTTCATGATACAAAACAATAACTATTATACCAATATGCCATAGCACCTCTTAGCGGGCAAAATCTACTTCATTATTAACGTATTAGTAAATATTAATAAAATAAGTTATACGTACTAAACAGGAATTGAAAGTACTTTTTATTTGAGCGATATTTAAAAGTTGTCATTTTGTAAATGAAATTTTAAGCGAAAAGTTCCCTATGGTTTAAATTCAGGCAAAAAGGCCTTGATATGTATATCACCGTGTATTCCATACAGCGCCATTCGAGATCATATTTTAATGAAACTTGAGAGTAAACAAACAAACTCGACTTTAACAATTGAATTTGTCGTCATGACGACGACGTGAAAACATTTATGAATTTTCACGAAATCATCATATCTCTTTATATAGACGCTTCTCCGGAAATATATAGATACGAGTAAAAGTAGCTTGCATACTGCGAGCTTAATGTAAGATAGATTAAGTAAGGCATTGTACACCTCTTGCAACACTCCACCTGCCATACACCGAGTGCCATCCACAAACTACATTACCATAACCGAATTATTTAAAACACTTCCTTAAGGATTGTCCTAGCATCGAACCTGGGTCTATTAGGAAAAATATTCTTACGGCATATGATAGACGTCCATATCTTCTATATAAGTGGCAAATTTCTACCTTCTACCAGACCGGAAAATCCAGTAATGAATTTTTGAAAATTCGGTCATTCAAATGGTCCTGTTATCGAATCTGAGCATTTAGGGCAAAACGCTTTACAGCATACGATAGACAATTATCAAGTCTAACAACACTGTGAATTGCATGTTTCTATTATAACGGAAAATACCCTACCCTGCACTAACTACATTACCATAAACGAATTATTCAAAATACGTCCATGCGAATTCTCCCAGCATCGAAACTGGGTCTATTAAGACAATCATCTATTCTAACAAAACCGTGAATTGCAAGTTTCTATCTTAACGGAAAATACCCTAAATGATTCATTAACTTATATATATATATATAT
>KZ312451.1:1407999-1423675 GCA_000376725.2 Ladona fulva | reverse complement strand
ATATTTGTACTATTCCACAGCGGTTTTAATGTAGCACGACCGGGTTTCGACGTATTCACGTCATCATCAGGTGGCTCAGAAACTAAAACTAAAACAGAAGCCTAAATATCCATAGAAGAATGAGGAGGGGAGGGGTGGTTGTAAAAGGAGGAAGACCGCAAGGATGTAGGGTAGGGCAAGGGACAGGAGGTCCGAACGGGCGAAGGAGTCATTTGAGAGGTGGAGGCGGGGGTAAGGAAGGGAATACGCATGTGAGGAGGGTTGAGGGATTCTCCGAAAACAGATATTCGTTACTGAGGGTGTGGGAGTGATGCAGATCGTGCAGGATTTGAAATTTTTCTAATTCGATATTAAAAACCTTTTTAATAATGTTCCGGCTAATGAAACCCTGGAAATTATCGAAAAAACTCTTATCTATAATAATGTGGACAGAGTGCTTACATGAGTTCCCCATCTAATGAGCCAGAAATCACCAGTTTATACCCCGCGGAGGACTTGCAACAAAGCTGTGCGCCGTCGCTCCCGTTCAACTTCCCCCGGGGTCTCCGCACCACAGCAACCCCCGCGGCAAGCCACGACGTCCACGACTCGACAATCTACATCAACAGAAATTGCTACCCTGGTACCCTCACCTGAAATGTTTCAGGAAAAGGAACTTCTCTCCAACCTGCAAACCCAGATCACTCTTCTGACTCAGCAAGTAGAGGTCCTCTCGCAGCAGTTACCGGCCACACCTCAGGCCGGTCCATCGGATCGGCCTCCGCAGATGCAAATGTGGGAGCATCTGTCCGTCGGAATGAGTACAGAAGAACTTCCCCTGGAAGCAGATGCCCTGCAGCTGGCCTTCCTGCTCCGTGGTTTCGTCAACACGCAACGACTGAAACCCAGGGATCGCCACAAGGCCACCGCCCTGTTAGAAATGGCAACCCACTGGACATCTTTAAATCCAGCGGTGCGAGCAGTCATCTACACTCGAATGCGACTCTTGGCAGTCGTCGGCTGCCATGGATGGGATGTCGCAGCCCAACTCCCATCAGCTTCAGAGGACGATGTCCTGCATGTGCCACCGGACCTGCTAGTTGCCTCCAGAACCGCCCGGATCTCACAGAATTCAGCTCGCTTGCAGCAGCCATTTCGCACCTACGAGCCAACCAGAGGATTTACCAGACCCGCCGCCTCCTCAGGAGGACAAAGAGGAAGAGGCAGCCGCGGCCGCCGCTAGGTATTTCCTCGCTCTTTCTCCTCCGGGCAGCCCTGAACCGCTGGAGGAATTTTTGCGCTGGACAGACTCCAACCCGAATGTTTGATTTAGTGTTCTCACCAGAACCAGTGTAGTAGGTTTTTACTGAAATGGATGACTTCCCTACAGTTACAGGAGATATATCTGCCAATATGAAAGTCATCGATGAGAAACTTTCAGGAACATTTCTAGATATATTTGTTCAAAAAATTTTCAACATCATGCTCCTAACTGAACAAATAGCGACTGTCTTATCACAATGTATCAACAAACTGTGGATTTTCTGATATGGATATTACTCAAGAGATGAGAAATGGAATAGAGAGCATATTTCACATGGAATGCTGAATGTGCGGGTTTGAAGATTAACTACACACCAGTGATCCATCCAATAGGAAGATGGGTGTAAACACATTAGTCTAAATTGAGAGGAGGTTGGATTTTTAGTCATTTTTTGGAATAAATTGCCAGGTGCAAATTTTTAAATATTTATCACAACAAATCATTTTTTAGGTTAGTGCTATGATTTACACTGGTCAGGGATATATGCAATTAGCGGAAACGATGTCAGTCCTGGAAATCCTTGCATAGCTAGCTGCACCTACCAGTGTCTACAAGAAAGACTGCAATGTGTCATCAGAGATTTAGCTTGTGAGAGAATGAAAGAAGCTGGAAAAGAAGTAGTAGTAGAAGTAGTTTTTAATTGGTGTCTCGAAGGCTTTGGTCATTTTGCACCAATTACAGATCTCAGATTATAAAAACAATATCTGGGTTAATATGTTTACCAATCATCATATTTTCTTAAATTTTTTAAGTAACTCAGCTTCTGCGAGGAACTTTAAGACATTGCCCATTTTCTCTGTTCCATCACCCAGAATGTCCTTAAGATTGCCTAGGAGGAATCTAGTTCTAATTTCTTGGTATTTACCACATTCAGTCAGGAGGTGTTTTGTGGTTAGATAGTTATTGCAATGATCACAACATGGTGGATTTTTCTCTTTCGTGAAGAGGTATGATTGGGTGAGAGCAAAATGCCCTATTCTTAGACGTATGATCACTACTTCTTCCTGCCTACTATTCCTGATAGAGGAAGGCCAAGGTCTTGGTATAGATTTTATCTCACGCAACATATTATTTTCAACAGTTAGCCATGAATCATGCCATTGTTTTAGGGTTATTTGGTGGAACACGTTCTGAGGATCCTTTATTTCAATTAGAGGAGTGCCTATATTTGCTTTAGCAAAGTCTTCCTTGGCTGCTGAGTCAGCTAATTCATTCTCCCTTATACCGACATATCCAGGTATTCTGAGTAAAAGCACTAGACTTTGACGTTAGCCTAAACAAGGTTAGCCAAAACCAGCAGATGGATATCACTGTAAACTACTGGGATAATGAATTAGACCATACTGTAAGTAGATATCTCACTTTAGTGTTTTTAGGCAAAAGTGCTTCCAAAGATATACTTTCGGCATTTGAGACTGGTACATCCCAGTCCAAATAGCAGTATTAGTAGGTTTTATAAGGTGTTTCGACAGCTGAGGTCATTTTGGACCTTCTCAGCATCCTGGCTGTGGTAAAAAAAGATGGTAAATTTCCATCATTTAGATTCTACCCCAACAAGAACAATGAATATTGCTTGCAGCAATGCAGTGGGTTAGTCATAGTATGAATAAAAAATAAATAAAAAGGGGGAAAAGAGAAAAAAACCCACATTTATGTTAGATTCTTTGGAAGAGTCCGATCTCCTTCATAAAAGAAATAACTTTGTCTATCTGGCCATGATCATCTCCAATGATATCTTTCAGTGTGTTTGCTCCCAAACATCTCTCCTGTTTGCTAGATCCTGCACTCAGTGAGGATGTGACATATAGTGAGTTTGGAGATACACTTGTCACAGTAGGGAGGTATACGGGGAGTTGTAAAAAGGTATGAGTGCATAGTAGTGGTTGATTATAAGGTGCTTCGACAGCTGAGGTCATTTTGCACCTTGTCTATAGTGATATGTAATCCAATACTTCACCTTGGAAAATAGGAGAAGGTAAAAGCCTCGTTCTTCACCGTACTAGAATGGTGGCGTGAAAAAATGATTAAAAACAATAAATAAATAAATATTTTAAAAACATAAATATAAATATTAAAAACTTTAGCTAAAATTTATAGTTGAATATTTGTAAAAGTGGAACTGTGTCAGTATGTGCAAGGGCTTCTCTTATATTTTTGAAAAAAGGCCTGTGGCTTTCATAAACGACACAACTCTGTCTATCATCTCAGAATCGTTCCCAAGAATTTCCTTAAGTATCACTGTTCTGAAGTGTTTATGTCGATCATCGGAGAATTTCTGGCATTCTGTGAGAATGTGTTTTACAGTTAGAAGGGAGTTACATTCCTCACACTGAGGTGGAAGTCTAGGAATGGAAAACAGGTAAGAATGTGTAATGACACTGTGTCCTATTCTCAGTCGAGTTATGACAACTTCCTCCCTTCTACTGCGCCTAATAGAAGAGCCCCAGGGTTTAATATCCTCCTTAATAGCTCTAAGCTTATTCCCAACAGAGGAGGACCAGATTTTCTCCCACTCTTTCAATGCAGTGCATTTTAGATGGTTCTTGAGGTCATCTGGGACCACCTCTTCTGTATCTATTCCAGGCCTTTTTATAGCCTCTTTTGCCCTTATGTCTGCTGCTTCATTTCCTGCGATATTCACATGAGCAGGAGTCCAAATGAATTTTACAACTACACCCCTGGTGTGTAGCGTGCTCAATTTATTCTGCACTTCCTGGACAAGTGGGTGTGAAGGTTCATATTTTGTAATGGCTCTAAGGGCGCTCATTGAGTCCGAACAGATTAAAATTGGTGTCTCTGAGTCCATAGACGATTCCAATGCCAGTTTGATAGCTGTTAGCTCAGCCACAAATATGCTGCTCAAGGGGTGTAGTTTAGCAGCATGTGATGTCTGAGATGAAACATATGCACTTGCACAGCCTCTATCAGACTTGGAACCATCAGTGTATATTAGGTTAAAACCTGGGTATTCTGATATTGCCCTTAAAAAATTGCAACGGAGCTCATTAGGAAGTGCGTTGGCTTTTCCCCTTTCTGCCAGGACAAGTGAGACGTCTGGCATCGGTAATTTCCATGGGGGTCTGTTACTTTGGCATCCCTGCTTTATATTGGGGAGCACTAAGTTATTACTATTTAAAAATTGCTGAATACGCACAGCTAGCGGCTGTATTGTGCGTGGTCTTCTATTAAAAACAGTCAATAAATTATCATTAAAAACATAATTAAAACTAGGGTGAGAAGGTAAAGCTAAAATTTTGCTGACATAGTTGCACATTAAGATGCTTCTCCTAGTCTCCAACGGTGGTTCTCCTGCATCATTATAGATGCTAAGAACTGGGCTTGTGCGAAAAGCACCAGTTGCAAGACGTAGGCCAGCATTGTGCAACGATGTCAGAGGTCTCAAGTAGGATGCTCTAGTAGCACCATAAATAAAACACCCATAGTCAAGCTTAGAGCGAATTAGTGATCTATAAAGTAAAAGCATGCAAGTGCGGTCTGCTCCCCAGGATTTGTTTGATAAAAGCTTTAAAATGTTCATGCCTGCATGAGCTTTCAGCTTGAGGTTATTTATGTGTGTCCTCCAGTCAAGCCTCCTATCAAGGTGCATACCCAGGAACCGAACAGAGTCTACAAATTTTAGAGATTTGTCTCCTAGCCTCAGTGTTGGTTGAGGATGGGTGCCACGCCGCCTGTGGAAGTGGAGGCAAGAGGTTTCCTCAAGTGAGAAGCTAAAACCACACTTGATAGACCACCTCCATCCTACACTTACTCTAAAAACTCTATTTGTTAAAAAATTCTTGATAAAAGTTAAGTTTAATACCTTTAAAACCCCAATCGTACATTGTTTTTAAAATCTTATACCACCAAGTGGTTTCATAGGCCTTCTCTAAATCGAAAAAGATGCCTATTACATGCTGACCATAAGCAAATGCTTCCTGGATGAATGAATCTATTCGCACCAGATGGTCAATAGTGCTCCTCTTACTTCGAAAACCACATTGTAGGTTGCATAGTAGATTACGTCTTTCAAGGCACCAGTTTAGATGTCTATTAACCATTTTCTCCATCAACTTACAGAGATATGAAGTAAGGGCAATTGGTCTATAATTTCCCAGGGAGATTTTGTATTTTCCTTGCTTCGGGATGGGTACTAACACAGATTCACTCCATGCCTTGGGAAATTCTCCTTCCTCCCATACCTGGTTAAAGATCTCCAATAATACAGTTAGTTCTTTCCCTGAAAATTGCTTAAAGAAGGCATTGTGGATATAATCGATTCCTGGGGCAGTGTCTTTAAGATTAGCAATAGGTTCCTTTAGTTCCCACAGAATAAAGCGATCATTGTAGTTTTCCCCTAAGTGCTGTGGCGTGGTTGGTATATTTATTTCTTCTCGTTCTTTGATTAATTTGAAGGAGGGGTGGTAGGCTTCCGAATTGCTGACTTGCGCATAGTGTTACCCAAAGGCTTCTGCAATGACCTGTGGCTGTGTGAGGAGGATGCCATTATGTTTAATGTAAGAGGCTGATGCATTGTGTATGCCTGAAAATTGCCCTATTATTATAATAATTTCAGGAGCAGCTACTTTCACTGCAACTGCTTGCAGTGGAGTCTGTATTACCACCCGAGAGGTGTAAATGGTCTCTCGAATGGCAGTTGCAACCCCTCCACAAGCTAGACCATCCAGGAAGTCTTGCCGGTAAAACTTATAACCACTTAAACGTGGGTCGTCACTATTTCTAAAATGCGTTTGCTGTAGGAAAATGCACGCTGGTTTCAATTCGTTAATCAGTAGTTGCAGCTCATGCATGCCTTTATTAAAACCATTCATGTTCCATTGAATGGCAAACATGTTAAATGGTTAAAAAGATTAAAATTAAAATAAAAATAAATATATAGATTTCTAAAATAAGGACAACGTAGTCCATTTCAAAAAACTTTAAAAACACTTGGCTAGCGGCCTTGCTAGCCTTGTCCTCCCTCCTTTTTTCCGGTTATGGAGGAAGAGGTGCAGCTGCTCCTCATCCAGCTCGTCCTTCTCCATCTCATCTTCTGTTGATTGCCTCAATTCTACGGAGGCAGCAAGAGGAAGGGCTATGCTCTTGCCTCCTGTTTCTGCCTTCCCGGCAGGTTTAGGAGTGAGTTCTTTTGATTTTTAGTTTCTGGTGTAGTACCAGAGCCAGTAGAATTCGTAAGTTTCTTTTCAATAGATTCTGACTTTTCTTTCGCATTCTTTGCTTTTTCTATCCATGGGTCTGTCTAGCAGCTAACACTACATCTTTTAATTGTTGCCACTGCTGCATAGGAGTGAGAAAAGGTAGGGCTGACCATTTCCCTGTATTTCTTCCTTGCATCGGCATAGGATATTTTTTCAGTTACTTTAATTTCTGTTATTTTCTTCTCCTCCTGCTGCCTGAGGCACTCACGGGCATAAACTAGGTGGCATCCCTCGCAATTTACACATTTAAGAGGATTATTGCATGGCTCTCCATCATGCATATCCCCAGCACATTTAGGACAGGTGGGCTTGCCCTTGCAAGAGTTGGCTGTGTGGCCATAAGGGTTGCATTTAAAACACCTTATAGGGCTGGGGATATAGGGTCTCACAGGACATGATTCATACCCTACAAATACCTTCTCTGGGAGTCTGTCGCAACAGAATGTTAAGACTACAGAGGTGGTGTTTATCATATATCCATTCTTTTTCTTCTGGAGTCTGCGACATGATATAACACCCTGTGGAGCCATTTCCTTTACTATTTCCTCAACTGTGACATACAATAGATTGTAACATGATATTATCCCTCTGCATGTATTTAATGTTTTATGAGGCTCAACTCTGATTGGGGTATCCTGTAACACACACACACAACAGACTCTGACAAATCTGGTGTACGCTCAAAAGGAAATTTCCCCAGCCACCAGAAGCCGATTGACCAGGGTGTGCTACTCCCTGGCCTCCCGTTTACAGCAAATCCGGGGCCAAAGAGGTGTGTTGTGCCAATGGTTGGCACTCAACCTCCAGGACACCCATCTCCTCCTAACGGGTCTCCACGTATGGCAAACACGTGGGTGGATGCTTGGTCAGCTGGCATGACCACACACAGACAGCTGATCCAATTCACTTTCTGGGCTCAGCCCTTGCTGATCTTGGGGTTTGTTTTCGGGGTTTTCTCCCTGCCCGATAAGTTGCCTCTTACAACAGGCCGGGATGCCGCAGGAGTATTCTCCATCCCCACTACCCGCAGGGGTCGCCGAGGTTAGGACAGCTATATTTTTCAAAGCTCTGTCATTGGGATTAAAAGTGAAAGTAAAATCTTTCCTAAAATTGGACCAGTTGGCTTTCTTTGTCATCCAGGTCCTGGGGTGGTCATGCTTATAGTTGTGACCTCCAACTTTATCGATTAAAAGAGGGAAGTGGTCACTACCACACAGATCATTGTGCACTGATAGGTTGAACAGTGGAGCAATGGTGCAGGTACTTACAAAAAGGTCAATAGCAGAAAATCTACCATTAGCTGCGTTAAAATGTGTTTTTTCTTTCTTATTCTATAAAACAAGATTGAAATCGTTGAAGAGGGTCTCTAAGAGCTTGCCTCTACCATTATGATCACCGAAGTCATTGCCCCAAATGCTGTTATGGGCATTGAAATCACCTAATATTACACAGGGTTTTGATAACTATGTAATTAGGTTGTCAAGGTTGTTTTTTGTGACGGGTGGCCACTCTGGAAGATATATATTGCAGAAGGTGATCATTTCCGGTAGTGCTATGGTAGCTGCTACAGCCTGTAAGGGTGTTTGCAACCTCACCTGTGAAGTGTATAGGGTGAGGATAGCAACTCCACCACGAGCTCTGTTGCCTGTGTCATCATCAGTTCTAAAAATGTTAAAACCCTTTATGCACATTTCGTCAGTTTTTTAAAATGAAACTGTAAATTGGGAGTTACATCTGATGCACATAGTGCGTCAAAACACAGTGACCTATTCTCAATCGAGCGATCATAATTTCTTCTGGCCTGTTTTTGCGATGGGAGGACTGCCAAGGTGAGACGACAGGCTTTATTTTCCTGAGTTTGTTACCGGTGAGATGCTGCCATTTCATATGGATCTTTCTTTTTAGTGTGTCCCTCAGGTCATATGAAGTAACATTTGGTGAGTCAATGTTTGATTTTAGCAGAGCTGTCTTAGCAGCAGAGTCTACTTCCTTGTTACCTCTGAGGCCAACGTGTCCTGGTGTCCAAACAAAAATAATTTTGACAGCTCGTGAGTGGAGAGCTATTAGAGATGAGTGGATTTCTTGTACAAGTGGGTGTGGAGAGGAGAAGCATTTAATGGCCTGTATAGAGCTCAGAGAGTCCGTACATATTAAATATGATTGGTTGCTTGATTTAATTTCCTCCATTGCTGTCTTTATGGCATATAATTCTGCTGTGTAAATGCTGCAAGTTTGGTGTAGCTTACAATATGTCACTCCTGAGATGGGGGAGACCACTGCACATGCAACACCTAAATCAGATTTTGATCCGTCAGTAAATATAGGAGTGTATTCACAGTGGTCTGACAGGATCTTTGCAAAGGTTTGTTGGTAATGCTGTGGGGCTGTTGTCGCTTTAGGAAGGTTTGACAGCTCGGTTAATGTCTCAGGGAAGGGGACATGCCAAGGTGGGTATCTCGGTGGTCTACTTGAATACACAGAGGGTAGTTCAACAGCAATTTCGTCTAAAAGTTGTATCACACGGATGGGCAGAGGTTTAGTTGCTCGTTGTCTGTTGTTAAAAAGTGCTAAAAACCGAGGGTTAAAAATAATGTCATAGCAAGGGTGCGTGTGTAACGACCTGATCTTGCTAATGTAGTTACACATTAATGTCTCCCGCCTTATTTCGAGAGGTGGTTCTCCAGCATCCGAGTAGAGGCTGAGAATTGGACTAGTTCGGAAGGCCCCAGTCGACAGTCGTATGGCAGCATGATGTATTGAGGACAGAGGTTTCAGGTATGAGGTGCGAGCCGATGAATATAAAAGGCAGCCATAGTCCATCTTTGACCTCACTAAGGCTCGGTATAATCCAAGCATTGAAGCTCGATCTGCTCCCCATGAATGATTAGTGAGGTGACGTAAGATATTTAATAGTTTGAAGCATCTGTCCTTCAGACCGTTTATGTGGGTTCTCCAATTAAGCCGTCTATCTAAATCCATACCCAAGAAGCGTACTGTCTCAGTGGCTGGCAAAAGATGACCGTTTAGCTTAAGAGAGGGTTGGGGGAATATTCCTCTGAGTCTGTGGAAGTGAATACATTTTGTTTTTTCTCTAGAAAAGCGGAGGCCGTTAGAGCAAGACCATCTCTGCAATCTGTTGAGAGTTAGTTGGAGTTGTCTCTCTGCAGTATTTAGTTTTGGAGATCTGCAGAAGATTGCCAGATCATCAACATACAGAGATGCCATCACTGGTTGTCGAATGCAATCAGCAACATCATTGATGGCGATGGCAAAAAGAGTCACGCTCAGTACCGACCCTTGAGGCACCCCATTCTCCTGTTGGAAGGTTCTAGAGAGGTGTTTCCCTATTCTAACATTAAAAACACGGTCGCTTAAAAAATTTTTGATAAAAATTGGTAGACTGCCCCTGAAACCCCATCTGTGTAATGTAAGTAAAATTTTATGTCGCCATACACTATCGTAGGCTCGTTCGATATCAAAAAAGATACCCAAAGCATGTTGCCGAAGCACAAATGCTTCCTGGAGAAAATTTTCTAGTCGGACCAAATGATCCGTTGTCGATCGCCCCTGACGGAACCCACATTGAATTTCAGAAAGCAGCTTGTGCTTTTCAAGGCACCAAACTAGTCTGCGGTTCACCATCTTCTCCATTACTTTGCAGAGGCAACTTGTTAGTGATATCGGCCGGTAGCTGGAGGGGAAGCGTTTGTCTTTGCCTTGCTTTAAGATTGGAATAATTATAGATTTCCGCCATGAATCTGGAAACACGCCTTCATACCAGATTCGATTTAAGATTTTCAGAAGCTGCTCCATACCAGAAGGAGGGAGGTTCCTTAAGAAGGCATTGTGTACCTGGTCACTTCCAGGGCATGTGTCCTTAGTATCCCCTATGGCTGTAGACAGTTCCCATAAGCTGAACTGGTCATTATAGGGAGCAGTGGAGTTTCCTATTCTGTGGTTAATTTGTATACTCTCCACTCTGTCCTTTATATGGCGGAATGAGGCATCGTACATCTGGGTGCTGCTCATTTTAGCATAATGCTCCCCAAAAGTATTGCTGATGTCTAATAAGGAGGTCACTGTGTGATTGCCAGCTTCCAGGTGTGTAATTGGATGGATGTGATGGGTGCCTGTGATACTTTTTACTTTCCTCCAGACTTCTGTAATTGGGGTTCTATGGGAGATTCTGGAGACATACTGGATCCAAGAAGCTTTCTTTGCACTTTTCACCATTTGCCGTGCCTTTGCCTTGAGTCTGCGGAAGGTAGCAAGATTACTGGTGGTGGGGTATCTTTGAAAGATACGAAGTGCTCTTTTCCTCTTCCTGATGGCCTCAGCACACTCCTCGTTCCACCACGGAACTGAGTGGCGAGCTAGTCGGCCTGACGACTTTGGAGTGCAAGAGCTGGCTGCCTGGATAATCGCTGCTGTGAAGGCCTCAACGTTTTGTAGGGTGTCAGTTTTTCCATTGTCAGTAAAGTT
This sequence comes from Ladona fulva, assembly GCA_000376725.2. Taxonomy (NCBI): domain Eukaryota; kingdom Metazoa; phylum Arthropoda; class Insecta; order Odonata; family Libellulidae; genus Ladona; species Ladona fulva. The sequence goes on along the minus strand of KZ312451.1, from coordinate 1,412,674 downwards.
AAAAAAGGTTTTGAAATCATGCCAGTTTGTTTTACTTAAAATCCATCTGTCTGCATGGATAAAATATTCTGATATGTAACCAGGTTTCTCCAGAAGTAAAGGAAAATGATCACTGCCACATAGGTCCGAGTGAACTGACAAGTTAAAATGCGTTGCAATGGAACTAGAGCACATGACTAGATCAATCACAGAAAATTCACCGTTAAAAGAGTTAAAACGTGTCTTTTCCCCATCATTAAGTAAAATTAAATTAAAATCATTTAAAATACTCTCAATAAGGCGACCTCGACCATTGGCGTCATTCATGGTGTCTCCCCATAGGGTGCTGTGTGCATTGAAGTCACCAAGTAGCACAAATGGTCTTGGCAGTTCCTTGATGATATTCTCAAGGCTTTCGCGAGTCACTGGTGCCCACTCGGGGAGGTATATGTTGCAAAATGTTATTTTCTCAGGAATGCAGATTGTCAGTGCAACAGCCTGTAAAGGTGAGTTGAGTCTCACCTGGGAGGCATAAAGATTCTCTTGGACAGCAATAGCTACCCCGCCCCGGGCTCTATTACCACTTAAGTCATCATGTCTAAAAACATTAAAACCTTTTATATTGCCTTTGTCAGACTTTAAAATGTGTCTCTTGGAGACATAAGAGAGCAGGGTTAAAATCTTTCAATAAAATCTTCAGCTCCTCATGATGGGAATAAAAACCGTTGCAGTTCAATTGCAGCATTAAAAATGGAACCCATGGTACTTAGTTTTTTTAAAGTTATCTGGCAATTTTTGTCCGACTGCCTTTCTTCTTATTTTTATATGCTATTAATTTATTTGCCAGCTCTCCCTCTGATATATCTTCTGTGTCGGAGAGTGACATTGACATTGCTTTCCCTGGTGGAGAGGAGGGCCTATTTTTGTTTGTCTTAACTGCTGGCGAGGTTTTGCTGGTTTCTGCTGTGGGCATTTTTGGTCCTGGTGTAGTGGACGTTAGTATTGTCTTGCAGGGGGAGCAGACCGGAGGAAGGTGGGTCTGGGTACCCATCTCCCTTGTCTCTACCACCCTGGCGGTAACTGCAGCATATGAGGGACCTTTATAACCAGGTACGGATCTTTTTATTTCCCTTTTTGCCTCCGTGTATGTTATCTTTTTTAATGTCTTCACCTCCTGGATGGCCTTCTCTTCTTTAAAAATGGGGCAAGTATTAAACCATGCAGGGTGATCTCCTCCGCAGTTGATGCACCTGACAGCGGTTGTACATTGGCCTTCATGCTTTTTCTGCCCACAGCGTCCGCACCTCTCTTCCTCTGTACAGCGGGAGGAGGTATGGCCAAACCTTTGGCACCTAAAGCACCTCATTGGATTTGGAATATACGGCCTCACAGGTAACGAGAGGTATCCAGCAGCGATTTTTCCAGGCAGTTCGGGTTTGGAATTGTAGTAGTAGTAGAATTAGAATTAAGGCGCGTCAACCTCAAGGTTATTTGCGCCAACGCTTGAAATAAACATACCGGTTATTTTGTCTCCTTGGTAGAGAGACATTCAACATATACGCGATGACTCTTTAGACTTTGAGGAAAATAACAAATAAATAGTTAAAACCAATAGCTATGCAATAACTATTTAAATTGTAAGATAAATAATGGATAAATGGTTAAAACTAGTACACAGTTAAAACCAATAAATAGTTAAAAACTGATGTAAAGTTAAAACCAATAAATAGTTAAAAACTGATATAAAGTTAAAACCAATAAAAGTTAAAACCAATTAATAAAAGCTTTCACTTATAACGTAGAGCAGGAAGCTTTCTTAAGAAGAGCAGCAGTCTCATACATGTTTATATAAGCCCGCTTCCCTGAAAAATTTTAATACTATATCAAGTTTACCAGAGTCATTTCCTAAAACCTCTCTGAGTTCACCACTGATGTTTAATTTGTTCCTCAGGATACGATACTGCTCGCAATCAGTAAGTATGTGTTTGACGGTAAGTTGGGAGTTACATTTGATGCACATAGGTGCAGGATCACCAGCCGTAAAGAGGAATGAGTGCGTCAAAACACAGTGACCTATTCTGAGTCGAGCGATCATAATTTCTTCTCGCCTGTTTTTGCGATGGGAGGACTGCCAAGGTGAGACAACAGGCTTTATTTCCCTGAGTTTGTTACCAATGAGATGCTGCCATTTGTGTTTCCATTTCATATGGATCTTTCTTTTTAGTGCGTCCCTCAGGTCATATGAAGTAACATTTGGTGAGTCAGTGTTTGATTTTAGAAGAGCTGTCTTAGCAGCAGAGTCTGCTTCCTCGTTACCTCTGAGGCCAACGTGGCCTGGTGTCCAAACAAAAATAATCTTGACAGCTCGTGAGTGGAGAGCTATTAGAGATGAGTGGATCTCTTGTACAAGTGGGTGTGGAGAGGAGAAGCATTTAATGGCCTGTATAGAGCTCAGAGAGTCCGTACATATTAAATATGATTGGCTGCTTGATTTAATTTCCTCCATTGCTGTTTTTATGGCATATAATTCTGCTGTGTAAATGCTGCAGGTTTGGTGTAACTTACGATATGTCACTCCTGAGATGGGGGAGACCACTGCACATGCAACACCTAAATCAGATTTTGATCCGTCAGTAAATATAGGAGTGTATTCACAGTGGTCTGACAGGATCTTTGCAAAGGTTTGTTGGTAATGCTGTGGGGCTGTTGTCGCTTTAGGAAGGTTTGACAGCTCGGTTAATGTCTCAGGGAAGGGGACATGCCAAGGTGGGTATCTCGGTGGTCTACTTGAATACACAGAGGGTAGTTCAACAGCAATTTCGTCTAAAAGTTGTATCACACGGATGGGCAGAGGTTTAGTTGCTCGTTGTCTGTTGTTAAAAAGTGCTAAAAACCGAGGGTTAAAAATAATGTCATAGCAAGGGTGCGTGTGTAACGACCTGATCTTGCTAATGTAGTTACACATTAATGTCTCCCTCCTTATTTCGAGTGGTGGTTCTCCAGCATCCGAGTAGAGGCTGAGAATTGGACTATTTCGGAAGGCCCCTGTCGACAGTCGTATGGCAGCATGATGTATGGAGGACATAGGTTTCAGGTATGAGGTGCAAGCCGATGAATATAAAAGGCAGCCATAGTCCATCTTCGACCTCACTAAGGCTCGATATAATCCAAGCATTGAAGCTCCATCTGCTCCCCATGAATGATTAGTGAGGTGACGTAAAATATTTAATAGTTTGAAGCATCTGTCCTTCAGACCGTTTATGTGGGTTCTCCAATTAAGCCTTCTATCTAACAAGGAGAAGATACAACATCGACAGCGACTTGGAGGATAACACTTGGTAGTTAGATAGATTTTGAGTCAAGAATGACGAATTACCTCCCAACTAGCGTTTTAGCTTTGATAGTTTTCACCGAAAATGAACTTAAAGTTTCAGCCAAATTCACTCCGCGGTTATAATGCTAACTATTAGCTCTTCCATCAGCGTAAATGTTGGAGTAGTGGTAAGCAGTTAGCTTCCGAACGTTTTGCCCGGGGTTTGATCCCGACATTAGTTAATTTTTTTTCCTTGTTTTTTCTTATATTTTGGTCATCATAATTTTCATATATCTCTGCTTACTTCTTTGTTTGACTTCTTAATGCATTTTTCAAAAGTTCGAGAATTTTCTATACCGCAACTTACTCCTTTCGTCAAACTGAATGCAATTACCCCGGTCGCAAGTACTAGTAAGCATTACATTCCTAGATATTAAATGAAAAATCTTTGTATTTTACGGATACAGACGGATTTTACTTATTACTGGTTTCGACTCCGTAAAGTTCGTGTGGAAACGACAAAGTTTTTCATTTCATATCTATGGCGTTCAACCAAGTAAAGCTAAATAATGTCGATCATATTAAATTCCTAATTTTTGAAATATGAAAATTACAATTCCAGCAAGGAAGCATAATGAGAACAATTTAAAACTCTTCCTTCCTACATCTGCTTGGTCTAACGGTAGCTTGGTGGAAACTTTTATTGCACTACCTGCCTTTCTCTCGCCAGTACCCTTTCCGAACGTACTGTACAGGGTAAAAGCGCTATAGATTTAGTTGTTTGTCGTCATTCGGAAGTATCGGAGCTCTACCACCATCTGCTTTTCTTTGGTCTTGGATTTGAGGATACGGTTTTTGATAAATTGTATAACGGGTAAGTGTCTGAATAAATCTTGTCTTTTTGATAAAGTTCTTCATACGTCTAAACCATGGTTATGAATATAAGTGAATGGGTAATTTTCAGTCCACTGGCATGGATTCTCTTCCGGGAACATCTACAGAAAGACCATTTACGCCTAGTGTCGATGTTGATGCGAAGAGACAGCTGTTTGCTGACGCATTTCATCATTGTGCCCAGCTCCTGCAAGAAGGCGGATACGTTTCGGAGGAAGTCAGTGGAGTAATTTCTGAAAACGCTATCGCCGTTGGACAGGAAATGTTCGAGAGAATGCTGATTATGATGGATGAAATGATTCTGGATGCTGATGACGAGCTTTTGGGAGAGAAAGAGTTGGATGCTACTGAAGCATCGTATTCAGAAGCATCTTCTACTACAGAGGAAGAGGAGGTCTGCGGCAAATCATCAGATTCTAGTGGCGTTGTTTATGAGCCTTCACCCGTAAAAAAGGCGAAGATTCCACTGGAAATTAAAATTAGAGCTGT
>KZ312451.1:1284650-1395040 GCA_000376725.2 Ladona fulva | reverse complement strand
CATTTCATATATATATATATATATATATAATGAAATAAAAAAGCTCTAACAAAGGTGGCACCACCAACATAAATATAAGATAGACATTAAGAACTACTAGGCCAATAACTATCTGTTTTGATACTAAAACCCCCTAAATACTGTTCCTGGCTTGGGAATAAGGAAATGTAAAAACAACTGAGATGCCACTCGTGGTAACAGTTTCCAGATTTTTATCACAACAAGGATCAACTGACATCCGTTCCTGAAGATGGGTGCAGAGTACGCACCCAAAAAGTTGACCCTTTGGCAGGGGGCAACCCGGTTAGAGACCCGAGAGCTCTTGCTACATCATATTCACCAGGAAAAAACTTCTTTCTCCTGATATTATGGTAAAATAAACCAATGCAACCATGACCTTTTACTACACCTCCTATCAAGGATAACATAGTTTTCTAACAAAAACCAACACAAAAAATCATCCCCAGAGACACTCATGGTAATGCCACAACCCAAATGCAACTGCTTCCTGATCGGAAGTAAACCGTATCTAATGTAGGCACTCATGTCAGACGACACTGGACCAGAGAATTGGTCAACATCGGATCAGAAGAAAAACGGATGTAGATGCAGCCTTAGTGAGGACAAAGTAGATGATGAGGATGGTGACAAATCAGTATTAGTGGTCCCACAACCTAATAGTACCCCTGCAACACCTAGCATTATCCCATCATAATCAACACCCAACCATAAGACAAAGGCTGGGAGAAGAGTTCATTTCCCAAAGAATTTTAAAGACTATGTACTTTACTTATTTATAGTGTGTTACTTTTGATGTTTTTTTAACTGCCTTTCTATTTTATTATGTGTTAGGGTATACTATTTTTTGTATTACAATTTTTTTTGTATTTCTATTTTCTTCCATTGTGCTTAGTCTGCCAAGGGGGGTGATGTAGCAGCCGACAATATACTGTAACAGCATTGAGTTGTGGGCAACACAAGCACCACAACCAGATGTGTGGAAAGAACGAATAGAAAATGGGGAGAAGAGTTTGAAAGAAAACAAGCTGGCTGCTTTGATAAGTTCTTGGTGGTGGGAGTAGAGGCGGAGCACCATTTGCCCTCAAGATGTTAGCAGCAGGACGAGGAGACAACTGAAGTGGGAGCAAATTCTGTTATGTGCTGTGATACAAATTTGACAGCATATGATGCTGACAAGAAAGAGGTGAAAGTTGGCAGAGGCAGCAAACATGATGTCAATAAGGAAAAAGATAGTGAATGTTTGGTGGATTAAGTATTCCAATGACAAACTCTCGCTCCCCACTATCACTGATCCAGAAAATGAAATGGACATAAAATCCACTGTTTCGGCCTCAACTTTATGGTAGCTTTTCATGATGAAAGAAGAAATAAAAACGACTTGTACACGGTACCACAGGATTGGATGAAATGGACATGTTTGACCCTTAACTGGGATAATTCAATGATCTTAAGTGAGAGGATTGTTGACACATTGGTGGAGAGATGACCTTTAAAAGTTTCCAATGAATGCTTGTTTCCAGTGGATGATGTAAAGTGACATTTTTCTCCTGCCATGCATTCAAGAAAACTGCCTAATGGACAATCTGTGAATGGATGGTTGGTGTATTTCAAAGTGAAAGATGCAGCATTTTGTTATTGTTGTGAACTATAAGGAAGTGGTAACAACAACAGCAGCAAACTGACTGAGGAAGTAAATCATAACTGGAAGCACCTTTCCCCTTCATTAAAAATCAATGAAATTTCGATAGAGCACATAAAAAAATTGAATATTTTGTTACAAGTGCAGAAACGGTCAGCCACAAAAAACGCACTCAATCAGAAACTTCTGGAGGGCATAAAGAAGGAGAAACTGCATTGACTATCTGTGCTTCAACGAATCTTAGCAGCCATAGAATATCTAGCAACGCACAGTATGGCATTCCATGGTACTGCAGAGAAGCTTGGAGAGACAAGGAGTGGCCCTTTTATCGGGTTAATGGAAATGTTGACATTGATCCCACAATGATGGAACATATTTGCCAGATCAAAACCAGTGAGATACTTGAACATCACCTGGATCACCAAATCCAAGATGTGTTGTGTTAATGGCATCACAAGTGAGACAGATAATCATTGAGAATTACATGTACTGATGAGTATGTATGCAGCACCAGCAGTGGGTAATTTCTGCAATGAACAAGGAAAAGCAGTAATACCTGCAATAGCAGAAGATTACAATAGGCATATGAAGATAAAATGGACAGAATAGCTAATGGTTACTCTATTAGCTGACAATTGTGGAAATGGATTAAAAAATCATCTTCTGGACCATACAATTCTAAATGTTTATACTGATGTGGCCACTTCCTCTGTTTGAAGTGGCATGAGTCATCTCAGTTTTCGATTAGCTCTCGGGAGAAACCTCTTCAAGTCAGCTGAAAAAGAGAAAACCATAGCTCAATGCTCTCTTGATCACCCATCTCCTGCGTCAACAAACATTGGAAGATCAGAAGGAAGAAATAATGAACACTGGGTAGAGAAGGGGAACAGAGCAAGATGCCATTAAGCTCACTTTGGGGAAAAAAGAATAGAACAATATTTAAGTGCTCAAAGTGTAATGTAGGTCTGTGCAGTCTTGCTTAAAGGATTACCACACAAAACCAAGTTTATAAGTGCAAAACCACATCCAGCAGTCACAAAAAAAATCCAAAAAATTTTAGTAGGCAACATCATAATGATAAATACATTCCGAAATTACCGAGGAATCAAATTTACCACAAAATTCAATGACAACAACTGTACTACCTGTACCTGTAGTCCAGGACCATTCCAGGATTCCTACAGTAAATCAACTGACGTATTGGACACTCAGTGTAAGAGGACAAGTGTTGAATGGAATACAATTTCATAAGCAATTCCCGTACTGGAAATTACTTCTGAAGAATGCACCACACACCTTCACCCTAGTGACTAAAATGTTATACATACGTTTAAAGTCATCCATACATCATCTTTTTATTCGAAGTTACAAGATGGCATCTCTAGCTGCTCAGCAGCATTGTGGCTCCTGCCAAATTCACATCAATATGAGTGAAAACGTTATCTCTTGCGGCTTTTGTATGCAATTATTTCACAAGAAGTGTTCTTTTTTAAGTGAACCTAATATAAGTGCTCTTACAACCAATGAGTTCTTATTTTGGAAGTGTTTTTCATGCCACGTGGTTAGCAGCTCACTTGCCAATATGGCGGACGATATCAGGTTGCTGAAATCGGAACTGTACTCCCTGAAAGTATCACTCAAACTTGGTGAAATGATACCGGAAAGGAGTGCTTCTTCTGATGATTCTACATTTGTCCCTTCATCGCAGTCATCCACTCCATCGACAGACTCTTTGAGTGTTCGCATCACCATTCTCCCCTTCAACCGATCCTGGCTACTTCTGTGATGAAAAATGAGGTGTTTCATCCCACAAACAATCACCCCTTATCCCACGATCTCCCCTCCCGAGAATAGAATGAAAGTGATGATGGATTTCGCACCGTCTTGTCACGAAAATGACGACAAAAGACTAGTGTTATAGTCAGAAAATGCTCCGAACCCGCTCCGGGTATCTCCGGTATTCCTAGACGTGCCAACATTTATGTTGGGCGCATTTCCCTTAAAACATCCTGTAGTGATATTGAGAATTTCCTGGCTCTAAAACTTTCAGACTACAAATTCACTTGCGAAACTTTCAGGTCAAATAAATTTCATCAATCGTTCAAAGTGAATATTCCCCAATCGTTGCTTAGTGATTTATTAGATAGTGCATTGTGGCCTTCTAATGTAATAGTCGGCAAATTTTTTCCACCCAAAAGGTCATTACAAAATCCAGTTGTTTTTAATGATGAAGTCATAAACATTATCACGAGTCCCGATTCTGTTTGTGTTATGCCCTCTGTGAATGATGACTCTTTTTGTATCACTAATGCTACTGCATTATCACAGCCGATGAACTGTCCTATTACACCTCCTTTGGCTCCCCTTGAATTGCTTCCGGTTGCAAACTCCAGCAGGATTCCAGACTCTAAACGTCGAATTTCTACCAGATCCAGCAACGGCATAAACAAACCAAAGTCATTATGACTAGCAAACCATCTTCTTTCTGTGTTCCTACTGAATGTGCAATGCTTACGTAACAAATTGCTCGATATTGAAGTGTTATTAAATAATACAAATCCTGACGTCATTTGTTTGTGCAAACATTGGTTGAACAATGATGAGGTTAACTATTTAAACCTGCATGGTTTTTTTATTGGTGATATATTTTGCAGGTCCCTTTACTAAAATGGCAGCACTGCAATCTTCCTGAGAAATGGTGTAGTTTCCTTGCCTATACCAAATATTCCAGACAACCTGCTATCCGAAAAAAACTTTGAGTATGCTCTCTGTTCTTTTAATGTTGCTGACACTGAATGTGTCTTGATCTGTGTTTATCGCTCTCCACAAGGTGATTTTCAGCTATTCATAAAAAACCTAGATATTCTGCTTGATTTTGTGTTCAACTGGAAACCCAACCTGCTAATAATACTCTCCAGCGACTTCAACTGCAATTTGTGCATTCATGGCTGCAAACAGAACACTTTCCTTAATCTCCTTAATTCCTATCACCTTAATGTAAACTCTAATGCAGTCACTCGCATATCTTCTTCATCTGCACTTGATCTTATTATCTCAAACATTGATACTTCTTATGTTAAATCACAAGTTATTCCCTCAGTTATATTTGACCACTATCCTGTTATGTCTTCTTTTCACATCAAACATAAATCTTTGCCAATATATCAACAGTTAAGAATTTTTTCTGACATCAATATCGCCCACTTCATCAATCTAATAAGAAAGGAAACCTGGTCGGATGTTTATGTTCATAAAGAATTTGACTTAATTATTCAAGCATTTTATGACAAATTTTTATTCTTTTTCGATGTAGCTTTTCCTCTAACCACTAAAAAATGTAAGATAATTCCTTCTAGCAAGCCTTGGGTTTCTGACAAAATCCGTACTTATTCAGCCCATCTTAAAGATCTTTATTTTCAGTACAAATCCACAAATGATGAAGAACTTGAAATCAAATATAAATCCATCAAGAAATCTTACAAACTTCTCCTCTCCTCTGCAAAAAAACACAACGATCACAGATTATTGAATTGCTCCAACAAATCTCATGAGATATGGAAGATAATTAATGAATCAAAAAACTAAAGTACTCAGCATATCATTGACTCACCTAACCCAAACATCTTGGCTTCTGATTTTAACAAACATTTTACCTCACTTCCCTCTCACAAGCAGCTCATTAATCCCTTTGATTACCTAAATATCACCAGGTCTGCTTCCTCTTTTTATGTTCCCCCTGCCTTGAAATCCATTATTAAGAACTGTGGTACCAAATTTAGTGCTGGTATTGATGATATGCCAAACTTTCTAATTCAGCCATCTTTTGATCTGATAAAGGATCCTCTATTATACCTTATTAATACTTCCTTACTGGCACTTTCCCATCTCCCCTCAAAACTTCTAAAGCATTTCCTTTATACAAGAGAAAAGGTAATCCAAATGATTTTAATCCCTACAGGCCCATTGCCCTACGAACACAATTCTCCAAAATATTTGAAAAAGCCTTTCACAAACGTTTAGTTTCTTACTTGGATAAATATAAAATTTTATCTCCTCAACAGCATGGTTTTCGCGAAAACAATTCTACAAAAAACGCCATCTTTCATACCATTAGTCACCTTCATATAACTCTTGACAGTAGATTTAATGCGTGTGCTCTTTTTCTTGACTTCTCTAAAGCCTTTCGTCTTGTAAATCACCAACTCCTGTCTCAAAAACTTGACAGAATAGGTGTTAGAGGCCCTCCTAAAAACTGGTTGATGTCTAACTTGAAAGACAGATCCCAACAAGTGATTGTACAAAAAAATGGTGTAAAATACACATCTCCTCCAAGGACATTCAATGTCAATGGGTTCTGTCCTTGGTCCTACACTCTTTCTAATCTACATTAATGATTTGCCTGATCACATAACAAACATACCTGATAGCAACCCCATCTTATATGCTGACGACACAAATATTCTTATTTCTTCTTCAAATACTGAATCCCTTCTTAATAAATGTAGTCTTGCTGCTGAGAAAATTCACACTTGGTCCTTCAATAACGTCCTCGAGCTTAATCCAGAAAAATCTCAAATAATTCATTTTGTTCCAAAAAATAAACCTATTCAAAAATTAGATATATCTTTAGATGGCTCCGCACTACCTCAGGTTGACTCTTCCAACCTTCTTGGATTGCATATTAACTCACACCTCCAATGGGATTCGCATATAGATTTCCTTTTAGAAAAACTGTCCTGTTTGCTTCCTCATCCGCAATATTCGTTTTACCGTTTCAACTGATGTATTGTTATCTATTTATTGTGGTCTTTTTTATTCTCATATTGTCTACAGCTTACTGTTTTAGGGTCCATCCCACCATGCCATCAAATTGTTCAAACTACAAAAAAGAATTTTGAGACTAATAGCTAACACCAAGCTAGATTCACCCAGCCTTCCTCTCTTTCAACAATTCAAAATTTTACCTTTTCCTTGTATTTTTATTCTTTCTTCCGTTATGCATGTTAAATCAAATTTAATGAACTTCAAGACAAATGCCGATATACACACCTACAACACACGCAATAGTAACAACCTTCATATTTCTTACGCTCGTACCACTCGCTCTCACAATAGTCCTGACCATCTTGCCATCATCTTGTTCAACAAACTTCCCGAAGAAATAAAATCTGCAAACTCCTTGTCATGTTTTAATGTTAAGGTTAAAAATATTTACTCGATAAAATGTTCTACTCCATTGAATCCTATCTATCCATATTTTGACATTTGTAACTCGTATGATGTTTACCTTTATATGTTATTTTATTTTCTTGTATTGACGATGCCTATATCTATGATCTTTGGCAAATAAAATTATTATACTGAGATAGTAACTGAAACGTCGACATTTACCTACACTTTAAACCGGCTGATAACCCGGGAAGGCTTTCGCTAGATTATCAAGTATCAGAAGATACTTTTAGATCCAGAATATCCTCCAAGTTGGCAAGATGAATAAAACCGCCTTAATTACTTAGTGTAATGTAGTAGCAAAGACCTTACTTCAAATGCACTCCGCATAAGTTAATTCCTCGAAATAAGCAACGTTAGTTGAATTGAACCACTATCAAATATTTACCGTTGAATTAATTCAGAATTTTAAAAAATTGGAAACCGATAAACTTAAGATAAAATTAAAAAAGGATTCCGACAATTTTAAGCCTCAAGTGATTATATGCTCGGAAAGTATTACTTATCCCGCTCAAACTACCATCACAGGATTACAGCGACAAAGTTGTATCGAATCTATCGAACATACCAGATTTATTCAATAATGCACATTAAAAATCCTTTGAGAATATAAAATCAAACATTCAAATTTTTCAACTATTCCTTTAGAAGCGCTTAAAGTAGTAATATTTATCTAAAAATCTCGTAAAAAAAATTTGAACGTAGCCAGAGTAGCCAGAGATCTGGGTTATAGAGTACATGAGTATTGCGTTCCAACAAATACGCAATAAAATTAATAATATTCAAAACAATTCCCATCGATATTAAGATATAACAAAAAATTAATGATTAATTCTATTATAGATCATACAGCTATAATGACTTAATATTTTCTTTTATAATTTTGACAGCAGATACAGAACGGAACTAAACTTATACGCTAGCTGACATTCCATTGTTATAATTACCGGTGATATACCCGGGAAAGTGTGTGCACCAATTTTTATTTCCAAGTTTTCGTGGAAGTAATCCTAAGTTTAGGTGATTAAAGCTTTTGATCATGGCAGACTTTTTAGAATACTCAGATATATTGGCGGAGGTGAAAGGGACAATGGTGAGAAATTCACTTCAACATAAAGTTTGTCATGTAATTATTTCGAGATATGAATTCTATTTTCCTTCTTTTAGAGCTCGGGTAAGCTGAAACTGACTGATCAGCATTTAATCTTTAAAAACAGTAAAACTGGCAAAGTTGAACAGCTCAATGGTTCGGATATAGATACAGTACATTGGCAAAGATTAGTTGGAGCTTGGGGCCTTCGCATTAGTTTTAAGAATGGAGCTTTGCATCGATTCGGTGGCCTGAGAGAATCGGTGAGAAAATGCTTTTTTATAATCATGATATTTTTTATTTTAAGGCGCTGAAATTCCAACAATTTTCTAAGTGTTGATTTTATTGAAATGTTATAAGGAGATTGTTTTTTATAGGAACAGGAAAAAATTGCTAAATTTTTCCTCGCCAACTACAAGAAGGAACTGGTAGAAAAAGAACTTAGTTTAAAAGGATGGAATTGGGGTACTGCTAAATTTCATGGCTCTGTTCTTAGCTTTGATGTTAGCCATTTAACAGCTTTTGAAATTCCACTAAATCACGTGTCACAGTGTACTACTGGGAAGAATGAGGTTACCCTTGAATTCCATCAGGTAATTTGTCTGATAAAAACTTTTCGTCTCTAAACATATTATTCTTAGGAGTAGGTGATATTTGAGGGTAAGATATCTCTACTGTTTTGTTCGTATCTTAATCGTTTGATTTCCATCTTTGACTTGTTTATTTATTATCAAAGTATACAAAATTCATTTCATTTAAGTTTTAAATTGCTGATCAAGATATGATTCATTAAACCAGTAAAATGTATTAAATCCTTAGAATGACGATGCTCCTGTTAGTTTAATGGAAATGAGATTCCATATTCCATCTAGTGAACTTGCTGGTCAAGATGATCCAGTGGATTCTTTCCATCAACAGGTAAAAGTGTTGTTATGGCATTGCAGCAATGAAAAATGACATTCCCTCATATTTATCTCTCACATTCCAAATCACGCTCATATTCACATTCATTATTATTTATTGTTTTCAATTTTGTATTATTTCATTGATTTTTGTTGCAGGTAATGAATAAAGCTAGTGTTATCAGTGCTACCGGGGATGCAATTGCCATTTTCCGTGAGGTTCAGTGCCTAACTCCTCGGTAATTCTTCATGTTACTGAATGTCTTCTTGTTATTAATAATTTCTTATACATGATCTTAACATATTTTTTCTCTTTTTAGAGGTCGCTATGATATCAAAATTTTCAGTTCATTCTTCCAACTTCATGGTAAAACTTTTGACTACAAAATTCCCATGTCAACTGTTCTCAGATTGTTTTTATTGCCTCACAAGGATAATCGACAGATGTTCTTTGTGGTGAGTTTTATTGCATGAAATTGTTGCTTTCAACTTGATACAACATTTGCCAATATGCACTGATTTATTTTTTCTTTCCAGGTCAGTTTAGACCCACCAATAAAGCAAGGTCAAACTAGGTACCACTTCTTGGTGATACTATTCAGTCAAGAGGAAGACATTTCAATTGAACTGCCTTTGCCAGAGTAAGTAAGAAAAGTTATCCAACATTAGTCCATGATCTACTGCTGACAAAAATATCATTATTGAAGGTGTATTGTGATTTGAGACTATCCTGAAATCATTTATATATACATACATTCATATGTTTGTATGTAAATTTTAATCAGGTTTCTAAGTGATAACTTCCTATGAGTATTAGTCATCATGGTTTGAATTGAGTTTTGGTTTGCTGTTAACGGTTTGTAACTACTTGTTAACACTCAGCTAGTAAATTATTTGAGGTAAATCAGGATTCTGCATAACAAAGAAAGCAAAACAATTTTTATGCCTGTAATTCTGAAAGAATGAGTTCCTGTTTTCTCTGGTGCAAGGAGTCCACAGTTACTTTGTTGATTGAATGTTCTCTCCCTTGCACATCCTCACCATTTATCTCTTAATCTGTTTTATTATTACTATTCATCGTAAAAATGAACTTGGTATTTATTAAATGACATTCCACAAAATTAGTTCAGCCCACATTGATTACTGATCAGTTATTTGGACAGTTTACATCTCTCACTTTTTTGATTTTGTTTAAAGATCAGTCTTGATTTATCAGCAAATATTTTCCTCAGGTGATATCCGATGATAGGATGTCTCTATTTTATGTTTGTATCTTTATTATTTGTCCATTTGTATTATGTCTCAAGAGTAAAAGACATTTTCTGCATTACTCTCATATTATAATCTTTGGCAAAAAGGGGGAAAATGTGATCACTTTGAACTTTTAGTTTTCATAGTTGCGCTAAGATTGCATAAAATCCTTCACTGCAGAGATCATAACCTACAGCTATGGGTACAAACTGTTCATTTCTGTCATGTAGGCATACTAAAATCAACTCTCCATTCCAGTATTTATTTATTTCCAACCTCTTATTTTTTATGTTAATATAGCATTAAAATAATTTATATAACGATATTCTTTGTATTAGTTATGCTGCTGATTTCCCTCTGTATTTGCTGTTATTTTAGCTTTAATTTTTGACATTTTATTCAGGGAAGAGTTGCAGGAAAAGTATGAAGGCAGACTTCAAAAAGAGCTATCTGGCCCAACTTATGAAGTAATGAGCAAAGTGATGAAAGCACTTGTGAACAGAAAGATCACTGTGCCTGGCAATTTCATTGGGTGAGTACCTTACAAATCTTCTGCAAGTGTGTCATTCCATTGAATATGTTATACAGTGTCCTCTATTAATTATTTGTAATACATTTGCATCAAATTCAATTTTTACTGTCATTCTTTATTTTAAGGACAGTCTTGTACAAAATGATTCACAACTTAAGAAATTATTCATTCCGTTGTCATTCATCACATTGAGTTCATAAATATTGTTGTTCTCATAATAGTTCTTTACAAAGTCTTGATTTCTCTTTTTCTCAAACTGTGATCACCTTTGGTAATGAGTTAGGGCATATTATGTTTAATGCTCATTCCCCCATTTGTTAAGGTGACGGTACTCAGTTGTCACCAGTTTTTTAAACGAAGTTTAAGAAAATGATTTCATAATTTATCTCAATGTATGGATTCTCTTTTAGAAACTTATTTTTGCTATTTCAAGAAATTTGTAGTCTGAATTTTTTTATAATCTTAATCTTAGAAAAGTTAATTGTTTTTTTTTGTTAATATCATTCAGATTTTTCAAATAACCTTTATGATACAGCTCTTATAGATGACAATTGCTCCATCAGTCTTTCAATTAATTTAATGTGGTATATCATGTTGTCATAATTTAATTTTATCACTTAAAATTTTTCTCTTTGGATCAATTATACTTTTTTATAAGCATTATACTTATTATGAATGTTCAATCAAATTTGGTCCGTTTCTCCTTGGGAATACATATATTTTTACCTATTCATTTTTTCTTTTATTGGTTTCTCTTTCTAATTTAATAATTTATCCAGCAGTTTTTGGAAAGGTATTGTAATTTTTATGGTATCAAATTCTAGGCATTCTGGCACCCCAGCAGTATCCTGTTCTTATAAGGCAGCAGCTGGGTTAATGTATCCTCTAGAGAGAGGGTTTATATATGTAAATAAACCTCCTGTCCACGTACGCTTTGAGGAAATTTCCTGTGTCAATTTTGCTCGTAGTGGAGGAAGTACCAGGTAATGTGGCATAAATATTATTTTAAAGAATCAGTAAGTAGCTTCATCTTTGGAAATTATGATGGGAAGATATTTAACTTTAGAGGTGTGCTCCTGGAAAACCAAGTGTGAACAGAAGCATAAAGTGTCCCAATCAGTTAGTTATCTTTTGCATCTATTTATCCTATTGCATATCTATAATACTTTTCCTGTGATGGAAACAATAGATTGTAGCTCAAAAATAAATAATGTATCTTATTTTTTAATTTAAAACACTCAATCATGTCTAACTTTATGGTAATTATCAACAAAAAATTGTTTCATTAAGTTAGCAGTTCACTAAACCACATGATGAATATAGAGTTTTGTAGCAATGCATTGGAAAACAGGTAAGGGTGACTTTGCACAAGATGGTGTGCACCCAGGAAAAATCCCAAGGAATTTTTTTCAAGTCCATTCTTCCTTAGCAATGCATTGTCATCTGGGTAACATCAGTTCCTGATGGATGTAATTAAAGCAGACCATACTGAATATACTATGGCATGTTTTATATTTTATAAACTTAATTAAAGAAAATATTTACACTGATTTAAACTTGAAATTTGATAAAACTTGCATTACTTTGAAAGAATTTCTGTCGTTGATTGTGTAATTTGACATTTCTCAGTCTTAAGAAAGTGTAGCAAATGAAATTCATATATCTAAGGAATAGCAGCATCCTGTGTGTGGAACAGTGTGAAAAAGACATAGCATGGTAGTTCAGTGGTTAGAATACCTTAAAGTGGGTGACCTGTGTTTGAGTCCCAGTCATGTCACTGTTTTTAACACCTATTATTCCTTATGTTTCAGCCACACAGCTCTTCCATGCTAAGTTATACACCTTTCACTAATCATATATTTAAATATTATAAGAAGATACTATCATGTATTATACACGTATATTTCATGTTATTGTATTACAAAATCTTAAGGAGAGGTAATTATATTGGCTGTTTGTTTTAATTATGCATTTTTCTTCCTGTAGATCTTTTGACTTTGAAGTGGAAACAAAATCCGGAATAATCCACACCTTTAGTAGCATTGAAAAGGAAGAATATGGTAAACTGTTTGACTTCATCACATCCAAAAAACTACGTGTGAAAAATAGAGGAAAGAATGTAAGCATTATATTTTTGGTATCAGCAGAGTTGTCCTTAATATTACTGTCCTATTTTAAGAATGTTTATTTTAAATGATTGAGGAGTGAAAATGTTTTTAGTTTGAAAGCAATTTTATTTTGAAGGTTAAATTATATGTACACATTGTGAACATTTTGCATTTTATCATTTTTTTTACCTTCACTCGGAATTGTATCTCTCACTTTATTTTAATAGGATAAACCTAGTTACACTGAAGACTTTGGAGACTCAGATCAAGAGGATGAACCAGATGCATATCTTGCTCGTGTTAAAGCTGAAGCAGAAGAGAGAGAAGATGAAGAAGGATCAACTCGAGGTGGTGGCGGTGGTGGTGGTGGTGGTGATGGCTCTGAAGATGAGTCCACTGATGAGGACTTCAATCCAAATGAAGAACACAGTGATGTTGCTGAAGAGTGAGTTTATTTTAGTTAGATTGTTTTATTTTTGTTACATAAAGCAACCAGGAGGAAAATTTATTGATTCAATTGAGGAACTGGCACTTTGGTAATAATTGAATTGTTGATTGACATGGGCTCTCAATATCTCTCTCCATTGTACACAGATTTTTCTTAGTTTTAGGTTGATTTTATAGTTTTCAAAGTTATTGTTATGGAAATGTGTTTGTAATTTGAAAAGTATAAATATAAACATGAAAGATCTTAATGCACTTTATAATCCTCCTTACAGATAATAGCAGACTGGGTAAATTATTAATTATAATTGAAATATTTTTAAAATATTTAATTCAAAACTTGTACAAATCCACAAAANATAATTTTTTATAATAACGTTTCTGATGATGGCATAACCAACGTCGTAACCGCTGAACGTTATTATAAAAAATTTTGTAGATTTGTACAAGTTTTAAATTAAATATTTTAAAAATATTTTAACTTTGTCATTCCACCAAGTAAGGAAATATGTAAGGTGACTTGGCACGATAAGTCGTGTATCTAGGATAATTCCCAAGGAAAAACGGACATGAAAAAAGTCTGACGGAACCGGGACTCGAACCCGGGTCTCCCAATTGCCGGTCGGTTGCTCTATCCATTTTTTCATGTCCATTTTTCCTTGGGAATTCTACCAAGTATCACGGGATAGAATTAATAATAAGTATAATTGATTTTTGTTTTATTGACTTGTGGTCGTGAATCACAATTCGAGAATGTTATGCAAAACTCGATGGAGTATTTGATTCCAAGGAGAAGAGAGTTGGTACCAGACATCCCATTCTTACAACTCTTTGTAATGTTTTCCTTATTTTTAATTAAGTTTTTCTTTTGTAAGGTTAATGTATATTTAATGTGTAAGATAAAATCTTACCCATTCCTTTTTTCAGGAAATATTTCTTACACTTCCTGAAATGCTTGTAGACTCATATCTGTTGAAAGCATATCTTAATTTTATGGTAACTACTTACCTAATTATAATCAGTGTACTAACATTGTCAAAATTAGATTGAATTACAATCGATCTTGCACTGTAAGTTATAAATTCTGATAATTAATGTTCCTTATTTACTTTAAATTTCATACAGATTTGACAGCAATGCATCAGGCTCTGACTCAGATGACTCTGGAGGCTCTAGTAGTGATGGTGGCAATGCAAAGAAGAAAAAGAAGGAGAAGAAAGAGAAACCAGAAAAGCCTAAGAAGGCCAAAACTGTGGTATGGTTCACTATGAATTTTTATATCCATTATGAAATATTTCCTGTGTTCCTTTGTATGTAGTCTTTCATTCACTTTATTGGGATATCTTTATCATTCTTAATGGGTATTATAAACAAAGATTTTTTATTACCTTTTTTAATACTTCAGTTATCTATGTGGAAATTATTTCATCTTTCTGTAATTTGCAGTCAGGAAAACCTTTAGCTCAGGTCAAAGAATTAGCTAAATTCAAATGAGCTTTAATCAAAAATGTGTATGGAAAATTTCCTCTTGAGCTAATATTACTTTGGTCTCTTTATTTTTGCATTTTTCACTTGCTGAAATTTTTGCATTTTAGAGAAAGGTCTCTTTGAGCAGAGTTAGTGAAAATAATTGTGGTTTGATTCAGAATTGGATAAAGACTTGAAAGCTGTTGTAATTATCTGCACTTATATTCAATTTGTAAACCTTAATTCTCTCTTAGTCTGAAAAGCCAAGGAAGAGGAAGAATAAGAAAGAGAAAGATGAAAACATGCCAAAACGTCCTGCAACTGCTTTTATGATGTGGCTGAATGCCAGCAGGGAGAAAATAAAATCTGACAATCCTGGCATTTCTGTGACAGAAGTATCAAAGAAAGCTGGTGAAATTTGGAGGGATATGAAAGACAAGTCTGTGAGTGATACTTGTTATTTTGAAAATCCTCTTTATTATATTCAATAATTTTATCTTTATTTCTTCTTTATGAAGTACTTGTCCAAATACATTGATGTTTAACATTTCTTATAACCATCAAATATTACACTTCTTAGGAATGGGAATCCAAAGCTGCAAAAGCAAAAGAAGAATATAGCAAAGCAATGGCTGAATATAAGGCATCTGGAGGTGGCATCTCTAAACCCGAAAAGAAAGAAAAGAAACCAGAGAAAAGTGCTCCAGTAAAGCCTTCTCCTTCCAAAACACCATCAGGAGTATTCAAGAGCAAGGAATACCTCTCTAGTGAAGATAGCAGTTCTGATGATGATGACAAACCTTTGAAAAAGAACACAGCTGTGAGTAAGATTAGTAGCTG
Source organism: Ladona fulva (assembly GCA_000376725.2). Classification (NCBI taxonomy): domain Eukaryota; kingdom Metazoa; phylum Arthropoda; class Insecta; order Odonata; family Libellulidae; genus Ladona; species Ladona fulva. Next base: position 1,379,517 of record KZ312451.1, on the reverse strand, counting down.
TTTTGTTGAACACAATGCAATACTATACCAGATAACTTAGAATTTAAACTTATATATCTCAGCGACTTGCAACTTCTATTCTAGAACACAGTTGACCACCAATAGTGTAGTTGTAGACGATGCAAGGGAGCAAATGCAGTTCTGCCTTTCTGATTTCATCTGCAAAGACTTCCTAGTTTCTTTCTTTATGCTTCAGTTTATTCTTGTTACACTTCTCTTAGATAGTTCATCTCAATGCGATTCTTTTATCTCCATCATTGTTTAAGTTTCTTTTTAACTGACATTCATGTAAACTTATAAATGATGGCATACTCATGTGACATGCTAATTGCTGCCATACTTCCCTACTCCTGGTAAAACTAAATGCTCTCCATATGTTTGAGTCTCTTGCTTTGGTATAATTCTTCTCATATTTTTTTAATTTTCTCTAAGAGTCCTGATTATTGTTTTAAAATCTGTTATTCTTTAATTCTCTTGTAGTTGAGAACTCATCTAATGATCTTTCTTTCCTAATTTTAATTCTCTCTTTTCCTTAAAAACCACATCATTATTTTTGTACCATGCATTCTTTATTTCATCTTAGTTGCATAACCAGCTAGGCCAGCTTACCCTAAAAGGAAATAATGTAAAGCTATGTCTTATGTATTTAACAATTATTTGTAATTCAACATCAAAGAGTTTCTAGTTTGTAGTTAATAGACTCAGTGGGCAGTATTTGTTTCATGGTACATTTATGTACATTCCTCACTCTTTTCTAGCTTCAGCTACTCTTGTTTCAAATTAACATTAGACTATGATCTTCCTCAGTGTGAAGGTCATATATGCATTTTTGTTTTTGATCTCTTTTACAAAGTCATTTATTTTATTCCTAGTATCTCCTATTTGGTTTATTCTTTTTTTCCATTAAACAATGGTGAATTTATTACATGAGCCACCACAGAAAGTAAAGCAATAGTATGTATTTTTATTTATTCAAATTTCATTCATTAGAAACCTGCTGCCAAGGCTAAAGAAGAAAAGAAAAAGGAAGAACCCAAGAAGAAGAAAGAGGAGAGTGATGAAGATGAGAAAATGGAAGAGGATGAAGATGATGAACCAATAGAAAGCACTCCATCCTCCAGTGATGCTGAGTCTGGCAGCGATTAAATTGTAACATATATGGTTCTGTGAAATATGTTTGTTTTGATTCTCCTTTTGGTAGAATCTCTTTTGTATAAAGAAAATACATGAAGACAGTATTAATTTAACTATTATAAATTGTCAACTTTTGCTGCTCTTTTATGCCAAAAACTTTTTATTTTGACTCATTTCTTTCTAGTACTCTTACATTTTTTCCAGTTATTTTAAGAAAACTTTTGTTTTAGAAGGCAACATCTCCTTTGTAATTTACCTTATAGGTGTAAAGATGCCCACATTTTTGTACTTATACTATTATTAAATATAAATTTGTTTAGGTATAAATTGGCTGTTTGTATTTGCCCCTTTTTTCTTACTATTTTTAATTCTGTGTTACTTGATTCTTGTTTCTTTTTACCTACTTCCTCATTTTTTCCTTATTACTGGCATTTAATGTATGGATTGTGATATAAGAGTTTAAACTCTAATCTACCTAAACAAAAATCACAATATAAGAAATTGTCTGCAATATTATTTTTATATTTCATACATTTTTGTCCTATATCATTTTTAAACAGAAATGAAACTCTTAGGTAATTGGAAATACTTTTTCGAATCTGGCAAAATTTTTACTTCAACTTGCCTGAATCTCTACTAATCTCTAATTAAGAAAGCATACTGTTTGGTAATTCATAACTAGCATTCTCTGATTACAATTTGACATTTGAACCATTCTTCAGTTAATAATCTCTTCCCATTCAATGAGGCATTTCCTGTGGAAATACTTTTACTTTGAAGATGAAAATTTTTCAAAATGCAGAAAACTCAACATTTGAGATATTATTCAAGCCTAATATTTTGAGATGATTTTGTGATTTCATCAACATTAGCTTCAGGTAGTTAAGATATCACTATTGTCATCTTGTATAATAGCATCTACTCGTAGCAAAATATTCTGTTCAGTATTATATAGTTCATGTAGTCCAGTTTATATAGGAATTATTTCATATTTACAATTTTAAATCAATTGAGCAAATTTTCATATCCGTATCACTGCAGTTACTTGTATTGCATAATGTTTGCTCTGTGTGTGACCAGATGTCAAACATTGATCAAATGAACAGGGTATCTATAAATTTATTTCTTCTTGTGTAACCAGCTCAACTTTCCTAATCTGATGCAGATTTATTTCTAACTTTTAAACCTAGTTTTAGATCTGTGATAAAGTATTTGAAAACATATCGTTGTCTCCTTAAGCTTAATATATAAGAAATTTTTACTACCAACAGTACAGACAAGAGGAAAGAAATATTAAGTTTTACAAAAGTCTACAGCACTCTTGGCATAAAATATTTAAGCACAGACCGTTTCAGTTATGCCAGAGAAACAGCTTTTGTACAAAATATATGACGGTACTGCCTATAATAGTGAAAGATGTTGAAATTCACCGTTTTTATTTAAAACTTTGCCGGGATTTAATAAGTCGGGAAGTATCCGACATCTTCAGGGGTGACCCAGAACTATCCTTGCAGTGACATCTATAGAGACGTTTGAAAACTAGCAGTGCCTGCTGTCAAGAGATTTCAGTCAAGAGTACATTTTGCTATTGGCTGTTCAGAGTGGAACTTCACACTTGTCTGGGTGGGAGCTGTTTGTTATTGCACCGTGGTTACTAAGTTGTGAATTGCAGTGTTATTTCAGCCATTGTCATGGCATCTCTGTCATTACCAAGAGTGCTTCAACAGAAAAAAACTAGTTTGGAACTGGAAAGGGAAAATTTTGAGAAATTTCAGGTGAGTTCAATGACAACATCCCACGCTCTATCTTCACTCTTATCCGATGTATCATTATATCATGATGCATGCTTAGAACCTTGAAATTCATGAATTTAAGGCAAAATGTAAAGTGAAAACTATCCATATCATTGTCATTAGAAGATTTTACTCGAAATCTTTCTCCGAGCGATGCTGCAACGTAGCCCCGTAGCAGTTTTGTGTTTAAATTTGTCACAACGATTGTTCATTCCCGAACCTGTTGCTCGTATTTGTGTTTGTTAACACGTCACGCATTATAGATTTACAAAAGGTGACGTTTAATTCATATTCTTTAAGCGTTTCTGCGGTAGTAGTAATATCATACGAATTTTGCCTCTTATATTTAAGATTGAAGTGCGCTTCTATATTGACTTTCAATTAATAGCATTTTAATAGTATTCAGACGAATTCCCTTGCATGATTTAATATAATTTTTTTCTGATGTTTCGACGAAGCAAATTTTGTCGAAACGTATGTTTATCTTTACCTATAACTGAACGAATGATCAAAAGGATATTAAACCTTTTCCTGTGAAGAATGAATTAGTCACCAAACACTGGATTAATTGTCAATCCACGAATTTATTGACGCGTCAGAAATATTTTGCAGGATCTTCCAATATGATTATTGTAGTCTAGTCTCTAGTCCATGATCGTAGAAGAGGTTTTAACTCCAATTTAGCACATTTTCTTGTAAACTAAATTGTGTGTACTTCTCGCACTATTTTAAGAAACTTTTCGACGTCAAGTATTGTAAATTTCATATTATCGTCATGTTTCAAATTAGTAAATTTCTTATTATCATAGATATTCAGTCTATGGAAGTTTAGAAGCAATGTTAAATTCGGAAAGATAGTTATATAAAAGCCATGAAGTTTGCATAACGCGTGATTACGTTGGATTCATTAATTCATATGTAACGGTGGTTTCTTGAGCATCATTAAGACAGTAATCATCTCTACCCTCTTTACCAAGGAAAGTTGCCCTTTTACTGTGAACAAATTTGGTTTTATCCGCTAACCGATCAACTGACTTCTAATGGTTACTCATTTCAGTCATAGTTTACTCCTTACAGTCTCGTTAAGGGGATATTGTGCTGTCAGTAATACTCCAAGAAAGAGAGAAAGCAAGAGTTTCAGCTCAGTTTCACTTTCTTCTCCCTGATTCTTTCCACTTAAAACCTGTTCATCGAGATATGTTCCGGAAAAAGAAAGGTATTTCGACCCCTGAGAAAAAGATGCACTTCAGTAAGTGTGCGCGTTATCGCGGCTCCTCTGTATGATGTTATCCTCGGCTGCGCTCGAGATTCCAGTGCGGTGCAGCTGAGCTGGGCGCTCCGTCGCCTACGACTGCCTTTCTCCCCGATACCCACCTTATTGTAGTTAGCAGTGGAAGAGCTAGCGATTAAACCATTCTGTTTTGATGCGTTGCTAGTAAGTCTCTCCAGAAGATCTCTTCTTTAAATAACCAAGCTTTCATCGGCTCCAAATTCAACGGTCGGCTTGGTGGTGATAGCGGTTTGGTTACCTGGGTCAGATTTTGGATCCGTTCTTGCCGCAAGCTGTGTGCGAAGGAAGATCTCTCCTGTCACCGTACCCTAACCACTCCCTCAATCGTCCTCTGTGCGTCCGTTTAACTCTCCCGCCGTCCAAACACTCGCAGCGTCGTCTGTCTCCCTCCGTTCCTCCCCCTCTTCTCCGTAGCCGTGTAAACGACCTTGTCTTTCCCGAAATACTACGTGAATCGTGTGGCGGGAGCAAGCCGCGCCTCTTTCAGTCTACCGTTGTGGAGGGTGGGCGTGTACCGCGTGGGAAGAAAGAAGTCGAGGTTCACGAACCTTCCTATGAATTTCGGGACTTATGGTATTAGGATATGCGATGCGTTTGGGCAGAATGTTGTCAATCAATTTTCCATTGAGTGCATTTTGGCATTACCCATGTTTTTCAATACGCTGTGAAAGTCTTGGTGTAGTGCATACAGCTGGAATCATCTGTCATCTAATTGCTTTACTGAAGTTCTTTGTAGTGACCAATTCTGCATTCCTCCAAGGGCAATAGAAAACTATCCTGGTTGCAATGTCCCATATTACCTGCAAATTCGAATCATTTTTTTTCCTCAGCGGAAAACAAGGTTTCAGCAATATACATCAAATAAAGTGTAATAGACTAAAATTAGAGAAAGTGTTTTTTTTTCTTGCTTGGAAACATTTTCTGGATCTTAAATTGAAGAAAGTTCTTTGTCTTTTGGTCTTGGTAATTCACACTCCTTCCTCTTCCTGCATTGATAATCTGAAATTCCCAGAAATTAATAGCACTTTCTTCACTTGGTCTTCCTAAAATTGATCTCGAGAAGCTTTTTCAAGGATAAAGATTACACGTCAAACGCAAAGATTTTTCTTCCTTCTTTTACGGCGAAACATTATTTTTAATCGTGTTATTCTCATGTGTGAGTAATTCAATTTCCAATTATATCTGTCGGATGATTATATTTAATTATCGCTTCTTTTGTGAACTTATTCTTGATCCCTTTGGATTGCACAACTTTCATTTTTTATCCACTCCGAAGATTTGGTATTTTTCTAGAGCACATTTAGCTAATCTTCGAATCTTTTTTTATCCCGTCTTTCACATTCCCTTATTTTGCGCTGCGTTTTATTTCGACGAACGCTGTCATGCGATTGGTCCCGGTTGATAATTTCGGCAGTTCGCCACCAAGGAAACTTTTTTGTTTTCCTTTCATCGCCGCGATATTCTTATGGTTTTGCCATTCCGAAGTAGTAAACAGTGGAGAGTATTCTAGAAGCGTAGCGATTAGTGACGCGCCTCTTTATCAGATAACTCCTAAAGCGAGAGACGAATTAAATTTTTTTCCTTTTCAGTATATTTTGTCCTTCTGTAAGAAATTGAATTGGTTGAGATTACGAATTTTTTCGCCAGGGAGAACTGGGTATTGCATGGACCTGAACGAATGTTTTTACTGTCGCGACTTATCTATTGTAGTCGCAACATCATCTGTACATTTGTAACCTCGTATCTTTTTCTCTCGCTTTGGATGAATATTTCGTTAAATGTTGGCTCTGGCTTAAAGTTCCACTGAAAAAGTAAAGTCATCAGAATGATTTAATGTGGATCGTATTGTGAAATAATATTCTCTCTTTCTATATTTACCGGTAATAGCGTTTAATTTGAGTACTTATATCGTGATCCGCCCATTCCGGTCATAAAGCATAATGGAAGAAACCACTTGAATTTGATATCAATTCGAAAATTTGAGTGTCAACCCTTTCTTTATCTGGAAGAACTCCAGTAAGGAGTTAAGGTTCCTCCTTTAAGTATGCGGAGGAAGCCATGGAACGGAAATAAAAGATAGCTTAATGATCAAATATATAACCTGAGCAAGTGGTCGAAAATGCAATAGGCTGAGAGAAATGCTTCGGAGATAATAGGGATGGCACCCAAGTTTCCACTAAAAGGAAACTCGGAAATCGTGATTGTTTTTCGATCTGTTATCGCTGCTCACGCTCGAATGCTCGTTCGAAGAATGCTATCGAGGATCGCATGTCCATTGGTTCTCTCTCAATTTCCTCTACTAAATCGATTGGAAGGCCCTCAGACAACCGACGGCATTCCGCCTCTCCAAGTGCAGCTAGAAAGTTTTTGATTACCAGTTAGCTCGCTCGCATTCACTAACCCAGTGCTTCCTCCGGTAACTTTTGCCTTCCGCGGCACACTTGCGCATTAACTCGCACTGTACGGTAAACTTAATTTACTATCAATCAGGATTAAATATGTGAAACCTTCGAGTGTAAAAGGAAATGGTTTTGCAAGTTTCATCAAGGATTCCTGTTTGATGACGCAGTTCTCTCAAATATCAACCACATTATTGATACGAAATTTTAAGAATAAGTTACCCATGTAGGAATATTTCTCGGGTTTTCAACCGGGTAATGTCCGCGGATAAGTCCGACTTTTCGGCCACTCTCTCTGTGGCCATCTTCACTTTGCCCTGAAGATGGCCACAGAGAGAGTCATATTTTAATGTTATTTCAGTCTTTCCCTATCCATCGTGAGAATGGAAACCAATTGTAAACTACTTATTTCCAGGTTTGATGACGAGGGGTTGGTAACCATGGGAACGAGAAATAAATAGTTCATATGAATAGTTGCATCGACTCCAGAAGACATTTTAAACGCTCAGATACTTTCGAGAAATTAGTTTTCATTTTCGAGTATCATACTTGTGGTAATATTTAGAAAAGGTTTCATCGAGGTCACGGTCTTCTCGATCGCGTGACCTTCTCAGAGGAAGTTGGAGGTTAGCTGTCCTGCGGAGTTTGTAGGTCAAGAATTCATAAAGTAAGAACAGTAAGCAGTCGTCAGGGATCAAGATTTTATTCTCTTATTTCTTACGGAAAAGACTAGCTGAATAAATTGATATACTTGGTATTTTCCTATATAGTGTATAAAAATTCAGTTTCATTCGCCCGCCTGTTATCTCTCTAGTATCTGTATCTTGAGTTTTTCTTTTATTTAGAAATTTTATCCTAGTGAATCGATTCGCTCTCGATTTCTATAATTGTTCGCCTTTGAGATGGAAGGAATGACCCATTAAAGTCGGATGTTCAGCTGCAGTTTGAAAGAGAAAGCAATCGTGAGCGGGAGAAAGGTGTTTCTCCGGAAGGAAAGGTGTTGCTCACCCTATCCACGCTCGCTTCCTCAATCACTTCCTTTGCATCCCTTGGACATTCGCTTAATCCCAATTTTGGTCTGCTTAGAGAGGGAGTTAAATCCAGCCCTGATTCTCCCTTTTCGCGATTCCTAGACGTAATCTAATTTCAAGCTTCCGTACAATATTTACCTCTTATTTAATTAATGTATAATTTAATTCTAAAATAGACTAACTACTTACCTTTTCCTCTGCTCATACATTAATTTATCGTGCTAAATCTTATTGTGTGATGCTGTCACATTTATGTCATCCAGTAACCCCAAAGGCTAGGGCTTTAGTCTTTGGTGGAAGTGGTACAGGGAGTCTGGCCGTAGATTTACTGCTGGAACAAAGATTCAATTCATTGTCACGCCAACAATCATCATCTTCATTCTCAACAGCCATAACCGGTGAAAAAGGCATGGCCAAGTAGCCCAATATATGCTCGATACGTGATTACGTTTCCTAACTGTCGGAAGGAAGTATATAATTCAATGTTTCATTTTATTACAGATTGATGTTTCGTTATAATTCTGTAATGATAAAATTATCATCCCATATTTCTTTTTCTTACCGTAATACATTAATTGCCGATTGGGTGATTAACTTCATCCTACCGCGATTTTAACATTTTAGATGTTCAGATAATTTTTTATTCAAATTTACTCGTGAAAATTTTTTATCTTTCCTAATCACGATAAGGGTGACCATTTCCTCGCTTAGCGTATGTTTAAAATCGTTGAGAAACATTTTTTGTCTAAGTATTACTCAATCGAATTGCCATTTGATCGCTGTCTTTGATGTAAAAGCACATTTTAATGATGTTTGAACATGCAAAATTAGAAGCCTTCTTTTAGCAAAAAGCTAGGTCGTATCCCATTTGGGAAGGATCAGCCCGCATGTTGATTTTCACTATCCAATATTATGGCCCTTGCGAATGTTATTATTATAACGAATCTTAAATGCCTCTCATCGCATCATCAACCCTAATTCCCTATCGTACTGCAGTTGCGGGAAATAAAACCTTCCCACTCGTTTGGCCATACTTGTTTTCTCTATACGGCTTCAAGCTAACATCTCGCTTTTCTGGATAACTAGTCAACGGCCTTCGTCTCTTTTCTCCTCCCTTAAAATCGTGCGCTACTTCTCTATGAGAATTACATAATGCAACGAGGTCATTGGTCGAGAAAGTTTGCGCGAAATATCACGGCATTTTTCCCTGTATTTAAGGGGGAGAGATTCCGTTTTTGAAGTCTTCTATTATTTGCTCTTAATTTCAGTCCGTCGATTCCTTTTTAGTGTCCTGAAGAGTGGATCTCTCATTTATCAATTCCCGTAATAACTTTAGTCGCGCGCACGTTATTTCGCCCAACGCGTTTCCGTTGTTCAGAATCATTAAGTCTTCGACGGGCCGGATATTTATGCATCTCACCGGTCGATTAACTCATTCTGATTGAGAATTTTATGCTTCGCCGTTTTCGGTGTTCTCTCTCATTAATTTTCGTCTTCTTATGCCATGTAATAAGGGCATCCTTCGTAGCCATCGGTCGTAAAGTTTTGCTTAAAATGGCTTAACTTGGATATCTTATAAGGCGTTTCAGAATTTATGAAGAAAGCGGGTGGAAATCTCGTTGAAGTATTCCTCAAACGATGGCTTGCGAAATGTGGAAGAAAGGAATTATCACTTCGGATTGCCTCTGCGGATAAGTCGACAAATATTGAATTTCTCATTTTCAAGCGCTAAAATAGTTCAATGCGCTTTGTAATACGTTGCGGTGTCTCGCCGAAAGAGTTCAGCGTTTAAGAAAAGGAAACTGAAATTTAATTCCTTGTTTAGAATTAGCTTCCTTTTGAAAAGATTAGGATAAAGGGTTATATCATTCGCTGAAATTGTGTTGCTGAAATAACATATTTACTGAAAGCTTTTGAAATATTTTTGGGGTTCTGTAGTCTGCATCTTTTCGGTCTCATTGTTTTCAGTTGGGATTGGTTAATCACGAAGAAGCTATATTACACCTTTCCGTTAATCAACTATCTAAGTCAGGACGGTGATTTCTCCGACATCCACGAAAAGTAATTTGCAATCACGTAATTATGTAAGTATTTTTATGGACAAAATAATCTCTTCATGAGACTACTGTTTTAATCAAAACATCGTTTATTGCTTTAATTGAAAGCATACGGTTTATCAGAGCGTACACTTTTATCGCGTTCGGGGCCTAACAAAGATTTAGGGATAAGTTTAACTCGTGGTGAAAGACCACGAAGGATTACATCTTTCATGAGTAACCTATGTTATTCATTCATGAGGTAAGGTGACGCGACAAAACCTCAAGAAATTGTATTACTTTCCTTAGAAAATTAACTGAATCATTTGATATCGTTCCTCAGCCTTGCGGAACGTCTCCGAGAAAGGTTTTGCTCTGCATACATTTTTCAAGAGCGTAAATCCGAAACGCTCGGCAAATTACCAATTGTCCCCATTTCGCGGCGTCTATGCTCTCCACGCGATACTGCTCCTTTCCTCGACCGAGAAAGAGTTTTATTATTTAATCCCTCCGGCACTTATGTTAGTCTCCCTTCTTCGACATCTGAGCAGCGATAGGCGCACGAATTCAGTTGTTCTGGCCACGTGGAAGTTTGCAATTAGCACCGCGCTTTACCGCATCTTTCCTCGAGGACTGATCGTGTCCTCCGAAGTGGCGGTGAAGGTCGGTGTCCCACACTTTGGTCCTGTAGGTGCCCCCGTTTCTCTCCCTTCACTTATCAGCATTGCCCTTAGTTGTTCATCCTTCTCAGGTACTAATCGCTGTAATCCGTCTGTAATTACGAAGGCAACAAGTGACTTGAGTGTACCCACTTTATCTCAATGATTGTTTTTATCCTTAGTTAAATGGATTTCCAATATAAAACCCTATGGTATAGTTAGCCGTTAACAATCAAGAAAGGATGAATGAATTGAAATAGTATTCAAGTCCTGACAAAGAGCAAACAAAAATATTGCACAAAAATAACTTTCGGAAAGGTATGTAATTTTTATCGAGCATTTTCTCGATTGCCGCACCTCAATAGATGTGAAAAAGTGTCGCGAATCAATTATCGGAAGTCGAGGGTTTCTCGACCTTTCCTCAGCGGCATGCTTAACCTCTAGCAGAATTGAAAGTTTTGCATATGCTGGTGTAAATTGGATTTAAAGAAGAATATTTAATATCGTATAAAATCGAGCTATAATTTGGTAACGAAACACCCTGTAAAATTTGAGCATTTGTAATCCAACTTTATTTCGAACCTTGGGAAATCATACGATTTATCTGAAGCATACCGGTTTAGAAGCTCTGGAATGAAGGTATGCTGAATCCATGGGAATATACTTAGCTAAGAAGCCTCCACTATTGAAATAGAGTTCAGCGATACTTTCCCTAGGAACGATGGTTGAGATATTTTGGAATTATTTGCACGGATGTGGATTCTATTTTATATACTCCGATTTTGTATATTATGAAATCAAAATTCCTCTCGTTTTTAATTAATAACAAGTTTAAGTTAATGCGTAAAAATTACTCAGTTTCCTCATGATCAGTACACAGTCCGCTTTTCAGAGTCGATTTCTTTCTCTCTCGGACGTCTTGATTCATTTTCTCTTGTTCGACAAATTATTTACAAACATTTATCTTCGCAATGTCCATACCCTATGTTTCAAATTTTGAAGAATTCTCTGTTTTACTCTTTTGGAGTGTTACGTAAGGACTGAAATGCCCTGGAGAACATTTCTTTCCGTTTCATTGTTACGTGTAGATGTAGGGTAACGAATACTCACCTATTTGCTCAATTATTATCAGAATTTTAAATGAGGGTTCAGAATGTAACTAAAGCGTCTAAGCCCCGTATTTCTGGGCTTTGCTTTGTCTGCCTCGTTGCTAGAGATCGAAGCCCTGCTTTCATAAGTTTGGATTTACTTCCATAAATTGGAAATAATACCTGAAGTAGTAGAGTTCTTACAGTAGTGAATGTGAGGAAGGCTGTTATGCAACTGTAAGTTCTTTGCTGTGCCGGAGTAAGTTAGATTAAAGTTTTAATCTATTGATCCAATTAAGAGTATCAGCAGTGTCCTTGAGCTAACAAATGGTTTTGTTGATTTGAATGAAAGTCGTTCTACTTAAGCTTTATAAAAGTCAAAATTAAATTGTTATAATTTCTGTAAGATGTCTGTAACTTTTGTTACTTATCATTGGACAGTTACGAATTGTTTTCACTTTGCAATGAATATATGATTTATTATATCTGATTTCATATCGTGGAAAGGTTTATAGTTTTAATCTGTGCTCTAAGGTTTAAAATTGATGGAATTAATATTTTAGCTCGAGACAATAATCCACTAACAGCCAACTCGTACAAAATGGAAATCCTTACTTCAACTAAAGAGTGCTCATCACAATATACTCATATTAAAACATCACAAGTTACTCTTCACTTCCTGCTGTTGGCATTTAAAGTTCGATATATCAGCCGGAAAAGGAGTGCGATTCATTAGTTTCGATATTTTGACATTATCGCTTCTTTAATGCTTTCTGTTGTCGAAACTACTGAATATATTCCTTGTGAGAGTTCGTTAACTTCTTCGATGACTGAAAAATACCTATAAAAAACTCAATTTCCTCCTCGTATCTCTCTCTCCCCTTCAAAATTAATTCACTACAGTTCTGAGCGCTTCCGGTAATTCATTTTCCTCTGACTTCTTTTCTCTCTTGAGTAATGGCACCAAAGTTTTTCTTTAATTCTTCCTCAAAGCGAATCTGAAGGAAAGGTTCATTACAACTAAGAAAATCTACTAATCTGCAATGTGAATGGAATCGTGGAAATCTTTCTCATTCTTCTCAAGGAGTGAGAGACGCAGTGAGTGGGAAGCACCGGGAGTGGACAGTTATATCGATCGTGTTCTCATTAATTTCGCAGCTTATCGTTATTTGTGTATTTTTCTGCGGGGTCATGGTAACATCGCAAACTTCTCTATCTCACCGTAATCAACCAATTCCAACATCCCTGCCGTCTGCATTCTGCTCATACTAGGTTTGCTTCACGACGATATAGACCTCCTTATTCCTTACGTATTAATATTAAAATTTGTTGTCGATTCCTTTTTCTCGAGCTAGTAGTCGGCAAAGTAAAAGGAAATGAATGAGAATGTGGAGAGATGTTCCTGAAGTAAAAAAAATTAAAAATTAAAAGTAGATAAATATGGTAGGGTAATGTAAGTCGAGCTTACTCACCCATAAAGGGAATAGTGTGAAAGTTACGCCCGTGTAAATTTACCTCAGCCTCCAGAAACTAAAACGGTCAATTGCATCAAATGAAAACAAATCCGCCCGAATAAACGAATGCCATAGCAATACGAGCCTTCGCCCTTTTATCTTGATGACATTCTTATATTCTTCAACAATTCCGTTCATGTGTTCTCCTCATATGGTTTATCCCTTATCAAATTGAAAGATAGTTTTACTTGAAAGTAATTAGTGCGTTTAAAGAGGAGCAGAATAATCACACCAAAAAAGGAATATTTTTCTCGTTGAGCTCGTAGACTTACGAAATTTGCTTCATCATTTAATTAAGTATTTTATCAGTCAAGAGATCAGCATTTTACTTTAAGTTTCATTCCCCAAAATCTATTAGATCTATCTAATCTGTTAACTATAATCTATTAAGTTTTAACCACTTACACTTAGTAAAAAAATGGTTAAATCATCAGAGTGAAAGCAGCTTCTACGAATTTCAAGCGAAAGATAGAGGTATCAAAGAAGTAGCTCACCATGTATATATATATTTCCTCTTCATATTCAAGCAGCCGGAAAAGTTTACTGAAAATGTCTCTTGGCACTCTTTGACTGTCCCGCTGAGTGGTTGCGTATCCTAAAAGAGATACGATGAACGAAAAGAAAGCAAGACCCTTCTTGCTCGCTCCTGGCGGCTAATACGTCCTCAGTGGCACCATATCGGCCGAGCTCGACCCTCTGACTAGGGAAAGGCGCTCCGAGGCGGTTTAAAGGCTTCCTTTTCCCTCCCCCTCTTTCTCAGCCATTTCTCCATTCCTCTCTTCCTTGATGGAAAGTATTTTCTGGCGTTTGAAGGAGTTAAGTAGAGAGAATTTCTTCTCATCCTATTATCTCCCAATGTGGCTTCCCCCTCGTCGCTCTCTGTCCTCTCGCAGACCTTGGTCAGTTGTGCTCATGCTCACTCAGAGGACGAGCTTCTTCGAGAGATACCGTTCGCTAAGAAATAATATTGAGTGAGAGTCTGTTCGGCTGTCAAGAGGGCGCCTATGTGCGGTACGCTCGTGGAACAGGAAGAGGTGAAGTCTTTTCTCAGTGCTTCCGCCATCGCGAACGGGAAGAGTCAGTTTGCCGAGGAAGGCAGAATTCTCTTCAATTTAGCCTCTCCTTCAGCAACGTCCCTTTCTCCGGTAGCCTTCCGCGATGCCCGTCATTCCACATCTGGTAAGTCGCATTCCCTTTGGGCGATGTAGAAATTGATACTCGTCGCGGTATGCTAGGACAGAAATGATTCGAAATAAAGAATGGTGGCGTAACCATTCCGTATATTTGTCGTTTTGTGTATGATTATTCTCGCTTTCCTAAAGAATGTGTTAGTTTCTTAAAAAGTCTAGTTCAGAGGTGGTGAACCTGCGACCTTTTTGGGCGTTCGTTGCGGCCTCTTCGTCACGTCTCAAAGTAAATTTTCGAGTTTGAATGATTTTGTTTTTTTCTGTAAATGTTATTAAGTCGAGCAAAAATTAAATGGAAATGTTCTAACTAGGTTAAATCAGTGGTTAAACTAGCCTTCGTGTGATTTCGACGTTCATCTAGTTGAATGAAGACAACGCGCAACTCAGGCACGGCCTGGTGGTATTACATGCTACCTAATGGTTTGAGGCCGAACGGTACAGTCGGCCTTCCAATTAGAAAAAGTTCTCCACCCTTTAGGTATTTCATGCAGCAGTCTACCTGTGCTGCTTCGCGTTGGCTTTTCTAATGATTCTTGATTATTAATTTAAGTCCTGCCATGGCGATGCGGAGTCGTTTAATTATTCTGCTCTTGCTAGGAAACGTAATTTATTTTTAATCAACCTTTCATTAGTAGAGCTGATGTTTCATTATTTCTTTTTATGCATTTCTGGCCGTTGTTTAGCTGTATAATTATTATTCCTTTAAAAATTACGACGAAGTGGTGAAGTTTGCTGTGCGAATGATAACGTTTTTTGGTGGCAAAACGTGGATAACATGATAAACGTGGATAATTTTTCATATGATGGTCCTGGTTGTAATAGTAACCACCAGCTAGGTCGCCAAGGAGACCCTGACCATAGGCTTCGCTCCGCTTCCGTCACAGATGTTATATCTTGCGGCAGATTTCTGCGGTTTCTTTCGAAACCCGACTTTTCGTTGCCGTTTTCTCTCGCAATAAACTCTGCAGTTCTGTTCTAGCTCATTAGGCAACCTGTGCCGCATACTTCATGAAGCTTATCCAAATAAGTCTGCGAGGGAATGGAGGAAGGCGGTCACTTCGTTTTATAATATCCGTTATGGCATCCTCAAGTTTGGTATAAGGAGCGGTCCTATTCTTTCCTCCCTCTCTCTTTTCCTTAAGTTGTCGCATGGCTTTCAGTACAACACTTGCTGGGCTTTCTTATGTAAAGACAGGTTTCAGGCACGATCTGCTCTCTCACAACGCACACCTTTCTCATTCGATATGTATATGTCGAGGTTATTATCTCGCGAATTATTTTAATTCCATAATACTTACTGGCTGTTTGTTGATAAGAAAGGACTCCAGTACTAGGATTTATGCTGATATTTTGTGGTGATTCTTTTTATATTTTTATATCTTTTTATTATAGTATGTCGTAATGTAACGTATAACTTTGTTTCGGTAACCGAATTATTTGCTGATTTTGAAATTTTCCTCCATTCACTTGTCGATTGCCACAACACATAAAACAACTTTAAATATTGTTTGCTTTACCTCATTTCTTGCAAATAAGCGAAATTAATTTCATTCGAGCATGTCGTAAGATCCAATGTCTTAATTTGGAAATCTTCTGATATAAGGCTCATTTTCGAAGCACTGCTGTCACTGAAATTGCCAACACCAAGCTTTCTCGAGTGTATACAGAATCGTTTTTGCAGATTGGAAATGCTGGACAGGAGTGTAACCTTAATGTTTATGTAAACGAGATGTTTTTTGCGTTCGTGTTGTAATTCATGTGAAGTCTGAGTCCTACCCGTGCCCTGAATATGCTAGCTTGGCTGGCAAAATGTACATTGGTTGTGACGGTCTGCTTGCTTTTTGGTGGTATTGGAGTACTCCTTTATTTAACGTCTATGACATGCATATACTTATATGCACATCCTGCTAGCTGCCTATTGACGTGTGTTAAACACCTAGCCATCGAATATTTTCTTTTCAGCATCACAATCGTGGATCGTTTGTGGTAAGGGCGAGTTTTAGAAATCATTTTTCTTCGAGTCTTTGTGTCTTATTTTTCGCTCTCTGTGGAAATAGCGGGGATTACTTATTACGCATTTCATAATTGTACCTTCTCTGAAGTAGTGTACCACTTTAAATTTTAATCACCTATATTATAAGGATTCCCAATCTGCGCCAGGAATCATATTGTGAAGCCTGTTATTTTATCATGATATTTTATCATTCTCCGTGATTTCTCGAGTTTGCATGAATGGATGTTTCATCTTCTGGATCCCATATACTTGCCGCTCATTATATATGTACCCTAACTAAATTGAAGCATTATCGTTCCCTTGCTTTCTTATCGCATCCATCATCTATAAGCATCTGAGTTATGTGAGTTTTTCAATTGTCAAATTTACCAAAGTTTACCAACATTTTCATGGATTTTTTTTGCCCCTATTCAAGCTATTTGTAAGTATATCCCCAAAACTATCAACTGAATAGATTTATTTATGTTTATTTCATTAACTTTATTCGAGTCATTCTGTAGCAATTGCTTCCGGACGAAAACTTTTGTTACGGCACCGAAGCCAAGTTTGTCCTCACTTTTCGTTTCGATTGTGTCACGAAGCTCAAGTTCTTACTTCCAGATATCTCAGCGGCAGGGAAGTTAAATCAATCTGAATCCGCTCCGAAGGAAAATTATGATCACTTAATCAATGGCGGAGGCATTCGACAAGCTTTTTTTCTTTTTCCCATTCATCGAAACTCATTATTGAGTATCCTATTGATCTGCGAGGAGACAAAAGGCACTTCGGCGCCTTGTTTTTTCACATGCTTCGTCGCTGTCGTCCTCTTTTGGTGTCATACCTTCCACTCCCTCTCTTCTCGCTGTTTTCACTCATTATGAGGATCCTTTGGTGCAAACTGGTCCCTCTACCCAACTCCCCCGACCCTCTTTGGTCCGTTCCACCACATGAGGGCACCAACCCTTTATACCTGACCACACTCCCTTCGCTGCCGGAAGTGCGGAACGCTGTCATCTCCGTTCCGGTGTGCATCTTCCCCTTTCCCTCCACGTTTTTGGTTGATGCTTCGTTGCCCTGCGAAATGCATCGACTCGCAAGACATACACGAGGCTGGTTTTCGCCCGGATCGCTTCCAGCGACTCATTCGCATTCCGAAGAGAAAAAATATCCGAGATATCATTTCTGTCGTGATAAGTCCGTTTTTAAAGGGAATGGAGCGGTACTATATACAAACAACGTGAGTCATTTCATATAAGAAGGAAAACAAATAACATGGAGTTTTAAGTTCCCGATAGAGGAAATTTACGGAGTGTTTCCAACCAGTAATGGTCTTTTTCTCAGAATACATAAATTATTATCTTCTCCGTATTTAAGCAATATTTTCATTAGTCTCGTGGGAAGTATCGCAAACGTTAACCGCACATAATTGTCATTTGTGGATTTTCCTGAAGCATATGATTGAATTTTTCGTGATTCGACGAAGCGGGGGAAACCCTTTCACGTTCCTTCAATCGTATAATTTCGAAAGATCGTCTGTCCTCGTTCCTACGTTGTTCCGGTTTCGGAAACGGATTAATCTGTACTGATTTGGTATCAGCGTTGGATATTTTTTCAGGGCCAAAGCTACTTGCATATCTGCTTTTACTCGGGTTTGAATCCAAGAGAAAATCAAATATTTCCTTCAGCTTAGTAGCGATTGTCTCATAGCTCTCTTCAGTAAATTAAAGATCGCGTAAATTAAAACTGATTTCTTGATTCAAAATGGTTCATTAGTTTTTAAACTTGCAGCTTAAAAGAATAAAGGTTTAATTTATCTTAATAAATTTCAGAGGTTATGGGTTAGGAGCTCGTAAATTCGAATTGTTTGGTCAGCAAAACTCTTATTCTTTTGAATGTTAACGTTTGGAGCGGTCCACTTTAAAATGATAAAAATAACTTCGGTTTAGCTGATTTAAAATTTCACTTGAGTAATAAATAGTTCATTTTCAGTCTACCTTGAGTTTTAACACTGTATGTTGACGCAGTAACCTTGAGTTCCCTTTTGTATGTTTTCTAGCGTGTGTTGTCAAATTCCATTATATATATCAAAATGGGGCTATGTCAGAGTAAAACAAATATGGTATAAGTTGGGTGCTAAATTTCAGTAATCAAAGGTAAATGGTAATTTCAAAGACCACTGGTATAATACTAATGCGTAAATAGCTAAATGCAATTTGAATTTAACATCACCTTGACAACATATATGTTTTATCCTAACAGTATTAATAATAATTTCGCAGACATCTTCGGAGAAATTATTGCGAAAAAGCTATTTAAACTGTTATTGATTTTTATTCAATCATTATGTAAGAAAATCTACTCTTGTCGTCTTTAAATCACTAAATCAGTAAACTTTTATAGTGAATTAATAAGAGCAAAGAAGAATGTATTCTCTCCAGTTTCATTATATGTTAGTTGACCATATTCTTATTCCGTTGCTTCAAATATTCTTTAAACTTTTTGTATTTCGCAGCCCTCGGTGGGCTTAATTTCTGTCCCTTAGCTCCGTCTCTTGGGATCGAATCACTAATTGGCCTTTCATTAGAGTAATTAAGCTTTTGCCGCTCTCTTTTCAATTGGAAGTGATTCTGAGTTCACTAATTGTCCTCCTTTCCCATTTTACTGTTTCTATTATTCTCGATTTCCTAAATGAATTTTTCTTCTCGCTAGAGCTCGCGTAACTAAAGAAAACCATCAATTAGATATTTACTTGTGGCTCATTACTCTATCATAAAGTATTTTTCAATGAATTACGTCATGTACTGTTGATTATTGAGCGAAAGATTGTTACTGAGAGCGGAGTGAATGCGGAAGGATATGTCTAATGGTTTTAGCAAAATTTAATTTCTATTAGAAAGTAATTAAACTCACAGTTCAAATTTAATTTGTTAGGAGAACTGAAAACGATGAGTTTGTCGTGATGTAAATTTGATTTTTTAAATCTCTCAACGATTTTCAAATGCCTCGGAAACATCTTCACCCTCCCTCTCGAACTTCTTAAGCTGTGTAGTGCGGCACAATTACCCGTCCCCAGGAAGCTCTTGTCATGCAGTACGTGCCCTAAAAGCTCACAGTTTTGAATCATGAAGGCTCTCTTTACGAAAATGTTTATTCTTTTATACCAGTCTGATTTCAGGCCATAGTAGTGTAGTGTAGTTTACTAGATGTGTAGTTAACGAGTATGGACGCGATGGGCAGGTGTTCCGTGAAGGAAAAACGGCTTTGCCTCGACAGAGGTACTCTCTCAGACCTTTTTTCTGTCTCCATTTATTTCCATGAAGTTGTCATTGCAGAGGCTAATTCGCGGTGGAAACTGTGGGTACAACCTAACGAACTGTCGCAGGGAGTTGCGGCACCAATGGCTCTCTTCTGACCCTGAATGTAATACGCCATTATTCTCCGTCTCCCTCATTCGAATTAGCATGCTGTCTCCGAAAATTTCGCATCCATTTCTTCTCGCGTACGTTACATTGTCCCGGCGAAGATCCCTTGAGGCACACCCTCTCCGCAACTCCTTTCATTCCCACCTTTAGCTTTCTCGTTATTTTTTATTCACCATTTTACGCTGTTTTCGTTACATATAGGAAACCTTTTCGGCTCCTAAGGGTCCTAGTATCATACTTTTTTCAGCTGCTTAGTTATAAAAAATATTCGTTGACGTGTAAACACAAAGTAGTTTTCCTAATTTTTACCATGCAAAGCTATGCCAGAAGTACGCAAAAAACCAATTTCAGAAAAGAATAAATAACTTGATTTTATTGCCACGATGATTTTTGTTTCATATTATATTTGTAGTATTCAATAAGATGTCGAAAATGTTTTCGAATATCTACCCGGGTTGCTGCTAACCCTAAGGAATTAGGGGCCAAGATATTATAACCGACCACAGTTCAATAATCCATGTTTTAGCTCTATGATTTCAGCGCCTCTTTCATTTTTAGCCCACTTTTGTTCGTCCTCGACGATTCGCCTTTTTCCCCTCCTGTATCCATCCCGTGTAAATATTTAAAAATTGAACAGAGTGACTAGGAGAAAATTACCGGTATCATTTACCTCGCAGCAAATTAGTTATTAGTTGAATATATTATCCTGTAGGGATAATGGTATTTCCTCCTTTAAAGTTAAAGTTTTTTAAATACTTTCTTATTGTAAATATATCGGCGAGCGGGAACTATAATCATTAATACATCAATAACGTATGGGTAGCCTGCTTTTAGCAAGCTCTGATGTCCCAATATACAGCTGAAGATGCAGATTTTCGTATCGTGTATTTAATCTCCCTGCTCTAATTTCTCTACCTGAACACTCAAATCACACCATCCTTCTTTCATCTTCGAAAGATGAATGATGATGTAAGAGCGCCGTCGCTCTCGTGAAAATTAATGGAAGAAGAGACGGAAGGTCGCTGTGTTGCCACACAATCCGATAAAGAAGTTTTTTTCCTACGTTCTTTTCCTTTCCTTTATTTCAAGTTTGTTTTACACTTCCAATCATCTCATCGACTTTGATTTCAAACTACTACGCCTTTTGAACATAATTTGCTTTTCCCATCGATTCTCATACCTTGAGTGACACTTGCTGAACATTTTTCGTTTTCGACAAAAATTGCAATATTCTTCCGTAACGTCAGCGTGATTTCTACTCTGCCAGAAAGAGACGCTCCCCTCCACTAAATAGCAGCTGAAAGATGCGCGGTAGACTTGCTGGAGTCATGGAGAGTCCATTCCCCACACGTCACGTTCAAGGGGTGAAGGAGGAGCATTCTTCTGCTTAAGATCGGATTCTCTCTTGAGCTTATACGGTTCCTCCGATCTAGGAGTCACGTGACAGTTCGTGCATCTTCTTGCCGTCAGCTTGAGAGGCACCTATCCATCTTTTGTCCCTCCGATCATTTCTCTGATTCCTTTTTTCCTCGTACGCTATTGTTATTCCGGAGCCCTCTCTTAGCGATTCGCCTTGGCTGCTCATCGAGACAAGGACCGGACATGGGCGTGATGGCTTATGCCGTCCTTNTTAGCTGTATAATTATTATTCCTTTAAAAATTACGACGAAGTGGTGAAGTTTGCTGTGCGAATGATAACGTTTTTTGGTGGCAAAACGTGGATAACATGATAAACGTGGATAATTTTTCATATGATGGTCCTGGTTGTAATAGTAACCACCAGCTAGGTCGCCAAGGAGACCCTGACCATAGGCTTCGCTCCGCTTCCGTCACAGATGTTATATCTTGCGGCAGATTTCTGCGGTTTCTTTCGAAACCCGACTTTTCGTTGCCGTTTTCTCTCGCAATAAACTCTGCAGTTCTGTTCTAGCTCATTAGGCAACCTGTGCCGCATACTTCATGAAGCTTATCCAAATAAGTCTGCGAGGGAATGGAGGAAGGCGGTCACTTCGTTTTATAATATCCGTTATGGCATCCTCAAGTTTGGTATAAGGAGCGGTCCTATTCTTTCCTCCCTCTCTCTTTTCCTTAAGTTGTCGCATGGCTTTCAGTACAACACTTGCTGGGCTTTCTTATGTAAAGACAGGTTTCAGGCACGATCTGCTCTCTCACAGCGCACACCTTTCTCATTCGATATGTATATGTCGAGGTTATTATCTCGCGAATTATTTTAATTCCATAATACTTACTGGCTGTTTGTTGATAAGAAAGGACTCCAGTACTAGGATTTATGCTGATATTTTGTGGTGATTCTTTTTATATTTTTATATCTTTTTATTATAGTATGTCGTAATGTAACGTATAACTTTGTTTCGGTAACCGAATTATTTGCTGATTTTGAAATTTTCCTCCATTCACTTGTCGATTGCCACAACACATAAAACAACTTTAAATATTGTTTGCTTTACCTCATTTCTTGCAAATAAGCGAAATTAATTTCATTCGAGCATGTCGTAAGATCCAATGTCTTAATTTGGAAATCTTCTGATATAAGGCTCATTTTCGAAGCACTGCTGTCACTGAAATTGCCAACACCAAGCTTTCTCGAGTGTATACAGAATCGTTTTTGCAGATTGGAAATGCTGGACAGGAGTGTAACCTTAATGTTTATGTAAACGAGATGTTTTTTGCGTTCGTGTTGTAATTCATGTGAAGTCTGAGTCCTACCCGTGCCCTGAATATGCTAGCTTGGCTGGCAAAATGTACATTGGTTGTGACGGTCTGCTTGCTTTTTGGTGGTATTGGAGTACTCCTTTATTTAACGTCTATGACATGCATATACTTATATGCACATCCTGCTAGCTGCCTATTGACGTGTGTTAAACACCTAGCCATCGAATAGTTTCTTTTCAGCATCACAATCGTGGATCGTTTGTGGTAAGGGCGAGTTTTAGAAATCATTTTTCTTCGAGTCTTTGTGTCTTATTTTTCGCTCTCTGTGGAAATAGCGGGGATTACTTATTACGCATTTCATAATTGTACCTTCTCTGAAGTAGTGTACCACTTTAAATTTTAATCACCTATATTATAAGGATTCCCAATCTGCGCCAGGAATCATATTGTGAAGCCTGTTATTTTATCATGATATTTTATCATTCTCCGTGATTTCTCGAGTTTGCATGAATGGATGTTTCATCTTCTGGATCCCATATACTTGCCGCTCATTATATATGTACCCTAACTAAATTGAAGCATTATCGTTCCCTTGCTTTCTTATCGCATCCATCATCTATAAGCATCTGAGTTATGTGAGTTTTTCAATTGTCAAATTTACCAAAGTTTACCAACATTTTCATGGATTTTTTTTGCCCCTATTCAAGCTATTTGTAAGTATATCCCCAAAACTATCAACTGAATAGATTTATTTATGTTTATTTCATTAACTTTATTCGAGTCATTCTGTAGCAATTGCTTCCGGACGAAAACTTTTGTTACGGCACCGAAGCCAAGTTTGTCCTCACTTTTCGTTTCGATTGTGTCACGAAGCTCAAGTTCTTACTTCCAGATATCTCAGCGGCAGGGAAGTTAAATCAATCTGAATCCGCTCCGAAGGAAAATTATGATCACTTAATCAATGGCGGAGGCATTCGACAAGCTTTTTTTCTTTTTCCCATTCATCGAAACTCATTATTGAGTATCCTATTGATCTGCGAGGAGACAAAAGGCACTTCGGCGCCTTGTTTTTTCACATGCTTCGTCGCTGTCGTCCTCTTTTGGTGTCATACCTTCCACTCCCTCTCTTCTCGCTGTTTTCACTCATTATGAGGATCCTTTGGTGCAAACTGGTCCCTCTACCCAACTCCCCCGACCCTCTTTGGTCCGTTCCACCACATGAGGGCACCAACCCTTTATACCTGACCACACTCCCTTCGCTGCCGGAAGTGCGGAACGCTGTCATCTCCGTTCCGGTGTGCATCTTCCCCTTTCCCTCCACGTTTTTGGTTGATGCTTCGTTGCCCTGCGAAATGCATCGACTCGCAAGACATACACGAGGCTGGTTTTCGCCCGGATCGCTTCCAGCGACTCATTCGCATTCCGAAGAGAAAAAATATCCGAGATATAATTTCTGTCGTGATAAGTCCGTTTTTA
The DNA here is from genome assembly GCA_000376725.2 of Ladona fulva. Classification (NCBI taxonomy): domain Eukaryota; kingdom Metazoa; phylum Arthropoda; class Insecta; order Odonata; family Libellulidae; genus Ladona; species Ladona fulva. The sequence goes on along the minus strand of KZ312451.1, from coordinate 1,355,821 downwards.
AAGGGAATGGAGCGGTACTATATACAAACAACGTGAGTCATTTCATATAAGAAGGAAAACAAATAACATGGAGTTTTAAGTTCCCGATAGAGGAAATTTACGGAGTGTTTCCAACCAGTAATGGTCTTTTTCTCAGAATACATAAATTATTATCTTCTCCGTATTTAAGCAATATTTTCATTAGTCTCGTGGGAAGTATCGCAAACGTTAACCGCACATAATTGTCATTTGTGGATTTTCCTGAAGCATATGATTGAATTTTTCGTGATTCGACGAAGCGGGGGAAACCCTTTCACGTTCCTTCAATCGTATAATTTCGAAAGATCGTCTGTCCTCGTTCCTACGTTGTTCCGGTTTCGGAAACGGATTAATCTGTACTGATTTGGTATCAGCGTTGGATATTTTTTCAGGGCCAAAGCTACTTGCATATCTGCTTTTACTCGGGTTTGAATCCAAGAGAAAATCAAATATTTCCTTCAGCTTAGTAGCGATTGTCTCATAGCTCTCTTCAGTAAATTAAAGATCGCGTAAATTAAAACTGATTTCTTGATTCAAAATGGTTCATTAGTTTTTAAACTTGCAGCTTAAAAGAATAAAGGTTTAATTTATCTTAATAAATTTCAGAGGTTATGGGTTAGGAGCTCGTAAATTCGAATTGTTTGGTCAGCAAAACTCTTATTCTTTTGAATGTTAACGTTTGGAGCGGTCCACTTTAAAATGATAAAAATAACTTCGGTTTAGCTGATTTAAAATTTCACTTGAGTAATAAATAGTTCATTTTCAGTCTACCTTGAGTTTTAACACTGTATGTTGACGCAGTAACCTTGAGTTCCCTTTTGTATGTTTTCTAGCGTGTGTTGTCAAATTCCATTATATATATCAAAATGGGGCTATGTCAGAGTAAAACAAATATGGTATAAGTTGGGTGCTAAATTTCAGTAATCAAAGGTAAATGGTAATTTCAAAGACCACTGGTATAATACTAATGCGTAAATAGCTAAATGCAATTTGAATTTAACATCACCTTGACAACATATATGTTTTATCCTAACAGTATTAATAATAATTTCGCAGACATCTTCGGAGAAATTATTGCGAAAAAGCTATTTAAACTGTTATTGATTTTTATTCAATCATTATGTAAGAAAATCTACTCTTGTCGTCTTTAAATCACTAAATCAGTAAACTTTTATAGTGAATTAATAAGAGCAAAGAAGAATGTATTCTCTCCAGTTTCATTATATGTTAGTTGACCATATTCTTATTCCGTTGCTTCAAATATTCTTTAAACTTTTTGTATTTCGCAGCCCTCGGTGGGCTTAATTTCTGTCCCTTAGCTCCGTCTCTTGGGATCGAATCACTAATTGGCCTTTCATTAGAGTAATTAAGCTTTTGCCGCTCTCTTTTCAATTGGAAGTGATTCTGAGTTCACTAATTGTCCTCCTTTCCCATTTTACTGTTTCTATTATTCTCGATTTCCTAAATGAATTTTTCTTCTCGCTAGAGCTCGCGTAACTAAAGAAAACCATCAATTAGATATTTACTTGTGGCTCATTACTCTATCATAAAGTATTTTTCAATGAATTACGTCATGTACTGTTGATTATTGAGCGAAAGATTGTTACTGAGAGCGGAGTGAATGCGGAAGGATATGTCTAATGGTTTTAGCAAAATTTAATTTCTATTAGAAAGTAATTAAACTCACAGTTCAAATTTAATTTGTTAGGAGAACTGAAAACGATGAGTTTGTCGTGATGTAAATTTGATTTTTTAAATCTCTCAACGATTTTCAAATGCCTCGGAAACATCTTCACCCTCCCTCTCGAACTTCTTAAGCTGTGTAGTGCGGCACAATTACCCGTCCCCAGGAAGCTCTTGTCATGCAGTACGTGCCCTAAAAGCTCACAGTTTTGAATCATGAAGGCTCTCTTTACGAAAATGTTTATTCTTTTATACCAGTCTGATTTCAGGCCATAGTAGTGTAGTGTAGTTTACTAGATGTGTAGTTAACGAGTATGGACGCGATGGGCAGGTGTTCCGTGAAGGAAAAACGGCTTTGCCTCGACAGAGGTACTCTCTCAGACCTTTTTTCTGTCTCCATTTATTTCCATGAAGTTGTCATTGCAGAGGCTAATTCGCGGTGGAAACTGTGGGTACAACCTAACGAACTGTCGCAGGGAGTTGCGGCACCAATGGCTCTCTTCTGACCCTGAATGTAATACGCCATTATTCTCCGTCTCCCTCATTCGAATTAGCATGCTGTCTCCGAAAATTTCGCATCCATTTCTTCTCGCGTACGTTACATTGTCCCGGCGAAGATCCCTTGAGGCACACCCTCTCCGCAACTCCTTTCATTCCCACCTTTAGCTTTCTCGTTATTTTTTATTCACCATTTTACGCTGTTTTCGTTACATATAGGAAACCTTTTCGGCTCCTAAGGGTCCTAGTATCATACTTTTTTCAGCTGCTTAGTTATAAAAAATATTCGTTGACGTGTAAACACAAAGTAGTTTTCCTAATTTTTACCATGCAAAGCTATGCCAGAAGTACGCAAAAAACCAATTTCAGAAAAGAATAAATAACTTGATTTTATCGCCACGATGATTTTTGTTTCATATTATATTTGTAGTATTCAATAAGATGTCGAAAATGTTTTCGAATATCTACCCGGGTTGCTGCTAACCCTAAGGAATTAGGGGCCAAGATATTATAACCGACCACAGTTCAATAATCCATGTTTTAGCTCTATGATTTCAGCGCCTCTTTCATTTTAGCCCACTTTTGTTCGTCCTCGACGATTCGCCTTTTTCCCCTCCTGTATCCATCCCGTGTAAATATTTAAAAATTGAACAGAGTGACTAGGAGAAAATTACCGGTATCATTTACCTCGCAGCAAATTAGTTATTAGTTGAATATATTATCCTGTAGGGATAATGGTATTTCCTCCTTTAAAGTTAAAGTTTTTTAAATACTTTCTTATTGTAAATATATCGGCGAGCGGGAACTATAATCATTAATACATCAATAACGTATGGGTAGCCTGCTTTTAGCAAGCTCTGATGTCCCAATATACAGCTGAAGATGCAGATTTTCGTATCGTGTATTTAATCTCCCTGCTCTAATTTCTCTACCTGAACACTCAAATCACACCATCCTTCTTTCATCTTCGAAAGATGAATGATGATGTAAGAGCGCCGTCGCTCTCGTGAAAATTAATGGAAGAAGAGACGGAAGGTCGCTGTGTTGCCCGCTATTGTTATTCCGGAGCCCTCTCTTAGCGATTCGCCTTGGCTGCTCATCGAGACAAGGACCGGACATGGGCGTGATGGCTTATGCCGTCCTTTCCTTCTGAATGTCGAAGTGAATGGAGTGGAATTAGAGAGCGCATTCTTTTGGTGATCGAAGGCGCCTCCTCGAATGATCTATATAGTAGCGGCACGGAATTCGGTCCTTCGGCGCTTGAATTATAGGAAACAGTTTTTAAATACTCATTCTATCTTCTATATTTCAACCGCGTGTTAAATAATGGTTGCTACCCCTCTGGTTATTTAGCTCTACCTTTCATTCGATCTACACAATCGTCGAATCCTAATCTTAATTCACTCTAATTGTAAGATGTGTGCCATTCGCTTCCCATGGTGTTTTGCTCCCCTCCTAGATAGCTTTTCGCGGTCGAATATCGGTCGGCGAACTGTCCGTCAGTTCTCCTTCCAGGAATTCAGAAAACAATATTTTATCCTTCCATGCCATGTATGACAAACTTATCTATGGGGAAGGAATTTCCATGAATATATGAACCAATGAACGGATTTAGAATGTACTCAGACTTGTTTACGGATCTCTCGTGGAAAGTTTCATCCGGTCATCCGTATAACGTCTATAATGTCTGCATCGGTGTTATCATGTGTCGGGGTTATTGGCATTACCTTCTTTTAAATGGGTCGCGATTTTTCTAATTTTTATTGCCTATTTTCGCATTTCTTTATTTTAAGTAATGCATGATTGGCTTTAATGTATCTTCTTCCGCGAAATGAATTCTGCAAATAAATTCCAGGCCAAAAAGAAACGTGATGCGTGACAAGCATCAATATAAGGTAAAATTAAGAATCAATAATGTATGTAATAGAATATAGTATTTTCTTTACTGTCAGGTGCAAAATGACCTCAACTGTCGAGGCACCTTTATAACTACCACTTTCTTTACTGACCCTAGAGAAGATGTTTTCTATGACTATTTTCTATAAAAATGTAGTAGTAGTATTGTTAAAAGTGCCTCGACAGCTGAGGTTATTTCGCACGTAGGCCCAACCGGGAATCGAGCCCTGGACCGCACTACAAGAATGTATCTTGCAGGAAAGGAATTGGGACTAGGAATAAAATTTCGAGGATTAAATTTTCGCTTGCAGATATTTTTATTCTCTTAATTCAGGGAGATTAGGTCCGAATGGGCATCTATTTCTCCGAACCTTTGAAATAAATAATTAGTTGTTTAATTAATAATAAGTTGAAGTTCACTATTAAAACGCAACACAAAACATTGAAAAGAATCCAATGACTAAGTAAAAAATGTAAACCCAATTAGTCTTAACCACTTCGTAATATTTTATTTTCCTTGTTAGACGATCGCCGTCATAGTGTCGATGTGAATCTTTCGTCTTATCTCAAAAGGTAAGGAAATATAACTGCACCCAGTTATGCCAATTTGAAGCGATTCTGAATGCTATACTGGAAGAAGTGTTACACAACACAGAATTCTCGGGAACCTCGTTCGCCGAATACAGTGTCGTGTTTTGTGGTGAGGAAATGGATGGAGAAGGATGCGGTAGAATCAGTGGCGCAAATCTCCCTGCGCTACTCGATTGTTTTTGTCGGTGACCATAGCGAAGATAAGGATTTTTGCGCTCTGTGTTACAGCTTCCATTATTTACATCCTTTTCTTTCTTGCCTTCTGAAAGAAAACGGAACCTTTTGTCTTTCATTGGTGTTAATCACAATCATGCTGCTATTTTTCTTTCTACGTTGTGTGCAAACGATATGGTTTGCTATTGCTGACGAAGTTTATGGGTTGCCTCATTTTTCTTGGAACTATAAATAATTGTGTGAAAGAATAATAGTACTGTGGGTAAAGTGGCAGTGTATAGAACTGGTGAACATACGTTATCGGGAAACAATAGTGGTGTATATATCCCCGTCGTTTCCTATATGTTCGTGGATATCCACCTGATACAGGAAAAACTATTGGCTGTTTTTTGTTATACATTCGGACCTATCAAATAACGTCTCAATTCATATACACAGGTCATTTTGAATTCCTGTAGTACTAAAAGCGCCTTTTCCCTTAAGAATCTAAGAGTTCTCTTCGAAACTGTGCCCAACCGTATATCGGTTGTAGATAGATCATTTGAAATCCACTTCGTAAGAAAATGAAGCATAAATATTTTCTTTACCGTTTTCTCGATTTGGTGACCGACTAATTAAGGTCAGGCTGCATCGCACAACAAAATTATTTTCTATAAAAAAACGAACAACATTTTAAAACACAGGAAAACGGGTAAGGGTGACTTTGCAAGTTGGTGCGCTCCCAGGAAAAATCCCAAGGAAGAATAGACTTGAAAAAAGTCTAGTCTTCCTTGGGAACCTTTTAAAAATTAAATGTAAATAGAACTTTTTATAGGCATGAACAAAGAGAAAGAATGGAGGAGTGGAAGGTTATTTTTATATTTTCATTCTGCTTAGGAGAGCACTTGAAATTGAGAAGAAATAAAGCATTTTTAGAGACGAGGTCCCTTCTGATATATTAACCATCAAACTGACTTTAAAAAATAATCTAAGATTATTTTCAAACAGTACTTAAAGGAAAGCAATAATTAGTCAAAGGATAGTAAATCAAATCTTCTGTCTTTTGTGCTCCAATCTATTCTGCTTATTATCTAGAGCCTAATAAATTTCAGTTGCTGTCTTTTATGAATACCTTCATGCCACTTTCCTTCTACATACTCAGCTATCACTTATTAATTGCCAATATTATAGTGTTTGCATGTTTTGGTTATTCAGGATATTAATGGAAGCTTTAATCGCCTTAATCTTAGCTCTAAAAATCTCCACGTCTTCCTCTTAGAAAATTTTTTAAGCTAGTTATTCTTAAGCGGCTTATGTCACATTCTCCGTCTGCTTATAACTTTTTCTTATCATTTGTTATTTACCATATTTTTATGTATTTTTCATTCTTCCGATTTATATGACTAGAAATGAGTTATGTTAATGGACTCTTATTTACGAGTAACTCCCGTGTAATTTCGTGCACGTATGCTATCAATCGTATGTAAGCGGAAATTTGTGACGGCGAGTCGCAGTTTTTATCTCGTTACCTTATAGGCCTTACTCGTTGATGAACGATGTGTTCCAAGGAAAATTTGCTATTAAGTATTCATTCAGCCATTTGCTCATCGTTTTCCCCCACTAAAATTTCCGCTTGGAAATGATTCGATGTATATATTTCAATCAAAGTAGGTTAGTCTCTTCGTGCTGAAAATTAAGTTAGTAAAGCCTACTTTGCGTCATCGAGATAGCTCTACAGGGTTACAAATCGTAGTTGGAGCATCATTGTTAGCTTGTTCTAGCCTTGTGCTAAATAATTAATCGTTGTGTACCATTTGCGTGTATATGTCAGTCAGAAGACTTCTGACATTGCTTGTATATCAAGAAATCATTTTGGAAACAATTTTAACGGTTCTTTTAAAGCAGTGCTGCCTATTATATTTTCTGTTTCGCTCGATTTCCTTACGAAATGTTTAGCTGTGATCAACTTCGATCCAAAAGAATTAGGGATTATCAATTAATAATACAATCAGTTAAGAAATTTGCAACTCATTATATCCTTCGTAGTAGTTATTGGACAAGCTGTAACCATTCATAGCGTAATCGGGTATTGAACTGGGAACCTCGGTGTAAGTATCCGCACTAACCAATAGACCAGGGCTTCCTTACTGTTTTTCTCATGGTGTATTTTTTTAATTTATAACTTCGAATTCTGCAGCTCTTTAAACACTTCGTCGTTTTCGTTCTCAATTCAAGTTGAGAAAAAGATCCATCAAGTGAGGAATAAAATGAACTGTACGTCAGAGTGCGTTGCACACCGGTTAGAAAGAACTGCCCACGCCACCGAAGCCTGGAAATAAAAACTTGTGAAAGTGTAATATAATAATTATTTAATTGAATTCGTTACTTTAAGTGTTCATCTCGATGTATCTGAATGTCTCATCGCGGCTGGAGGAGATTAGGTCCGAATGGGCATCTATTTCTCCGAACCTCTGAAATAAATAATTAGTTGTTTAATTAATAATAAGTTGAAGTTCACTATTAAAACGCAACACAAAACATTGAAAAGAATCCAATGACTAAGTAAAAAATGTAAACCCAATTAGTCTTAACCACTTCGTAATATTTTATTTTCCTTGTTAGACGATCGCCGTCATAGTGTCGATGTGAATCTTTCGTCTTATCTCAAAAGGTAAGGAAATATAACTGCACCCAGTTATGCCAATTTGAAGCGATTCTGAATGCTATACTGGAAGAAGTGTTACACAACACAGAATTCTCGGGAACCTCGTTCGCCGAATACAGTGTCGTGTTTTGTGGTGAGGAAATGGATGGAGAAGGATGCGGTAGAATCAGTGGCGCAAATCTCCCTGCGCTACTCGATTGTTTTTGTCGGTGACCATAGCGAAGATAAGGATTTTTGCGCTCTGTGTTACAGCTTCCATTATTTACATCCTTTTCTTTCTTGCCTTCTGAAAGAAAACGGAACCTTTTGTCTTTCATTGGTGTTAATCACAATCATGCTGCTATTTTTCTTTCTACGTTGTGTGCAAACGATATGGTTTGCTATTGCTGACGAAGTTTATGGGTTGCCTCATTTTTCTTGGAACTATAAATAATTGTGTGAAAGAATAATAGTACTGTGGGTAAAGTGGCAGTGTATAGAACTGGTGAACATACGTTATCGGGAAACAATAGTGGTGTATATATCCCCGTCGTTTCCTNGCCAGACACCATAGGTGTTGCGACATTGCTTGAGATTGCATCCTATTCATCGTCGCTCGACATGCATTATTTATTGGTGAGATAGCAGAAATAGCACCTAGCATAACCCTTATGAGGGGGTTCTCCATTTAACTCTTAAATTTCATTTAATCTTTCAGTTTACATATATTTTACATCTATGCGTTTATCCTTTTTCCTTGTCATTCTCTGCTCTTCAATTTTTCAAAATAATTTTCTCTTAGGTAGCGGAAAGCCATACATAAAAGAGTATAAATTTTTAATTTGTATTTTTATTTTTCTGGCCACCCGTTGAGCACATTCATACTCAGTCTGAAGCTGTCGCCAGTGAAAACTAAATGGTGAAAGAATCATGTTAGACTCTTTAATTTCTTTGACTCCATTCCCTCCTCTATAAACATTTTCTTGCTTGATACTCTTGGCACATTTCCTATTCGGTTTACTGACATGTTTTATTGATTTATTTCAATTCTTCTCAAGTTAAAGAAGCTTTCATTTCCTTAATTAATTAACTTGAATAAAATGTATTGACCAATTTGTGAATACGGAAAAGTGTCGCCGTATGGCAAAAGAAGATATTATCATATGCAGGTGAATTAAATTGGAATACATCCGTGGAATCGGATCAGATCTATGTTTAGTGGTGACATTTACAAAGTGCCTTGAGGTGTTTCTCTAGGCCTTTTCTTCATGGCTTTGTGCGCGTTCCTTCCTCTTCAAAATCATGAACGTCATGAACGTGAATATCACTCTTGCCTCTCAAGTCGGCTTCAGAAGTATCTCCAATCGAAGACCTTATTCCTAGCCCGCACTTCCAATCTCGTAACCCGCTTTTTGTCGGCTTCCTTTCGAATCCATCAGTCCCCGGAAGCAGCTTTTCCCTTCGCCTACACATCTTCTCTCCTCAGTCAACATTTTCCCACGTAGAACGGGCTCCCATGTGCTCCCTCTGCTGCCACCTGCTCAGCTAACCACCTTCCGATGTGTCCGGGCATCCTCAGGTTTATGCAGCTTGTTTGTCCCTAACACTCCCCTAAGGTTCGAGGAAGGCGTCTGTTGTCGAGGTGCGGAGTTTTAAATCCAGCTTACTTTAAATTGCAGACGATTGCACGCGATTGGGGAATTAGATTGTCCATGAAATTAATTCATTATTTGAATTTTTTATATTTTTATTAAACTCATGTTTTATGAAGCCAATTCAATTGTACAACTATCAGCACTAAAGGTAAATGATAAAGTAATTCTGTTCGTAAAATCTCAATGCGATCGAGCTTTTCGCCAAGCATACTCTTAATTAATTATAATAACTAATGTTTTAAACTTCCCGAATTTCTCTTACAGTCTATGGTTGCTTTATTTTAAATTCTTTCGTTTTTGCCGAGAAAAGCATTCTCAATTTCTCCTCAGCCACTGTAATCTCCCTAACTCTCCTGACTTTTTGAAGTATAGAATAGTTTTATTAACCGACCGGTTGCGGATTTCCGGGAATTAAGGAATCATCAGGAATGACGAAGGAAATGCGAAGTCCATTGCTTCTCATTTATTAAATGGCGTTCCACGAAGTAATATTGAATCATACTGATTATATACAGTAGTATTTAATGTAACCGAACTGATGCCGAAAAACGTCTCTATCGGCGAAACATTCATTCTTTGAATAAGAGTTCTCATCTTTCGTATGTAAGTTGTTGTAATGTGGGTTATCTAAGCGACTTGGAGCAAAACAACTACGTTTTAATCATTTTATATGCTTCTCGAAAGATTTCGCTTTGGATTTGTCGGAATGTCCTGCGATATTTAGGTTGTATTGTCCCATTCGCTGGGCAGTATCACAATATTAACTATCGCTTTGCGGGGTTTCTAATAACAAGGTCATTGGCGCCAATGGGAAGGCGGACCCGTTTGCAGAGACCGGAAGATCTGCACCTCCGGGCGCCTGGCTGATGCATTGACCCAAAGCGATTGCGGTCGATGGCAGAAAAAAGGTGACTCGCCTCCCTTCAACGCCCACTCACTTTATTAGTATCTCATGCAGGCGATCGTATTTCCGCGTCGGAAGGAACAATGCTGCTGTTTGCCTTTTTCATTATTTAGCTTTTATCCCTCGTCCTCCCGGGATTCAGCTCGCCCAATGTAATGGGGAACTTACCATATTTCGCTGTAAATGAAGGTGCATTAGAAGATGAGTTTTACTCATAATAGGCTAGTTATTCTTTCTGTATCAATAATTCGACCAAAGAGACTTTTATTATATAGGTGAATTGTTTATGGTGAATCAATTTGGTGGCTAAACAGCTGCCCATTCTGGCCAATGAATATCATTCTCCTTGAAACGTATGAGTTTTTGGTGGTAAAATATTTATTTAAACAACTTTGGTCTATAACCATTTCGTAGGTTATTAGCTATCTTTTATCTTTCAATCTTTTAATTTAATCTAAATACAGTACCCGAAGACGAGCAGATCTCGTTCTAGAAAGTTACAACCGCCAAGTTCAGACATAAATTAGAAAGGTCATTACCCAGATTTAAATATTTAAAAAGTGACGAAACGTTTAATAACTCATTTAAAAACGTTTTTTTTTTCCTTTCTGATTCTCAATTTTCGCTTTAATGTATCTGTATATCTTATGTATTGGATCATTTATCTTAATTTGCTATGAAGAATTATATCATGCGAAGGAACAGTACTTCATGAAAGTATTTCTAATCCTTTCGCCGTTTAAATTCTATTTTCGAACTATGTACACAGATGACAAGTATAAAACACTTTGATGCCTTTAATCGCAGAACAACGGCCTGAAGGTAGCTGTTCCTGGAGTGACCTCTCGATTGCAGTCGCTCCTCTCTCACTAAGTTGGAATAGCTCACGAAAGGTACCCTTGCGGTTGAAACCGATTCCGTGTGATTGCGGCCGCGTATACCTTGCGAATTAAATCATTTTCTTGAAAGGAACGAAAGAGCAACGTATTTGTGTGGTCGTAAAACTAAATGGACATCGGAATCTGTCCAATCTAACTCCGAAGAAAGGTGGATTTTACGAAGTTTTAAGCCCATTTTATCGCCAACTGAAAATAATCATTTCAGTGAAAAGTAATAATGCGACTTCGGATATCCGTATATTCGGTGAATTATCTATCGGCTCGGTAATCTAAGTAAATACGCACGATGAATTAGCAACAATAACGTGGAAGTACATCTGTTATGAAAAATGTGATTTCTTCCATTGGTAAATTTCTGACATACTCATAAGCTAATGGTTACTGTAGTTTCTCTTTGGTTCACTTCCGGTCTTAAGGCTGTTGTTTAAAAATTTGAAATACAAACAAAACTTATCTAAGCGAATGTTGAATCGATGCGAGAATAATAATAAGAAAACGAGATGCGCTCCAAAACAAAACAATTTCTGGCGTCCTTTCTTCTGGTTCCTCTTTCTTAAGTCCCTGGGATGAGTGTAAATGCCCATGTTGGTATTGGATTAGCATCAAAGTTACTTTCACTTTCGCTGATAATTAGAATTTATTTTCTCGTAAGAGGAACTAATTTTGGGGTGATGTTGGAGTTATCTCAGGGAATCATTGTATACGCGATTCAACTGATAAAAAGCCGTCAGGAGCTTTGCTCAGTATTTTGGCATATTATTAGAATAAAAGACACCTACAATGACATCGACATTGGTAAGCAATAACCCAAATTAGGTGCATAATGATGGAAGGAGAAATGAAATATATCCTATCGGATTGGTGCACGAAGCCCTTGATTTGTAGTAGTACGAAATTAGATGCTAAGTGAAGGCTTTCTGGTTAAGATTGTGGGGGAGATCGATTTCAAAGAGGGAAGATTTTGCCAATCGCCAGAGGAAAAATTCTTTACCCTCGCAAGTCCGGAGTAAGTGCCAGTGAAAAGTTGTCGACTTGCTTTATTCTCGCTGAAGACTGTTTTACGCCGTCCTCCGACCCCATATTGGAGAGTGGGAGACTCCACCCAGGAATAGAACGCATCCCTTCTCACTTCCTTCTCCGGAGTCTTCTTCAACACAAGAAAGATCTCCCTTTCTCCAATATTCCCTTGCGTCCCTTTATCGCCCACGCCGTCCTTTACCAACGCCCACGCCGCCTACTACTCTGCGCCCACACGCTTTGATGATACCGCTTTCCTCACTTTCCTTGCCATTTCCATTTTTTTGTCGTTGATCATTGTTCAGCATTGTTTTCTCTTCGGAAAAATTCTTATTAATATTGCATGACACGGAAGTTTCGTTATCATGGGCAAATTGATCTCGGCGCCTAAGTTAGATATGAGTATGGTCATCCAATCAACCTTAAAGGAGATGGATTCCTTTAACTATCGAGGAAAATTTTCTCTTCTTTTGGAATGGATTCGAAATTAACGTTTTGTGAAAGTATTCGACTGTTCCGTGATGCTTTAGGGAAGGTTTCAGCTAACGCTTGAGTCAATTATTCCATCGTTATTGTCTTCGCTCTAGTCATATCCTCCTCGTCGAAGAAGTAGGAGGAGGAATGTGGAATTATTCCTCATTGTTGCGTTTTTTATGCTTGACGGAAACAGCTTACTCAATTCCTATCCGATGAATTAGGTAACTTGTTTTAACATATGCTTATTTCTCTGAGACAGCGAAAGTATCGTATCGTATGTTAAAGTCTGCGCATTGTATCTCAACATAATTTCGGTTGAGATTCTCTATCCGTGTTCCTCTGTATATTCAGTCTCATTTAGTCTTCTTAGTTTTGTAATAACTTAAGTTGTAAATCTCCTGAATAGGTCACGAAGTAAGGAGAGTAAATTACAGTTCTATGAACTCCTTTGGCGAGATCTATTCCATTGAAATTTTGATGTATCGTCAAGTTTTTTTACGAGGTAAAAAAAATTTTACGATACATCCAAGCAAAAACTTTTTCAACCTGTTTCCTTTCATACTATTAATCGGGGTAGTTTTCTCGGAAAGACTTTCTCCGAAACTTTTGGTTCATGATTTGACAATGGATGATGTAGGCATCATTCGATATACAGTTTTCGCAACTGCTTTCAATGTGATTCACGGTCGAGATTGCGTGTACTGCTTGGAGGAAGGGAAGCGTAATCGTTTAAACGCGCATATTTTTTGTTGGAATGATCACATGGAATTGATTTAGAAAACGGTGTAAAACTCTATTCTTGTACGGTTTCAGTATTGTTTGTAAATCATGGTTGCGCTTTGAGTGCCAATAAACATCTCAAAGGTTCCATATATAACCCTTTAGTTATCTGCAGCGAGAAAGCTCTATTCCAATAAATCTTGAAATTTTGTTATAGTTTCTCATTATTTAATTATATACTGATTTCGAGGAAGCTTGCTTTCTCTCCACCGCCATCATATTTACTGGTATATATATTATATCCTATATTTTTCTTGCCGAATTATTTTATACTGTGAGTAAATTTCCTTCCTAGAATGAGATGTGGCCTGAATTCTTTACAAAAGTAGTAAGAAGTTGTATTCAATGGAATTTGGTGAAAAATTAATCAATATAGAAGGAAATAGAACAGAATCTTCGAAGTGACTTTATTATTTTCCCTTGTTCTCCAGAAAAATGTTCGGAAACAGGAGTATCTTCTCTGTGAGACGAATATTTCATATTCCTGGATAATTTTTTCTTCAGAATTCAATGTAACGGTAAAATTTTTTCATTCATTTCCGAAAATTATAGTTGTATTGTAATTATTCGAACTATCTCGAATTGAGGTTAATGTATCATCTTGTTTTGTATGATTTTCGAAGTATTCACCCATTCATACGCTGAACAGGAGACAAAGTCGCGTAAATATTGCTAGATATTCCTGCAAGTGCACCAAGTCATATCGTATCGACAGAAGGAAGGCTATTTTGTTCTGGCGGATCTTGAAGGATTTTACTAAAAGAACGGGAATTCCTCTTGCGGGAGCGCCTTTTGTAGGTGCTAATTTATCAGGCCGATTCCATGTAACTGTCGAAAAATCTGTAACTTTCCTCACTCGACCTTGTTACTAATTCGCGCAAATTTTCGTTTCACTCGTTTACTCGATAATATTTCCTTCCTTGAGAGGATATTGTCCTTACATGCCTTCGTTATGAAACGTTTCAGCAGTACTGAGTGTGCCGAACTCAGCATTCTAGATTTCTGTTTCCTTCCTTAATAATCACAATCTCGTGAACGTTAATACGTGACGATATGTTTCATCTTCCGCCTGTGGGCGTTTTTGCTAAATATGGTGACGTACATTTTCTCTTGATGAGAGAGGAAAATTGTACACCTCTTTCGATGACGGAGAGTGGGATATACGTAGTATTTTCCCATTCTGTTCGTATTACTTTTCCCGTTATGAGTCACAATTTGCTCTGTCCGCTTGCATCCTCTTCCTGTTGATCCCCGCCTTTAAGAGTGGCGGGCGATGATATCACCGCCCCCTAACGACATCTTGACTTGTGTTCTCTCGGAAGGGGATGACCGCGTGATTCTTTAGCGTTTTCAACCCTTTGCACTTGTCTGCTACGCCCTCGCATATCTGCGACTGCGACTTCAAGGGCAAGTCCGAGATTGGAGTTCATGCTAGGCTGCTAATCGTTGAATGGAAGGGTGTGCCTTTCCCTCGTTCTCTCTAGCGGAGGCTTTCTATCTCGAGGTTAAATCTATTCTAGTTGTTATTATATTTTAACGGCAGCTATTTGTATTTTTGTGTCTATTCCGTTCCTAAAGAATGGTGAGCATTATTCGGATTCTATAATCATACGTGCCATCCTAATTTTTTATGTACGTAAATGGAAATCACCTAGGTCTTAGATATCTTTTCTCACTGAGATTTAAAAGTGTAATTTTTAATGTTGTATATGCAACTGGCACTTCGGGAAGTTGAATTTAATTGCAGAACTTCATTATAAAATTTACAAAGTAAGAGATATTTTGATTCATAGATAGGTGTAGTTGTTTCTACCTTTCAGGAACAAAGGAAATTTGTTTTCTGCAAGGGTTGAAATTGAGGAATGTTTTTCATTTCTATTTTAAGTACGTATTCTATTTTTCGTCGATTTCAATATCTTTTGTCTGTTTATTTCATTTTCATGAGATAAAAAAATGAGACGCTCATCCTAAGTTACTATCTAGCTGAGATTTCAAATTAATTCCAATATTTTGATCAAGGACAAAGAGTCAATTGCTCAGTGATAATCACGCTTATTTATCTTTCTCGGCTGTGAGTTTTGTTCTCCTTGAGGAGAAACTGAATTTATGTTCGATATCTACTTGTTTTAGTTTTTCAATTGTTAGTGGTTAACAAACATGGCACATTCAAGACGTTCCAGAACAACTCATTTATTTGTATGGTTACTTCTTTCTCCTCAGTGATATATTTCAAATGCATTCTAGAACAAAGAGTTTTTGCCCACTGTATCGGCTGTTGTTTGAATCTTCTTTTGATTGATCTTCTCTACCAAGAAATTTCGATTCAGCAACTTAGTAGCAATTCACCCACGGATGATTTCAGAAGATTAACGTAATATATGCCTTTTAGTACCTGAAAATAATTGATGCGGCTGAAAGAGGGTTAATTACCTTCATGATCGTACTAATTTCAAACCGTGTAAATTTTAGAATGAAGCTTCTAAATGAAAATCATCCGAAATATTTAGTGAATAATTTTCCTTTCCTTTCCTCTGAGCACTTTCAACTCTTAATAGTCGAGGATTAACAAAAGAGTGAGGGAGATATAGAATAAACCCAGGACCTTATCTCTCGCAAAAACTAATGCTGGATCCAGTTATTTATGTACAGGTAAATTCAAAGCCGTTTTGTGGAAATAATTAGAAGCTTTAGAGCGCGTTGGATTAATATATTTAGGATTTTCATAATGTTTCGACTTCTACAATTTCACAAATAAAAATTCCAAGAAAACCTTTGTTTTAATGTTATGTGAAAATCCCCTTGATTTGACTTTATCAGAAATATGTTATCCGTATTCGAGTGGTCTTTAACGGCTATAATTTAGTTTCATTTCTTCTCAAATCTTACCAATGTCTGCAAAATCTCTCCTGTCGTATTTAAAGGGCTACTCAATGCTGCAAGCCTAAGCCTTTATGAGTACACCAGAGAATCCTTATGCAACGCCTAAGTTTCATTGCTCTCAAAGCTGCGAATGTTTGTTGTCCTACTTTCTGGTAGAATGGCAATCGATATATCTCAGTATTGCGCTTTTTTCTGTCACTTGCCATTGTGAGGCGTACATACGATTCAAGGAAAAATTGATTGTGAAATCCAGTTCCCACAGTTGATAAAAGTTAGTTGATGTTAATTGGTTTAATTTAGCTGCGAGTTACTTATGCCTCGAAGTATCCACAGTTGTCGAGTAGTGGTTCACGTAAAATACCCTTATAGTCATCTTAGTAATACCTCGGGTATCAATGAAAAAGAAAATATTCTATGTTAAAATTAATTAAATAATTAATTGTGAACTTTCTTAAGTCATAGTTATGTTAACGTTTCTTTGTTGCGATTAAAATTGTTTTTTTGTTAAACATAAAGAAACGTGATCGTAAGTAGTTATGAAAAATTCCCCACCTTCACTTAAGCCTTTCTTACACGATAATTCAGTTTTAGTTGTATTTTCTGGTTAAGTAACGTCCTTCATCTGTTATGCGCTGACGTAATTTTCCACAAATTAATATCCGTGGAAATCCGCTAATCCTTATCATTTGCGTGCTCCGGCTTTCCTTGAAATCGCGCTCCCTGTTATCGATTGGTTTATAGGACCGATTTTGAAATTTTATTTAGGTATTCGGCAGAACTATTTTTAAGAGCGCTTCTGTTTTGAAAGATTTGTGGAAAAATTGTTTTCTAAAAAATTAATCAATACAGCTAAATATGTAGCTGCTCGGCGTTCATATAACCCG
Source organism: Ladona fulva (assembly GCA_000376725.2). Classification (NCBI taxonomy): domain Eukaryota; kingdom Metazoa; phylum Arthropoda; class Insecta; order Odonata; family Libellulidae; genus Ladona; species Ladona fulva. The sequence goes on along the minus strand of KZ312451.1, from coordinate 1,338,842 downwards.
GTATCTTCTTACGCGCAACTCTCTTGTTTAATCGAGATAAAGTCGAAGATTAACCAAGATGTTCACTAGATTCCTACGTTTCTCTCGAAGTACGTTATTTTTAATGAAGGCTACGTAAATCCATCGCCTTTGGAAATTTTAAGGTGATATGTAAAAATAACTAATTTTTCAAACTCGGCAGTCTTCGTCAATACAATTTCAAGCGAAGGTATTTCCCTTCTTCGGTTTAATAGCATCATGATGAGAATAATGAAAACTGTTTTTCTAATGGAATTTCAGCATTAGATTTATTTATAGATAGACTTACAAAACTTGAAAACCTACAGTAACGTTGATTATGTAACTATTCACTGACTTAATTGAACTGAATTGGCGGATCGTGTCCGAACATGCGTCAGTAACTGAGTTTTACTTTTCCATCGAAATTTTATTTATTCTCTCATCCGATTTCTACGGTTATATTTTTGTCCTAAAATACTCGAGTGAAGATAGTTAAGAGATGTTCAGTTTTATCCGAAAAATGAAAAGTTGGAATCGGTGCAGTCCTTTTCGTAAATGAAAATTGAAAGCCTAGTTAGCGATTTTAGAATCTCTTTAAATCTTCAGTTTTCTAATGTTTATTTTGCTTTCGACTTTATCGATGTTTTCCGAAATTATGTCACAGTGGCCTTCTTTTTGCATGGCGACTTGGAAATCATGACCATTTATCAGTAATTACCATGTTTTTCATATATTCTCGCGCACTTGTGAGAATTATGAAACTCGTTTTTAAGATTGATTACATTTCCTTCTTAAGATATTTCTTCAGGTGATGAGTCCAAACTAAGCCATAAACAAACATTAAGTGTCGCAATTTTGCCATTATAGTTGCCGTGAATTCGAACTCTGTACGGATCATGATCGATGAATCACGATGAAATCGTACTTGATACCAAAGGTTTTGGGAATATAGAAAAAAATTTCCCCAAGGAGGACTCATTTGGATCCTGCAATTTATATTTTACCTCAGGTATCCGATAATTTTTGCCTCAAATTTTGTGTTTTTTTAGAATAATGAGGAACTTGGATATTATTGCCTTGTTGGTTTTATTTTTTAGTTTGCGAAATTTCATTGAAATTAGCCCTTTTTTCGATCGAACTGCGTCGGCTGTAGACGAAGTGGAATCGTTCTCTAGGAATTGCTTTTGATATTCCCTTTTAGGGAACTCCGCCGGATGTTTGCGTCCGTGACCTACGTTTCGAACGAGCGCCCTCTCTCTCTCCCTCTTATCGCATTGCCTTTCTTTCGTTTAGCTTCCGTCACGAACCTCATTCACTCCTTTCCTTATCTACGAATGCAAATGCTATCCTGTCCTCCTTCCAAGCAGACCTCCACTTTCCGAGACAATGCAACTGATTCCTTCTTCGATGGCGGACGAAGATTCATCAATTTTTTGTTTTGTTTCTTGTTAGGAATTTACTCTATTGTTCCAAATGGTCAGGTTGGAGCATGGCGCTATTCATTCATTACAAAAGAGTCGAGAGTTTTTTTTTTCTTAATTTGTACGAGTTGCACGAGCGGAACGGCCCTCGTCCTGTACTGATATGACTCTGCCGCCAAGTGTTAATGCCAGAAAGGTCATTTGTCCTGAATCGAAAACTCAATCCAGCCAAAATGTTGGAACTCGACAAAAAGAGGTTAACCTCAAAATCTCGAATTCACACCATACCTCTGTTAGGGGAAGTTTCAAAATCAGAAGCATCCAGGCTCCCTGCCAAATCCTTGTTTTTTTTTCTCTGCGTAGCTATCAATGCGCTGACATAGTATATATAGACATAGACTAATATTTTTCATTTATTATCACATATTTTTAAACATCTCTTCTGTAGAAGAACCATCCGCATCATATTATTCGGTAAAATGTTTCACAACATCAGAGTCTCGTGGGATGAGAGATTCTTGGATTTTTTTGCCATACTCTTAGTATTTGTAAAAAATATCGGAAACTCATCCTTTTATCGTGATAATGACCTAATTTTTTATTCGTTTTATATGTTTTGTTTCCTCAGTATATAATATGAGTATTTCGAATTGCTTTCGAGGTTACAATTTTAGAATCAAAATAATTCGAATCTCTAACTCGAACTCACGTGTCTCTTTCCTTGAAATCACGCCTGCAATGACGAGGCGTATTTTCCTTTTAAATCTTACCCTCTCCTCCTTTTGTCTTCTTCTGCCTCTTGGCCTTGTTCTCTTTTTAAGTACTCCCACTCTGGAAGGAATGTGGACTCCATTTGTTGCATCAAGTCCCTCTATCAAATTGAAGGAATAAACGAGTGCTTGAAATTCTCGCCGATCGTAAGGAATTTTTCCCATTTTATTGTTTCCTTCTGGCAAACTTTCTTCTTCAACCCGTGGATTTCCGGTTGTCTTCTTTGCTGAACTGAAATCCATACGATGTACATCTCGATCCATCATTCGTTCCGGAGCAGAGTTAAACAATCACGAGAAACCATTCGGAATTCCCTTTTCAATTTTTAGTGTAATTCCAATTAAACACCTCCGTCTTAAAAAGGATATGATGAACACACACCATGAATTTGTTCATTTTGAAAGTTCATAACCTTAAGCAATGACGATCCCTTATTTCTGCTAGTTGTGAATTTTCGTGGTACATATCCTGCTTGTTCCTGCTCCCACATCTTGGAATGTTTTCCATTTGTGTTTTGGTTTTTGAAGAAGAAAATTATATCTCCCATTTACTTTAATCCCATTGTGGATCCTGACTGTGAAATCATAAAAGCTTCTTGGATGTGATTGTCTTTGAGCATTGCTACGCCTTGCCTAATTGCCGCCAGGATGCGAACATAATTGGCTGCCCCTTAAAATTAAATACCAAAACAATATATATCCTGATTGGCAGAAGAAAAATTAGTTCGTAAGAATTTTATAAACCATTGTTTATTTTCGTAGAGACTTCGTTCTCTAGCTTGTATTGGTCATAAAGAATCGGTAACAGTTTATTTTGCATATCACGTAACCCTACATAGTGAATTTTCATTATGAGTTCACATTACTATCGATTATGTTCGCAGCAACAGTCTCCGGAAGCATCAATAAAACACGCAAAGCTATTTGCTAATAAGGAAAGTTTCCGATCAAATCTCTAGAAAATATATATTCCAAAACCTGAAGAGGATGTATACTTGTTACCAGAAAATCTTTCATTGGCTCTAATTCTTCGATAAATTCACTGCACAAATATTCCTTCCTCGTCTTGAGAAATCCGAAATTCTTCACTCTAAATATTTGTTAGTCCTTGACTTCACATTATAATCCTTCCTATATAAGTCGTGTGTATCATACAGAAAGCAGCAAATACTGTTGTTGCGATAACAGTAGTTGTTGGCTACGATTCTCTTGACGCCCCATAGATGCCGCCGCCCGGGTGCGATGCTCCCATAGGACGGCGCGGCTCTGTCTCTGAGTAGCAGCATTATATAAGTTACTTAATTGAATGGTACGAGAGGAGTCATTCATACGATTTTGTTTTTCACTTTCGTGGAATTTTTCCAATCTTATTAGTCAGCCTCATCCTGTCAGTATCAATGCCTACATTGACACTCTGATTAGCCTTCCGATGACGGCTTTCCTACTGGAGTGCCTGGGATATGTGGACGCATACCTTTGTAAATCTTCGGAATACAGTGACATAAATTGCAATGTTGTGAAGTTCCGAACTCTATATTTGAGAGAGAATTTTAGTGCAAATTTTATTTATTGCGTAAATAACCGTGTCAATTGTACCTTTTTTCCGTCTTTGGTATGGAAGTTCTCGTTTTGGGAGTTTTCATTCTCTCGAGTGAAGAACTGTCACGAAACCCGCATGGTTCCCTGAATGTGGGGCCGCTAAGTGTTATGTTTCGGTTTATCTATGCACGACTTGTTAGCGGACGTAATATTTGATCAGAAGTAATGTAGCATTTCTAATAGTTCCTCTTTTCACGTCGATCTCTCATCTGACATAAGTACCGTGATTTCCCCAAGATTACGCACGCCGCTTCATCCGCGTGGCTTCCAAGCGCCAAAGAGTTTCACGTACATTTTGCTTTCTCGGCCTTGGAGAGACGGCTTTGCTCTCCGCAGCCTCTTTCGCTTCCAGCCCGCATCTTTTCCACTCACTCCAGTGACGTAAGGAGCCGTTTCCTCCAGAGGGGAGTTGGGATAGGCCCGCGATTGCCCTCCGAGGCAGCGGGTGGGACCTGCCGAGGCCTCCGCGAATAAGCAGGTCGCGCCATGGTGTGAGGCTCAGGAGAGGGGAGAGTTAATGTCCACGCTTCCTGTCGTCCCTTCGACACGCGTCCACTGTTTCCTGTTTCCACTTCTCCCCTCTTCCTTATCTCTATGCGCTCCTTTTTCGGAGGACCCGTTTGTAGCGAGGCTAGAACAGGTCGAGATCCTTTCTAAGTAGAATGTGAGATTGATTTGATCTCGGGGTGTTGATCACGATATTTAGGTTTGTCGGGACAAGGAGATAGCGTCCGTGACGAGATAGCGAGACTATCTTACTCAGAATTTAAAGGTGTGCTTCTCAGCTGTTTGGTAGACACGGTTTTGATGATGCGAGATTTTTCTACCAGATTGTGCTGTGGAAATTCCCTATGGTTTCTTCGGGCTTTTCATGATTTTCGGGCCCGTCGTTGTAAAAAGGAAGACAGAAATCGTCATTCTAAAGCCCACGCAATTCCTTTTTAAGTTCAGCGTGATGTAGAATATTTCGAGAGCTCGTAGAACTCTTTCTGGAAAGTGCTTTGTGTTAACTCCGTGTTTTATCAGATAATGCTGGTGAACTTTACCGAGAAACTAATTTTGTGTATAGTGTAAGATAATAATCTGCTGATAGTTTCTACGCCCACAGATAATGCTATCCATGCAATCTCTCGATGGCATGGTGGGGGGTATGGTCTTACTCTTAGTGTTCTTTTTCTCGCTGAAGACTGGGAGAAATATCTTAAGAAATCGGAAAGTTTTATTAAAACAAGTGGAAGAAGTCTTATCACCTTTATAGTAGTGCTGGTGCGATTTCAATCATTGTATCTTCCTCGTGTTGTTCCCAGTTCCCGTTGTTGAGAAGTCGATTTTTTAAATCGTATCAGTGTCTCTCAAGTATTAATATATATAAGTATTTCTCAATTTACCCAGTGTAGCATGTAACTCGTTATCAAAAGGAAGTAATTAACAATTTGGAAACAACTGCGTAAACTTATGCTTCTTTGTAGTTTACGTTGCGCGTCTCAGGTGTTTACTATCTTTTAGTATAGGTTTTTATTCCTTTCCTTTTTCAATTAATTTCATCAGTGGAGGATATTATTCTTTCCATTTTATGACGAAACTTCTTGTTCTTTAGTTATCCTATCCGCAATCCTTCGTCGAATTGTCCACATCAGAATTCAATCGAAAGAGTTGAGGGAAAAGAGAAATATCATGGAGGTACAGATAAGGAAAACGTTATAAATAAACTCGTCTCGTATTTGGTTACATTATGATAAAATTGTGAGATGCTTCTATCTTAACGCTCTATTTTCTAAAGAATTATGAGGGGAAAGAAACGTATGATAAATATTGAAAGAGCGTAGACCATAATTTAATTAGCCTCTATTACGTAGAAGTTTTTCTTCGAGCACTAGTAGGCAACATTATTATCCGTTATATAAAAATGTAGACCATATATGCCGCCTTTCAAGTCGTCCGGCCCAATTATCAATTAAAGCCTGAGATTTCTTATGACTGTAACGAAAAATACATAGCTTTTGTCGTAATTTAGTAATTTGGTTGTGGTTGTTTCAAGATTTTTTGCCGAATTATATCAATGAATCTGCTAACCTAGGATACCAAATACCGTGCAAATTTCATTTATATGTTTAATTTTATAGAATACAAGTGTTAAGCAGGCAATTTGACTTATCTACTCTAAAAACATTTCCTAGTCGGTTAATAAACTTGCTCCCTTAAACAGAGGAATGAATTTCAACTTTACATGTTGCCTTGGCGTATACATAATGAATTTGTTTCGTTATTACAGCTGCTCTTTTGTATCGCTTCCCTTTCGGTCCTCGCGAATTGAAGAGCGCCTTTTTTGTTCGCACGACTGATCCGATGTCGTCGTACAGAAAACGAAACTCGTTTCTTGTCTAATTTGAAGAGTTGTAAGGGAAAGCCTTCCGAAGAAGCATCGGCTGCGAGTTCTTTTTTATCAATCAAGAAGGAACAGGCACGCAATCCCAGTTTGCACGGAAGGCTTTCTCTAATGGGATGAAATGAAGTAATTTCTTCTTTCTTTTGACGCCAATCGTGAGAGGCGTAATAAACGGCAAGCACTTTAGACGGGGTTGAAGTGAAAACGATGAAAAGGAAAACACGAATCTTTTGTACTAGTGAGAAAGAGGTTTCACTTCTATTCGGTCCAAGTATTTTTTCTCTCCAATACTTTTTAAACTTGACAAAAAAATTCCGACCTTTATCTTAACACCTGCTACGTGCTGAAAGACGATTGGGTTCCTGGGAATGTTTCAGTTTCGTTCTTACCGATGCCGGACAGATTAGTGTGATAGAAATTGGGTTTTTATTTTTCTGTCGGAGAAATCTCGAGGGTATGGTCGATTTCAAGTGTATGGCCGTACTTATTCTGACGATTAACTCTTTAAACCTACAATTCTTGATAATAAATCGACAAGGCCAACTGATGGTTATAATAGTAAGACAAGTAAACATTCCAGAGCCATCAAAGAAAAACTTTAAAAATGTAAAGCTTATACGTATAAGCATTGGATATTGTTTTTCTTTGATGGTTCTGGATTGTTAACTTGTCTTACCTCAATATTTGGATAAAAGTAAATCATATTTACTTACTTTTACTTACCGAAGTTCTTCACTGCTCTGATGCTTAAGTTTAACCAAGTCTTTTCTTTACCGTCATTTACCAAATAGATTCTTGTGGAATTGATGCTAGTCAGTAAAAACCCCGCTGTTTCACGTAGATAACCTTGTCCTATTTATGGTAATAGCTTTTTGCAATAGTGAGTCCATGTACATACTATAGTGAAAGGGTGATAGTACGCTCGTTGTAGGCTTTCAGAAGTTTCATAAAAATGTTTCAGGTATGAGTGAAGATAGGACCAAGTTTTCGTATCTTCTGCATTCTTTTAGTAGCTGGGCTGAAGTCTGTATTTTCTTTCTGCCCCAATTCGCGAAAAATTTAGCATTTCGGCCCTTTTCGGTTACTTCGCCAGCTATCTGCCGGAATGTATGTTAAGAATGCCGTCGTCTAGAACTCGGTGAAAAAAATGGACGGGTTTTAGGAATTCCAAACTCGTGACTGTAAAATGCTTCTCTTGTACTGAAAACGCCACTCATTTCTTTTAGAAAGCGAATTCCCCATCTGTGCTCTCTCCTTAAGAGCGATCACGAGAACTCCAAGTCGGTTGCAGAAATGGCATTGCATCCGACAACAGCTGAGTAACGATTGCGGGGACGCCTAGTTCATTTCATTCCTCTAATTGTCCCGTTACTTCTGAGATTATCACCACGCTATCTGAATTCTAAGCCTATGATACAGTTCTATTGAAATGATCGGTTAAATGCGCGGCCCCTAATTTCAGCCACTTCTGAGTCTCGTGGGGTGCGTCTCCCATCTGGAACACACAGATTGGTTTTTCTAAGGGTACATTCATTAGTTACTTTGTCCTCGGCCGAGAGTGTGAACGCCCTCGGAAAATGACGAACCCTGATTCAATCTCCGCTCATACCTCCATCCCGGGATGAAAAGCAGAACTACCTCTCAATTGCTGCAGTCTATTGGTGCGTGTGGCGGAAAGGGAAATGAAGGAGAGGACGACACGGTCGGTGCATTCCGCAAAGAAGAATCGCATCGCGCCATCTCACACGGTTACGCACTCGATGAGCGTCTAGAAGGCCGTTCCGCATTCTTGTGATGTCCAAGAGCGCAATGGGAAGTCTCCGTCAAAGGGAAAATGTCTTCTGAATTTCCGTCTACTGCCTCTTCCTTCGCCGGGAAAGCGCAAAATGTAGAGCACCTATTGCGATTATCAATCGAGAGGAATCAAATTAGGGTTAATTGGTGCGCCTTAGTAACAAATCGTGGTGGTTCGGGTTTATTTTTACTAGTTCGTTTGTAATTCATTTCCGTACCTTCCCGTGGAAATAACATTCGTGAAAATTAGGAATGCGTTTGTAGCTAATGCTAATGAACAGAAATTGTTGTGGTAGTAGACAAAAAGTAACACGTCAGTGACAGGAGGGACTGGTCTACGTCATTGAATTGTCGTATATCACTGATGTTCTCGGGTAGCTTATTAGTCCTCACTGGAGAGTGAAGTTTAGACGCAGAAATTCGACATTTTAATCGGCATTATTTTCATGATAAATATTAATCTACAATGTGGACCTTCTTCGGATTCATTCTAATTTTCGTATTTGGAAATGCAGTTATTATAATGCTCGAAATTAACGCTTTTGTTTTGTTTGCCTAATTATGATCGCTGCCAAACAAATTGAATTTCTAGCGCCACTTCCTAATTATCTGTATTCTTCTACAACATGACTGCTGTTCGGTGATAAATATTTTAAGGACGTCGAATAGTATCGTGGAAGTTTCTGCATGGAAACGCATTGCATTGAAGTGGCATTGCCTAGGTTCGTGGACCAGTTTTTCAATCTTCGGAGAACAGTTCACTAAGAATTTATTGATGAATTTCGAAAATGTAAGAAGTCGGATGCGGTTTATTAAGAAAGATCTTCATGGAATCGGCGATAGGTTGTAAACGGCGAAGGAGAAAGACAGGAAGTTGCGATTGCCAAGAACAAAAGGCTGGACATATACCAAGAAGAGGACGCGACGAGATTTGGATGAAGGTTTATCCATTGTTCACAGTATCGTATATGCATCATCAAAGCCTATGATATGCGGATAACACCGATATTTTCTGTCGGAAACAAATTATCCCTGCTAAGCTCCTTCTGGTAAATTCCATATAAACCTAGCGTATTTTTAGTGTGGCTTTGACTTTCTAAATGTGAATGGAGAGCCGGAAACCGAAACCGCGAGGCTTTTGCGGCAATTTATGATTACCTCGTGGCTATAATTTAGCAGCGGCTTATAGCCCTCAGAGTGTACAATTCATTTTTCTGGCCACAAAACCTAATACTATTTTTATTGATAAATCTTTGGCTCTTTCTTTAATTTCAAATCATTCCAATCCGTTACATCTGTCAAAATGCTTCCGTTCATTTAAGTAAAACGTAAGCTAAATTGTAACTGAATTAACTTGAAATTTGAACTGAAATTCTTGAATTTTATTCCAATGCTACTGTCGTGATAATATGGCTTTTGGAAGATAAGATTCCTGAGATCTTTGTTTCTGTTAGCCCTACAAAGTTAAAGCAAGACGAGCTGTATCTTTAAAGCTAAAGCTCTTTATGGCTTAGATGGAAAAGTAGACTTCTAGTTCTAAATCTCGCCCAGAAAAAGCATTTTATATTCTTATTATTTATATTCATTTTGTTATATTTTTAGTTAAATATGAGCGAACTTATATTTGATATTGATATTTTTAAACCAATTCATCCCATTTGTTCTCAAGAACTTATAGCTACTTTATGTAGTGTATGTAGATTAAAATCCTGTACTGCCTCTCTGAATTGAACTATGCATGCTATCCAGAAAAACAGAGCACCATCGTACTAGAGTTATGGAGAAATTAGTGCGTAGTACTACGTACTAAAAAATTAGTACGTAGACTTTCCCTCGTGAAAAAATTAACTGGCCACATTCTCTCATTTGTCCTACTCCACTCTCTTTCATTAACTACCAAAACAAAACGCTCCCAGCATCCTCTCTGCTCTCTCTCTCATCGTAAAATCCCTCATATATGTTCCCACGAGTGTGAAATTTGATGCGATCATTGGGGAATGCCTTTGGGCCCCCATTATAGTACCTAATCTCCATTTCTCACTCATCTCTACCCAATGCACGCGTTGTCTCCAGTCTCCTTAGGGGAAATATCAGGGAGATTTTCGGACCCCTCCCGAAATCTATCCTCGCATCTCTTCTTCCCTCCCACTTCCTGTCCAAATCCGCTTCCTCTCTCTCCCTTTCTTCGTCTCCTACGTCCTATTTTACTCCATCATCGTGTCGCGCAGCGGAGGCTTGCTCAGGATAGCCCTCTTTTTGCAAAATTGTTCACCTAATGGAGAGATGACTGCGATTTCTTGTGGAAGTCCAATCGAAATAGCTTAGATGTGAAAGTAGGATGATTCTTCGTGGTATTCACACATCCGAATGAATGTGGTTATTAATTTAATTTTCATACTCCATAAATAGATTATCTGTCAGTTTTCATGGAAGAAGAGGCCCCATCTTGAATACGCGGCAAGTATATGGGATCCAGCGGATGAAACGCACACCCGCGAAATCGAGAAAGTTCAGCGCAAGGCAATACGATTTGTGAAAAATTGCTACGATAAAAAAGCTAGTGTTACGGAAATGCTTTCGGACGCAGGTTGGGAATCCCTGAAAGATAGGAGATTAGAAGCTAGGCTTCGATTACTCGGTAAATTTCGAGACAGTGCGTTTGTGGAGGACGTTATCAATATTATGCGACCCCCCTGCTACTTTGGCCGATCTGATAATGAGCGCAAGATAAGGGAAATAGATGCTAGGACAAGTCGTTTTAGGGACTCTTTCTTTCCGCGAACGATACGCGATAATAACAAAATAAGGAAATAGCGCGAGCATCCGGTGTTAACACCCCCTGCCACACGCCGAAAGGCGGCTTGTAGGGTATTGATGTAGATGTAGATGAAGTTTTACCTACATCGCCCTTTAGTCTTTCTTTTTTCTGAATACTGCTTTACAGCTGTCAATAATCGGCTCAGATTCGTTTTTACTACTTATCTGCTGCTAAGGTTGTTGTTAGTAACATCCTTGTCGTGTATGGTATGAAATCCACCAATTATTTCGCCCCCATATGTTACCTCATTCCTAAATTTTATCGCCATCCTACTTCCGTTGCACATTTCCGCGTACGATTACGTATTTCTTCAGTTTTCAAAACCAGAATTTCTGGAATCACGTATACTTTTTTCGTGGTATATTTGTCTGCCTCACAAGTGTCCTCATATTTCTTCTTTTTTCCTCTTATGACGAAGATCAGCTACCGGAGGAGATGTGACCTCCTCCAAAATTAAATTACTCGTTCTTCTGTCCTCCATCTTACTCGAATCTTTCTGTCAGCCATCGACCTTTTCTCTCGCCCTTTTCCGTTGTGCGAAAGTCCTTCATCTCCTCCACCAGAGCAAAAACAAGAGCGCATCTGTGTGTTACAATGCCTGCTAGCGACTGTCTCAACCACTGCTGCATTTTTTCTGCTTCTCTTCTCCGTCTCCCAGACCCGTGGCGAAATGGTAGCTGCGTTTTGTAATGCTCTTCCATGTCGTGTCGCATTAAAAGGCGACAAAACAAATCCCTTACGCTCCTCCGTTAGTCATCCATGCAATAATTTCAGAGTCGATTTCGGGAGGAAATGAAAAAAAGAATAGTTTCGGCAAGATTAGAACGTTTCCTTTTGTAATGGAAATCGTTTCATGAATCGCTCGATATCTCTCGATACAGTCTCGCAATTCCATGACGTCTCTTGAACCATTTCAGAGGAAAGCCATAAATCTGGAAGGTTGTAGTAGAAGTGGTAGTAGTAGTTATGAGGAATTATTTTCTTTGAGAAATATGCTGCTGATTTTTCTGGATCTTCGGACTAGAAGAATTGAGATAGTGAAGACTCTTAATCCGCGGATTTTAATTCTGAAACGGAGATTTTATTAATAGGGTTTCCTCTTCCAGTTTGTCACTTTTTCTTTTTATAACGATAAAATGAATTACATGGCAGTCCAGCTGTTTCAGTTAGGGAATGTGTAGCAATATCACAATGAATCAAGGGTGAAGGAGAAAATTAATTCAATGCCGAAGGGAGAGATAAGAAAGGATGAAGACAGAATGAAGTCATATTAAAGGAAAGGAAAAAAGGAATGAAAACACGAAAAACTTATTTTGTAATTAATGAATGATTAGAGACTAGTTGGCAATGTAGAAGGATCAAAGATATAATATCATTTTTATGATAATTACACGTACTATATTATGAATAGGGTGGGAATATAGTATTACGAATTTTAAGGCATAAATTCGTATACTATCAAAGCCTAAACATGTCACAAAATTCATGATTTCTTAAAATCAACAACTGCTTTTACCGGTTAAGAAGTTTGTGTTTGCAAAATCGATAAACTTTTCCAGCGATTGCGCGCACAGGGAAAATTTTAAAGCGACGTCTCTGTAAAAGTGTTACCTCTCGGCTATTAAAGATGAAGGATGTTCTGGGCAAGAGATCACGTGCTCGGAATCGTTCTTTTTTCCCTCTCTGATTCAGGGTCTTTCAGTAGTAGACGAGAACATATTTTACTATGAACGATATTACAATTTATGAACTTCGGCACAGCATAGAAGAATGAGTACAAGCGATTGATTCCTATTTTAGCCCATCATTCGCCTCTTACAGGCGCAAAACCTTATAATGCGTTTCTGAAATTGTCCCTTTGTCGGAAATGAAAAGCTTTGGCATTCTACTTGTGAAAGAATGGAAGATTTTATATTTTGATGTTCGCCTCCTACGCAAACGGTGATTCATTTCCTATTGCAGACTTGATCTTTCAACAGACATCCGCTTTCTTTCTCGATTTTTTTCTTTTAGGTCTTTATCTTAGCTCAGGCAGAAGATGTAAGCCGACGATTTCGATATTCTCTATTTCCTATTTCCCGCTCTAACCTCCCTTTAAATCCGTATTGAACACCTGTCTTTCTCGAAATCTTGGGCGTATTTTATCTTATCGTTGAAAGGTTGGCGTAACAACTGGAAAACGAAATCGCAAGTTGTCCTGCGTGTATCTTTATCGGAATCATAAGTTACGATGATTGGGCGAAATCCTCTGAATCAATTACCCTTGTGGGTGTAATTGGTAATTTTGTCTTTTATCTGCTCATAACGATGGGCTAAATTCTGCGCACCATGAGTTTTTTTCCCTTACGCTAACTTTCTGATGAGTGGATTCTCTCGATAACTTCCTCTCTGATCTTATCCGCATTTTCCTTTCAATATGTGTTATCTCCACCCATTCAAAATACAAATAAAGGCCGCAATCTCGATCAAAACTAATTATTTTTTACGTTACGCCCTCTGCGTCCGCTCATCGGCCACTCCCTTTGCCCACGTCGTTTCTCTCCCACTCTTCTTTCTTTTCATTCACATTTCCTACTTTGGGTAGAAACGGGAGGAATGAATCACTTGCCTGCTCCACCGTATTTCTTTTCTCCCTTACAGTCAAATGTTTTGTATCCACTGCGTCATCTGTGCTCAACATTTCTGTTTTCCTCTTATCGTCACAGTTCTTTCATCACATCCGCGAAATTTCTATTCCGCCCATTTATTTGTCTGGATTGGTCCTTTCCCAATCCTATTCATACACCATATGCGATAATGGATTCCGGTCAGATATCGCGAGATATACCTGTTTCTGATACTTTCGTTAATTTACTTATATTCTTCCTTCAGTTATTTGATGACAACTGACATATATTCAAAATAGCTTTTGAATTATTGTCTGAACGGTAATTATAATAGTTTTGTATGAGGTTGATGGGAAAGGCAAAAAATCTCGATCTCGCATGTTGAAGACGTTTACTAGCCATTTACACCATAAGTGTCCTAGCTTTTACCTCCTGTGTACCGTATTACTTACTAAAACACACTACGCGAAACGCAGGTGATGTACTTAGCCCCAATGTTAAATGATAGTAACTCTCCGATTATTGGTTCTGTGATTTAACAGTTGTATTTATGTTGAAGTGGTTATGGTTAAACCCTGTTACCCTGGTTACCCTCATGATTAAACCCTGGTTACCCTCATGGTTAAACGTCTTTCCTGCTCTCATGTTATCAGTTCTATGAAATTTGAAAGTTTTTAAACTGAATAGCGATCACGAATGCTCAAGTCGGTCGGATTTCTTTTGTGTTTGATATATTTTCCGTTATTAAGCGTTTAGGCTAAATGACCAGTAACCTAATTCTAACAAAATTCACAAATAATAATTTTCTTCCCCATTCAGTATGGAATATTTCAGAAAATCTGAGTCTACGGAAAGTAGTAGTAGTAGTATCGTGTTTGAATTGGTGAGATTTGGTGAATTTGGCTGGATCGCTTACAAACGCATTCGCGGATCATTACTCTAGGAATTACAAGGAATGCAGCACAGTAATTCGTATATTTTAAAATGACTTTTTCATTAATTTAATATGCCAGCCTCTGTGGTGTTGAGGCATATCAGAGGTACCGGGTTCGAACCCCGGTCAAAGCATGGATGTCTTTGTTTCTATTTGCGTTTATGCTCGCCCAAAATTATTATGATCCATACAACTTGCCTAAACTACTTCTATCTAAGATTTGATCATCATTATTGTCCATAACTCCATAGGATTTTGAGATTAAAGATTAAATTTTTTTAAATTATTTTTATCCTTCAACTGAAGGAATCTCAGGAGTTTAAACAGAAAAACTTCGTAAAGTTTCACAAAATAATGAAGCGAAGGATTCTCGTTCGCCTTATGTCTTAATTTGGCCCTCGGCAGCGGAGAAGTTCCATGCATCTCTGCGAGCGACCTTGGTTGCGAAGTCCTCCGACCGTAAGGACACCACAGCAGTTGCATGTCTTGATCTCGGTCGACGATGATTCGCAGGCGTTTTTATTACGACCTCTCCTCAGCAGACCGAAAATGTCAGCCCTAAATCTGGAGCCTTTTCCTACAACAACATTCCATTGTGCTCAGCGTGAGTCTCGGTGCTTTAGACCAACTTGTCTTCCTTTATCGCGCTGTTTATTGCAGTTTTGATTTATTTTTCTGCAAGCGGCAGTGAACGTAAATAGCGCGTGCTTTACGATTTTTCCAGCAATGGAGATCGTGAATCTTATCCTCGCTCGAGTTCCTCCGTAATAGCTTTCCAAGTGGATTAAGCTGGATTCACAAGGTATTTCATGTAGGTAGATAAAGGAAATACGGAACTGTAAACTATTGTCATCCTCGTATTTTAAGTCTCCGTGTAGGTATCTTAGGTTTTTGGGCATTTGCCTTCAAAACGTTTTGTAGATAGCTGTGGAGCCACTTTTTACAATTATCATAAATCTCATGTATCATTTCATCTCGAGTACGCATCCTCATATGAAGTACCCATTTATCTCGAACATTGCCTTGTTGAAAAGTTTTTCAAATGGAAACCAGCAATTGAAATTGGATCAGAATTTGACGTGCTGCGGAACGTCAGTTCTATTGTTGCTTGTAAGAAAGAATGTACGTTTAAATCAACTCGCCAACGCTCCTAATTCATACGTTTCCTATTTCCCGCATTCCCGAAGAAAGCAATAAGAATATATCTACTTTCATTCATGGAATACTTGCTTGCGTAGATACTGCAGTTTTTTTATATATTCCATTCCATTGTTATTGTATTAAATTGAAATTTTATGTATAGACCATGTATACAAAAGATATTTAGTAAAGAAAAGATACCACGTTTAGGGTGACTTAATGTAGAGCGTCGGCTTAACGTAAAATGGGTGTGTATCTGTAAGCTTGGTTCACGTTGATTATTTAGATGTTATTATCAGTATGTTTAGTCAATAGCAATACAATTCCGTGATTAGCGTATCTTTCCATAGCAACAAACATCCAATTTTTCATTCCAAAATATGAATGGGTCTTTCGGTGTGTTACTTGGAGATAATGTTGACTCACTACACTCTCTCTACTGCAAAACTACTGGCACCAGGTCAGTAGTTTTTGTTGCTTCAGTGGCATGATAATAAATTATGGCGAAAGACATTAAAACCATTGAAGAATCGATCCTAGGAATCCCAGCACTCCTAGATACGTCAGTGACTACGCAGTCTTAGGTTCAGTTTGCTTCCTGCCCTCGCAATCCACCTCGGCTATTCTTTCTCCGTCTTGAAATTTAAACAGCCATTTCGCCCTATCTTCCATTGCGTGTGCCAGGCCCATTTCGCAGCGCCTTACGGATACCAGAGCACCTGCAAACGTATCGAACCACATAAACGTCCGTCAGCAACCGACGGAAAACACGTGCCCCAGCGATTAATCGCCTTTAGTGCGCGTGCAGACGGCGCCACGCGTGGGAGCTTAATTCGGCCTCGAATAAACACCATCAGTCGCTTAAGACGAAATGCATCTCCCCGCCTCGGGGTCACAGAGAGCGCTCGTTTAGCGGAAAATATGGTCTGCGAATGACGGAAAGCAGCCTCGGTGGTGGTCAGAAATGCGTAAAATAATTCTCCTTCGCATAAAGACGACTTTGAGTTATTTCTCGCCGTTTGCTTTTTTTTTTCACCGAGGCGACCTGGGGACTTTGTTAACTGACTTCATTGATTTAATTAGGTCTCGTTGTCTCCTAAATTCGGTCAATTTTTTATCGGTGCTATTTTAAGACATTTTGATAACATCCTTTTTTATGTATGAAAGAACAACCGTTGAGGATGCATTTCTGCTCTCTACTTTCATCACCTTTAATTTTAATCACCCGTGATCGTATTAAACATTTCATGTTTTGTTGGAATGGCATTTTTCCGTAAAAAATATATTCACAAATCTAAGATTCATCGTCCGAATTATTGTCTTCATCATCACCAAACACCCCGTAAGAAAAATAGATTGGCACGGCAAATGTAGAAGCTTAATTGATGTGGTGAAAATATAACGATAATAATAACGACTTTATTGAGCTAATTTAGGTTTCAAGGAATCACTTTTACAAATCTTTTACTTTTCTACTTTTAATCTTCTTCAAATCACGGAAGAAACAACCATGGCCTAACCAGGATTCGCACCCGGAATCCTGGCGTTGCTAGGTTAACAATAACCATCAAGGCCGGATAAATATCATCATAAACTCAATCTATTATGCGTAAGAAAATCTTTAATTAATGTAATTAAGACTTAAACTTTACTTTGATTTTTTTTGTAGTAACCCTATTAAGATCAAGCTTTACTATATAATCGCTCTTACAGAAAAGTTTTTGAGGCCATGATTAATTTCTAGGAAAATTAATAAATTAAATCACATATCTGTGAGATTGATTAAATGAAAAATATTTTAAGTATTGAGAGTTGAAAATGACAACTTTATAATTTGAACAAAGAATGACACGATCTCTCAAAAATAATTTTCACTCTGTATGAATATTATTGCGTTCATAGATTTTCGGAAGAAGCATTAAGTTAACAAAAAGTGTAGAGAGTGTGTTTAGGTCCTCCTATTTACATCTCCAATTTGGTAAATTTTAATCTTTAAATCCTGGTTATTTTTATATTCGATTGCTTTTTGATTGATCCGTTTTTATGCTATAAAAATTCTGTTACTTCGGTGAACCATTTCTTTTACTCATCATCTTATTTTTAATACACGATTGCTTTTTGATTGATCCGTTTTTATGCTATAAAAATTCTGTTACTTCGGTGAACCATCTCTTTTACTCATCATCTTATTTTTAATACAGTCTTCGTAACAAATTGTACATCCCATTGAGGTATTTCCCTCCACTAGGTTTAGTCATTATCATTGCATAGTAAACTTTTTGCGACGGAAGAACAGATTTAAATATTCAAGCTGTTAAATGTGATGCAATGGAATTTTCTCACCGTCCTTTTATAAACTTCAAATTACGACAAAATATTACGGCACTTCCACTGAAGCGTATAAAAGCGTGTTGCGTCATGGAAGGTGGGGTTTGAGTGGGTGGAGTTGAGAGGGCGTGGGTGTGCACCCTCGGAAAATAGTTTCCTCCATTCTAGACAACGCCATTGCGGAGAGAACAGCGAAAATAGCTGTGTTTGAAAATCCATTTCTTACGAGGAATTACCGTTCTACTGTTCTTAGAAAATATAAAACAGTTAGTTTAGCGACACGTTAATAGGTAGCAAATCGCTGTTATATCAATCTAATGCGATCTCTTGAAAGGACCTGAAGGAATGAATTGATATGCTTGGAAGCATATTTTCTCACTGAGAATGCCTCCACGTGTCACGGCTTTATCTGACGTGGACTAACGCGGGTTAATTGGTGGAATATCGATTGAGAGCTCTAACGGAGATCTTAATTCTTCTCAGCATGCATCTCGGCGAATTGCGTACGTTCACGTCAAGTGAAAGAGAGAACTAGCTTCGCAGAAGCTATGGATTCCCTAATTTACAGCACTGCACGAAATTTGGCGATTCTTCGCTTCGAAAGATCGCGTCGAGGAAGTTGATCGAAGGTGATCACGTGGAGTAAGTCGAAAAATATTCTATTCTGCGAATTTGAGGCAAAAATAGCGATGGATCGAGCTGTTCGATAGGATTGAATTTTCCTCATTGTATGCACAGGAATACGATTCGAAGATTTAGGATTATAATGCCAAATAAAATCACCTGATACTATCCTCGGCGATTTAATTACAAAGGACATTAATATAGTCTTCTTTTTTATTACAAACGACGAACTTTCATTCCTCCAATTGCTGCGGGTTAATTTTTTTACAATTTATGGCTATGTTTGGGATTCATGTCTCTGATTTCATTTTGTAAAGGCGATGTGAAAGAAAGTAACGTTGTCTAGAATTCATTGAATACTCGGCGGTTTTGCCATGTTATTAAATTTTCATGTACCTTATAATTCTGGAACTTTAATAAAATATATGCATCTCTCCTTAAAATATTTTCCTCTCTTTACGAGTGAGGTGAATAATTTAAGTGCTCTCTTCGGATATTATCATTTAATTGTGATTTTTGAAATCTTTATGCGAAAATAAGATTTTTGTCGCAAAGAAAGAGAAGGTGAAATGAATGACGAAGCGTCAAGAATTGTTTTCGACAGAACGTGTTATTTAATTAGTAAAATTTACGTTGTAGATCACCGTTTTCTACCGGATATGGAATGAGCAGTAGAAGTCTTGTTATTATTCTGCTCTTTCTTCGATCAAGTCCTGGCGTTATGTAATAAGTTTTTTCTCCAGTAACTTTTCCTATTCGAAAGAAAGGAAAACTATTCATATTTTTTCCTGTGAAATCCTTTGAAGAATCTTGACAACTTAAGCTCCAACTGCACGTGTTTTCTTGGAGGTGTGCTTTGCACGAGTGCGATTGGTTGCAAACGCATGGGAGCGAGGTGTGAGTGCGGTATTAGATGCGGGATGAAAATAAAACGCTCCACGTTCGTACTCTACACGGATGCGGAGATTAGGAACATGGGAGAGTGCAATTTCAACTTTCGCCTAGCTTGTCTTCATTCTTTATTTTTACAGTCGCCGACAAATAAGAATTCATGCTTGGCCATCTAGTAAGCCATCAATAGCTCCTCTCGCAAGGCAGTCTTCGCTTAGATTTTTCGAATTTTTTGATTTAATGTCAGATACGTCCTCGGAAACTGTCAAAATGAGAAAGATCTTTTGGAAATGGTATAATTGAAAACATTACGCAATGAACGAATTTTCATTTGCATGCGCTACCTTGAAAATAATATATTTTTTTAAATACTGAATAATACCGTCGTGTTCTATCAATTCTAATTTACTGTTTTATAAAATGTGGAGTTAAAATATATTTACTTTTTGAGGTTGGGATTGTAGCTAAATTTAATGATCTTAGCGTTTGGACATCTATTCACTATAAAGACTGATTCAGCAATTTAAGATGTAAACTTCTACCAAAGAATAATTTAGTACTTTAGTTTTTATTTACTTTATTCACTGAAATACTTTTCCAAAAAACATATCGTAAATCAGCATTTTCTGATTCATTTCGTACAAAAACGTATTCTATCAAACTTTTTCAACGAGCAATATTTGAAGGTGCGAGTTCTTTAGGTAACATAATAATACAAAATTAGGTCACAATATTGTTAAGTTACTAAGTTCAGGTTCGGTTCTAAGCTTTTTTTCGCTGTTTTGTGGTGAAATACTGCAGTTGCAGATGAAATCAAATTCTCGAATTTGTTTTATTTTGTTACTTGCTGATGTTTAATTTTTTCGGCTGCGGTATCGTACGAATTTTGTATGGTACTTTACATTAATAGTCATAAAGCTCATAATTGTTTACCGGCGTTTCACTTTTCTTTTTCTAATTTTCTATAAATTTATGATTTAATCGGTTGGAGTTGACAGGTTTCCGAATGATCTCAAGAAAGAGTTTGTCTTCTTGGTGAATGAGTGTGTAGTTGATTACTGAGCACGTCTCATTTTTTTGCACCACATATAGTTGTAATACGTTGAATTTTAAGAGAACGAAATCAATTTCTAATACAGAAATAAGACTTCCTCTTTGAAGAATTAGGAGACACGCTCTGTTAATTGGCTTCTTCTCACTGTAAACCACAAAGATCTCCTTTTTAAGGTTCATCTTGCATGAGCAAAAGCTTTAAGATTTTACTGCCTTATTCATATTTTGTCGGAGCCATTTTCCATAAAGAGCAGCGGAGTGAAAAAAATTTGTTTAAAGCGTCCGGTCAATAGGAAGCACTCAACTGTGTTATGTGGAAAGAGATCGGCTTGTTTTGGAACGAAAATGGCTCTGTGTTCGAAATGTGGAGAGGATAGTGGGGTAGATTTAGCTGGAGTAACAACGAGATTCCTTGTTTCGGAGTTAAAGGGGATGAGAAATTAAAGGAAGCCAAGAAAAAGGCGCGAAAGAAAAGAGTTTTTGTGACGGTAGGAAGCAAAGTATACGTCATGAACCACATATGGTTTACAAGCTGAATACGTTCCTGGTTGATGTCGAAATTTTAATTGACTTATGTCGAAATTTTTCTGGATTTGAAGTATTTGCGTTAATTTTTCGCCGGGTTTTACAATCATTGTTTCTGTTATTGCTCAGTGTATTAATGGAGCCCTATGCTCTATGGTGCTATATTAATTCGTTGGGGTAAACCAGATTTAAATTCCAAACATAATACGAAATATGATAGCGTAAGGGAATAAAAAGTTTCGCTATTTTTCCGCGATTCCGTACATTCATTGCACTCGTAGTAGTAGTATTGTTAAAAGTGCTTCGACTGCTTTGGCCATTTCGCACGTAGGCCCCCACCAGGAATCGAACCCGGGACCGCGTTGCCCACTTGGCTTTCCGGGAGCCCTTCATTACACTCTATTGTTACACTTAGAAAAGGATGAACGTTAATTTCCTTCCGTATGTTAACCTTCCTAGGAGGGGTATGAATGCTTAATGATTAAAAGAATCGCCTTTATGTTGAGAGGTTTTGTTATCTTCATGTTAAACATAATTAAGAGTTCACTTGTAAATTATCTACGTTCAAACATTACTTGGTTAGTAATTAATAACCTTTTCAAGCGTATTCCTTGTAATTTATTAAGGATAAATGAAGACCATTCTCATGGGCGTTTATCCTATGACTCAAAATCATTGGGCATCACCTGTCATTGCAATCAGTCGTCAATTGTTTGCTACGTTGGTTTACAACGAAAAGAAAGCAGTCATTCGCCTTCTTACGCCGAAACATGCAGCGACTTATCCGAAATTTCCTTGTAGACATACTTTAGTCCCTGTAACGGTCCCTATGTCACGTTCTCGTTCGGCGATTGCTTCCGCGAGATTAAGGGCCAAGTGGAACACCTAATCTGCCGCGGAAGCCTCTCTTTCTGTGAGAAAATTCACTCCTGCAGGATCTTCGCGCTGGCCCATTTTCCAGTCAGGTGACTCAATCAGCGTCCCGTAACGTACTGGTTTAAGATCCTTTTTTCTTCCGATAAGAACACTTCTGAAAAGTCACTGCTAGATGCATTGACTTTTGTTCTGCAAAAAGTGATATATTCACAATATATATTCTGTAAAAAGGGATATATTCACACAGGCACGGAGGTTCTGGTTCAGAAATCGAGACCCGCCCGCGTTTATTTCACAGATGGCTTAAACTTCCAATAATTACGTCGCGAAATTAAAGTTTCTCGTCTCATCATTAAATAAGCAAAAATTATTCAGTAAACTATTCACAATCAATAACAATCCAGCTCAACACATTTTTATGACAATATAAACAGTTGTTAAGTACTTAAGACTAAATATTAAAATTGTGATTAGGGTTTTTATACATTTTTTTCATTTTTTAAATTATATTGGTTATTTTTTTCTCATATTATTCTGTGTTTTCTCTTTTTTTCTTTTGATGTGTTTTCCTTTGTTTTTATTATTCTTTACCTCCCACTTTTTCTCTCTTTTATTTTTTTTACCCTAATCACTTAGAAAACCTATTTTATAACATTTATAAAAATAATAATAAAATACAAAATTAATTTATAAACATTTTAAGGTTGAGTTACATCTAATATACATTTTGGTTGTATATTGGGTTGTTAATATGATTTTGATGCTCATTCATTTGCAAAATATATAGTTTACAAAGATATTCAATTCGTTGTAAATGAGTGGCCCTAGAAGTCCCGGGATAGCAGCTAATGGTCTGCTTAAGTAAGATATCCAGTCACATATTCTTGGCGTCAGTTCGGCCTTTGAAATCAGTTAAGGTTTAACTTCTACAAAATGAATATGAAAAGAATTTCATCAATCAAAAGTTGTCGAAAAGATTTCTCGTGTATGTGCCGCATTAACTCAATAAATTTTATCTCTGATATGACTCATTTATCAAAATTGATCCTTATTTGCTAGTCATTCCGTTTACTAAAGGATGTGAATCGCCGTTTACAACGTTTTAAGTGAATCTCAATTAAAATGCGCAGGTTCTTCATTACCATTTGTGGAGTATAGAGATTAACTAATGTTCTGTGTCTCTAGACGAATGACGAAATTTCTGAAATATTTCTCTCGTAAAAATTAAGAGAGACAAATTCTCGTTAAAACAGTCTTACGAAAACAGTTTATTTCACGAATTCGTATATGGAGTTTGGATTATGCGCTTGACATTATCTTTTCCTGAATTTCGAGACCAAGTTAATGATTATGGGATTGCCTTTAACCTAGTTTTTCGCTTTCGAACTTCGAAGAAATTCTTTTGTAGTATTCCCTCTCCAATCATTACATTTTCCTCGCCGACGCAGGTCATAATTTCCTTTACTGGGGTATCACAAAGCTCAGCGGCGCGATCTTTCTTTTTCTGCAGTTTTCCCTTTTTTAATTGGCACTCTCTTTCCCATGCCATCTACTCACTTTATGCCTAACTTTTTGCTCGTGATAATGACGTCCTTGATCCTTCATCCCCATGGAGAGTCATCTCTGACTCACTTTTATGTTTTTTTCGACTTTTGATCGATCTTGCCGTTCAACTGCCATCTTCGAGTCTTTTTAAATACCGAAGTCGAAATTTTCGATAATTCATGCATTAAAATCTCCTTGTAAATCATCGGGTAAAAAGCAAATATGACTCCATGAGTCGAAACCATGATCGTTTCCAATAAATGTTGTGGTTGGAAAAGTTTTGAGTTTTTCCTTCATGGAGTCCTGCAACTAAGTGTGCTGATTTTATCGTACTTTCTCGTTTGACGGTAATTTGCTTTAACCACATTTTTACCCTAATCTTTCTCGTGAGAATAAATACCAACTCGTCTGTTTGAAGGGTTTGCCCAACCCTTAACCCAATCACGCCAGCTTTTCCTAAACATCTCAATTTTTAATTTTCTATAAAAGAATTATTCCACATGGGGAGTTTTGCAGATAAATTTGTCACTGTTAGGTGGTATAGACTCAAAAATCGAAAATATATGTGATTGAATAAATTAAATGTGTATATAAATGCAAACTACTATTGTAATCGCTGCTTATCATTGAATTAATAAGCAAATTTAAATATCATTTTCGAAAGTTTCAGCTCTCACTGATGAATCAATAGCTGATTTCTGATTTTTCTTTCAGATGTACTTGCGTACATACAAGTCTAACGCATTGTTAATCGAGGATTTCTCAAGGTTTCAAGATTATGGGTATTTCTCGAAAGAGAATTCCTTCAATGCTCGCGATTTTTTTATGTACGCTTTTATTGCTGTTGGGTCATATACGTTTAATTATATTTTTCATTGTAAAATAATTCTTTCCTTGCCTTCACTTAATCTTATGGGTTGTTCTTATCTTCACCGAATATTTTAGCTGCGTTATTCAGATATCAAAGAAAGGAATGTACCCAATTCGAGGCCGAGTCAAAGATCAGTTATAGACATTTATAGTTTGTGTCGGTTTTTAATAATCATTGATGATTTCAGCAAAGTAGTATTCAGTGAGGTTTTCCAGTGTGTAAAATGTGCCTAGGTCCGAACATAATTCCTGACGAAATTTTCATTATACATTTGCAGAGGATTCGTGCAGTATATACGGAATGATCGGTCGTAATAGGTTCGTTTTAGTGCCCCTTTTACCCTTTCGCTCCCAGCAATTACCCTTTAAGTGCCCGAGCCATGGGGCCGTTTTCTCCCACGAGCTTAGGGATTTCTGCAGACTTTCGAAAGAACTTGACATTATCGTTTATGGCGAATTTTCGTCCTATCCACCTCAGGCTACTCTTCCATACACCTATCTTTTCTATCCAGTTCGCTCTATTGTTTTTGCCCTTTAGTTGATTCCTTTTGAGGAGATATAGAGTTGTCTTTTCACGAAGGGATAATATACGGGAAACACCCTACCCACGACCCATCTCCCATTCTCAACATTTTTCCGCCCACGCATGCAGCCATTCCTCCCTCGATGGTCCTCATCCCACCCCTCAGTTGCCCTCAGTCCAACCCACGCTAGAATGCCAATGTTAATCAATAGGACCCGCACTCGCAGCACCTAGTCTTTCCTTCTCTTTGTCTACGCCCCCCATTTTGTTTGATCGTGGTAAATTAATCGCGACTTATCGATACGAAACGAGCTCAAGAAAGGAAAGGTATAAAAATATTAATTTTATCTCTAGGAAAGAGTACATTAGAGATTATTTACTTCGCAACCCTTTTGAAGTCGAGTACGAAGAAGGAGATCTGGTAAATCACTATCCCTATCATTGAAGCTTCTTATCCTTTAGAGGAAAGGGGTTCGAAGTTAGCTTAATTTTATCAGTGCATGAGAGAATACTTCCTCGGAGCACGTAATTCAAGATATTGCAGGTTAGTATTAAAGATTTTTCGACTACACCTATTACCTCATCCGGAAGCACATTGAATATTTACTAATAACTGTATTTTGTTGGATTGGATGCAGCATTTTAAATATTCCGCAAACTATTGTTCGCGGTAATTAGTAAGGGAAAAATGCTAGATAGTTTGGTGTGCACACCCCTTGCAACTACTAGCTGGAAGGTGGCTAATTTGGGCATTTATTAACTTAAGAACATTTTAGGAAGTAAGATAACGGTTAAGGATTTTGGCTCGTTCCTCTATCATCAGGTTTTCATGTATGCAGAAAAAGTCTTTTATGTAGTTGATTTGGCGAAAAAGTCAATTTACGTTCTATAATAGTATTTCCCGTAAAATTTTAAAAGATGATGTGCACAATATCCTACCAAAGTAAATCATGCCGAACAACATTCAGAAAGGTATTCAAAATCTGGAGAAGTGCTACGACCATCTCGGATTTCCAGTGCTTAGTAAATAAAACTAATTGTTATATCAAAGCGGGTAGCGATCTGTAAACCGACCTTAAGGTATCTTCTATTTTTAGGCTTCAAACGAACAGCGCGGTGACCATAACAAACAAATAACATCTAATGATGTTGTATTTGGTTATCTTTTGCTTCAGTAGGACAAGTTACATTCCTTATTTTGACACAGATCTTTACCCTTGATGAAACCTAAGTGAAAGTGTATCATTTGATACATGAAGGAAACATTTGTTTGGAGTCTCCCTGTATTACTTTTTATATTGTAGCATGAAAGTATCTTGTACCATAAAGCTTAGTGTATGAGTTAGACTTTATTGATATATTTTTCTTTCTACGACGTTGATTTCAGAGAGAATTTTTATCCGAAACCCGAAAATTCATCTTGGAAACATCTCACGTAAATACGTAATTCTCTCTTTGAATGCGGAGTACTTTACACAAGTACGTGTCGCCCAGTTACATGCTTACATGCTTTGAAAAGCCTAATCCTCTTTAGTTGCTGAATTCTGTGGAATAATTCATGTTCTGATTAAGAACTCAGTTCTTATGAGTAGGTATAATTCTCTTCTTTTACAGTGCCAAGGAAATCTCATTGCCATGAAGCTTTTTCTCGTTAGGTAATCAAGGGGAAAGGTTTCTTTACAAACGTTCTTCCGCTATTTTTTTCTGAATTCATGAGGTATTCATTTTACGGCTGCATCCAAATCTCGGCGTAGATGGACATCAATTGCTTTGCTTTGAATGGGCTAGTTGGAAGAATGGGCTTTCTGATCTAAATTTATTGTAATTAAATTACTAAATTCCGTGTCAGTTGCAAAATGAGTCCAATGTGAGTTGCAATATGAGAATAGGTATTCTGTTTGATTAAATAATACTCATAAGAGTTCGAGAAGAACAATGAGTAAGTAATAGATTCCAATGCTGCCACATTTGTTATTTTAATATAACAGCTATTGTAATGAGCAAAATATTTGCAATTTATCTTTTTTGAGGTTTTCGCAGGTGTTGTAAAAGTATGGGTTCTCAAAAGTTAGTGGAATGCACCAAATCTTAAAAATAGTTTCAATTTGAATACTTAAGCGAAATAACCGGCGTTCGATCTATGTTACAAGGATTGACGACGTAGCTTCATAACGACTCGTATCAGTCAGCCATAGAAATTGAGTATTTGACGTTCTCGCATACATGATATTGAGTATCAATGAATGCTTATCCTGTTACATTCCTCATGTTGAGGCTATGGTTTGGAGCATCTTCCTTTTACTCTCATACTTGTGAGCGCATTTCCATCCCTTGTAGGAGTCTCTTCTTTCTTCCCCATTTTCGACTTCTCTAAATCCTTATGCCCCTCATTTCCGCAGGGAAGGTATTTTATTCTCTCGCGACTCTCTCCAAACTCTTCGTCCCCTTTTCCATTCTCTGTTGCGACCGAGCGCTGTTTTTTTCCCTTCATGCGAGGAGCGTTTTCGGGTGGCTTAGCTCGTCAGAATTTTATCTCCGGCAAGAAAGACATCGCCTCCCTCTCTTCGGCTGCGAGAAATGAAACGAATGAGTCTCTCTTTCTCTTCCATTTCTTTCTGTCGAATTTCGGAGCGCAAACTCGGATCGGATGTTGCGTGGGTTGGATTAAAGGGAAGAGAAGGCGAATTGACGTCCGAACGTATATTTTTCCTTTTTCGGCTTTGGTAATATCGCCGATGCGGTGGCTGAAGTTACTGCTCTCCGCTTCATTTTCTGCTGACTTATATTACAGGATGGTGGAAAAGTGAGTTGCCGGAACGAGAATTTCATTATTCCCTTCTCATAAAAATATGTCTTTTGTATTTATGAGTTTTCTCTCTCGCGCATCTTCACTGGTTCCATCTACTTACTGAAATGCTATTTATGTTTGACATTAATAAAGTTTTCAATGTACCGCAATCGTAATTTTCTATTTGAAAATTTGGTTTTTATCCTAGTAGATATTTTTGTTAACCATTTCGAAGATAAAACTAGGCATAGTTGCATTAGTTGCCCAAATTTACTTGCTCCGTTTATAACGAGTGGGGTGAATCGTGGAAGATTTTGGATTTGAAGATTGACTGTGCCGTTTCTGTACCCTGCTCACCTTTTTCATGATGTAAATAAAATTAGACCTCTTAAACGTCCCAGGATAATCCGAGGAGTTCTGCGACGTTACAGGACTTTGATAGATCGTAAAAATATTCGTTTTGGTAGATAGTGAGTTTCTTCGATTACTTTCATGTATGACCTGACAGCGTACGTAGCCCTATTTAGAACATGAATGGTTTTGCATAATTTTTGCATATTTAATTTCTTATGAATGTATTTGTGCAACGCCGGAAATGTTTAATGCCATACTCTTTTCACCCTGAATTCAAGAAAAATAATTCTGTCGATATTCTGTCGCTCTCACAAGCTATCAACAGCTGAACGGCAGCTGCAACTGACACTTAAACGTCTATGGAGGTGGTCCATAAATAATGGCTTTCGTTTCTCCCAGGACAAAACCTGCTGCCTTCATTTTCACAGGCGACGAGGCTTTTTCCCTGAACCAAAGCTCATGCTAGGCAATTGTTCCTTGAAATTTGTGGAATCTGTTCGCTTCCTGGGAATGTATGTACTTGGACGACTTGATTGGAGGACTCACATAAGACACTAGAAACTCAAAGCACACACTGTGATGAATATTCTTAAAGTAATTTCAAACAGTCCCTGGGGTGCAGATCGAACATCAATGCTGCTACTTTACAGATCATTGATTCGTTCAAAACTGGAGTATGGGTGTTTTATCTATGGTGCTACAAGACCATCCTTTTTACTATCTCAGGCATCTTTGCATAATCATTGGCTACGACTTGCGACTGGTACTTTCCAGATTAGCCCTGTTGTTAGCATCTATAGTGATGCTGGTGAGCCACCTTTAGAGACCAGGCCAAACATCCTGATATGTAACTGTCAGTAAAATTTTAGCCATACCGACACACCCAAGTTTTAAATATTTTTTTACCATAATTTATTGAACGTTTTTAATAGAAGACCTCGTGCAATACAACCTCTTGCTGTACGAGTCCACAGGTGTTTAGATAACAAAAATATCATGCGAGCGTGCCCATTCAGTGGACCACCTTGGAAGCTGTCCAGGTCTGATGTCTCATTCGAGTTGGCTGCTCGGCCAAGGGCCACTTTGCTCCCTGACGAACTGCGGTCCAGTTCCTTGTTGGCATTATCACCATTCCAAGGTTTTAATATTGTATATACAGGTGATCGAAGACCGAATCAGGGTGTGCAAGTGCATTCATTGGCTCAGGTCTTTCACATGGAGCTAAGCTACACCCAATATGCAGTGTATTTGTAGCAGAGCTAATGGCCATCAAGCTTGCCGTAGAATTCTTCCAGAATCAAGAGCTACCCACTCTCATCTGTCCTGACTCTATGAGTTCACTGAAAGTCATCACCTGCTATAAACCTGCACACCCACTTGACCAGGAAGTGCAATATCTGTGTAATAGACTTAGTGTGAGAGGAATCCAAGTGAAATTGCTTTAAAGTGAAATATGACTAACCCATCGCATTGCTGCAAGTAATATTCATTGTTCTTTTTGGGGTAGAAATTAAATTATGGAAATTTACCATCACTTTTAATAGCCTGGATGCTGAGAAGGTGCGAAATGACCTCAGCTGTCTAGGCACCTTATAAAACCTACTACTCAAGAAAAGTAAACATTCACTCTTTCATTTTCAAGTAACGAATGGGATTTTTAACAGTACTAAAAATTTACTTTACTTTAAAAATTTAAAATTATTAGTTAGTATTCGAATTTTGTAGTCATTTTGAATTAATGCTAAATTTTGTTGCTAGTTTGTTCCTGTTTTATGTCGATGATAGGCAACTTGAGAGCAACTTGGTCGATTCTATTCTAAAAATCATTGTTCATTAGTCAGAAGTTTTGTATCTGTGCTTCTCCTGAGAAGTAGCCCACCGTATTTTTCCGAAAATAAATTCTTAAGCGACAAATTTCGCTGCAGCTCAAACGTATATATTTAGTAAAACGTATCTTTATTTGATATAATCGAATTAATGCTCTTCTAAAGTTTACACACAATTGTATCTTTTTAATAATAGGAAAAATGGAATTTCGTAAAGAGCGTAAAATGTTTTAAGTGTCGTAATTTCTCTGGAGCATCTTTTTATTGATCATGATTCACGTTTTCGATCCAGTGATTTAAGTAGATTCTCTCTCTCTCCCTAACTGTGAATCTTTTCGTATGTGATCCTAATGCAGGTGGAAATTTTGTATTTGCATTTTAATTATATTTCCTTTTACCTTTGCCTAAATATTGGAGGTACATACGTTAAGCAAGTTCAAATTTTCATCTCTGCACTCTCTATGAACGGAAAGAACGTAGGTCGGGCCTTCATAATTGAGTGAGTCGTCCCTCGGTATGTGCTTTTCATGGTTCTTGAAATCATGGCTCGTTGAAAAATGAATACTAATTCTCGCTGAATCAGTTTCTGTCTTGCTCAGCTGCTTTCCCGAACCTGCTTAGTTTCCTATAGATGACCACGCAGTACATTTCCTCATTAGTTTTTAAATGCCCACTCCCGATCAAGTTTTCTTGATACCTTTTTCATTCCCTCGGCGAATTTTGGAATGTACTCGCGTTTTATGCGTTCTACAATTGCGCTTCCGCATTCTTTGTAAGATGTGTCAAAAGGTTCTAATTTATTCAATTTCCTCGCTAATCGTTTCGCCACTTCTCCTTTAAAGTTTAGGAATGTTTTCGGGCCGATATTAACATCGCGTGTCGATCCCTTGCTCAGGTCGATTCACAGCTTCGAAATGAGATCGCGTAGGCTCTGCAAGGAATAACTTCTAGATTTCCCGCTTCCCGGAGAGTTTTCAATACTTAATCTATTGTTAATAATGTGCCCTTGGTTTAGCCTCGTATGTCATAAAGCGCAAAATTGTTTGTTACTCATGCATGTCTAGAGAGAGTTTAAGTATATCGGTTCAAAGAAGACCGCAACTAATTCCCGATTTTCTCGAAAGTATGACTTTCTTATTTTTCCTTCGATTATGATAGTATTTAACCTTGATTAAATCGTACCATGCTGTGCGAAATTACTTTTGCTGTATGATAAAAGTATTTCAAATTAATTTTTGCCAGCTCTTTTTGATATGCAAAAGTTGCAACAGCGCGCGCCGTTCTCCCGTAAGAAATACACGGGCCCATAAGATTTACATTGTCTTTACAACGTTGGACGGAATCATCGCGACTGGCTTTGCTCCTTGATTGTGGCAAAAAATGTGAGAAAGCTGTTCCAATACAGTAAACCTTTCTCCTTCCACTACTGTCAATCAGAAATGTCAAACTATCGTACAAATAGGAAATAAATATTTCGACAATCTTCGCATACGAAGGCATCTAGCGTCGAACTCGCGCTCTCCACTCGCTGGCAGATCCTCTCCGCGAAACCGCAAACGTTGCGCAGCTTTGAAACGAAGATAGCCGACAAAACAAACACAACTTCTCCCTGCTCCGCCCTACCCTTAAATGCCTCGCCTATTATATTTCTTTTTCTCCCTCCCACGCAAGCCACTCTCTTACGCGATCTATCTTTAAAGTTTGGCCTTGCNAAAGTAAACCAATATATACAACTAAAAGTGAGCCAAATACTTTACTTATGCGTACTTTTTATCTTAGATTTAAATTTTTTGAAATTTTCTGGCATTGGAATGAGAATTTCTCCAGGTAATGCATTCCATCCCCTTATTCCTCTATTTATAAAAGAAGTTTACATTGTGTCTTCACAGCGTTGGACGGAGTATGGTGATTATAAATTTGATATGAGTAAATTTATCTTAGAGGCGAGTTTATCGATTAATTCCACTTTCACGAATTCCATTGCTCCCGAAACAGCGAAGAGGTACAAAATCGACCTCGATTCTTTGTCTTTGAAGTCTTGTTCAGAAGTCCGTTCGAATGAACTTCTTGAGCTAAATCTTCAGTCTAAAATCTTTCTAGTATACTGTTAATCCTCAAAAAGTCTATCTAGTTATAGCATCTTCAGTACTGCGCATGAAATCAGTAACTGTTACATTTTGCTTCGTAGGATTGGTAAGTGGAGATGTGCCTTTCTTAACTATTGGTGCCATAAATTGTTTCCTGAATTTGTTTACTCAATTAATTTACTTTAACGAATGGTAAATTTATCGTAGATTAATACATTTTAGTCAACGTAAAAGGAGTAGATTCTTTGGTCATAAAGGTAGGTGGGGTGTTATCATTTAACTTGCTAAAGTAGACTTCTGTGAATTATTTCTGTCTAATTGCTAGAAGTCAATTATTATTAAAAACCATGTTAAAATTTGGCATTAAACGCTGCTCTCCCTAAATAAGAAAGGATAATAAATAAAAAGAACATTGTGATAAAATATCGACCCATTATCTAATGTTTACTCTTTAATGAACGATTTCTGCCGACTTCGAATGAGTCTATCGCTATCTACGAATTATACTTATCGTTGCGTTTCATATTGTGAGTAAATAACCGCACAACTAATCATCCTTAGTGACTTAAGGTTCTTAGAAATGGAGTTCACACGCTCGAGTTTCTCGCTCGCGACCTCTCGCGAATGTTTTCGCATGTTGAAGAGAGTAACTCGAGAAACAGTCGCATGTCACGACAAAGACCATCGGGAAATCTCGCCTCTCGCGTTTCTCGAATTCGCGGTCGCCCCGAGAATGTCCTGTCACGTCAATTTCTTGCACTTTGAGAGCCTCTTCTGAAAAAGGAGCCGCTCTCCGCCGTTTTCTTTTTTTCCTCATTATCTCCTCTTGTGTCCCCATCCAGTCCACCTTCCTCGACTGCACACCTTGCCTCCGTTTTTCTTCTGCGAAACGTGATGCCCGCACTGCTCTTGGGACCACCCACTTCCTCCCTCTTCTTCCACACTTCTTTCCGTCGGTTGGAAGACGCTCCGTGGAAGTGTGCATCCATACTTCGTCTTCTCCTTGGGGAGGAGGCAATTTGATGCGCGCCGCTGTCTTTTCCATAAAAAAAGGTTTGCCAAGGTTCGGGGTACAGCGAAGAAGATCTGATTTACTCCTACGGGAATCGCTTTGAGAAGCGTCTTCCTTAGAACCTCGGGTCTGAATAGCGTTAGTTTACATCGCCCTACTCTCGTTTGTGATTCTCAACGACAAAGGAAATAACGAACTTGGTCTTTTCGCTGCTGATTCTACTGACACATCCGATGCAAACATAACCTTGACATAATTCTGGAATAAAAATTCACCGAGGATAGACTCTCATTCCTCTTATTTTTAAGACGTTCACATGAAAATTTGCAGTGATTTGTCGTATGGTTGCTTGAAATTGTTTTCATTTAAATTTTCGTGCTGTGATCTCAATCGATCTCGTTTAATTATTTAATATTAGATTATGCCACAGTTAGACGAGGTGGTCAGGTGGCGACTTAAACTAACACTCAAAATACTCAACTACTAACTTACTAAATTACTAAGCTCTACGTACGCATGTACAAAACACTAGCTGAAGAACCCCTTTCACAAACTATTCAAACTTCAAATTCTTTGTTCCATTTTTGCC
Organism: Ladona fulva; assembly: GCA_000376725.2. Taxonomy (NCBI): domain Eukaryota; kingdom Metazoa; phylum Arthropoda; class Insecta; order Odonata; family Libellulidae; genus Ladona; species Ladona fulva. The sequence continues at coordinate 1,305,483 of KZ312451.1, read as the reverse complement.
GCAAGTCATAAACCGCCAATCACAGTTAAACACGTGTAACCTTTTTGACTGCCAACAATAGACTAACAATAAGCTTTCAAAATGGCTGCCCTTAACAATGTACGTTAGGGACATGTGTACCAATACACAGAAAAAAATTTGGCAATTGGAATTATACAGCCCGGGAAATTTAAGAATTTTGCTTTGTTTTTGATCACACCTCGTATGTATATTATGCTCGTTTGTGTAACGTACTACTTAATATTTAAAACACTACTTTTTAATGACTACCACTCATTGTGATCTTCATTAATATCTCTCTTATTTAAACGTTGTTTAAATGCGTTTCAGGCCGCCATAGCATATTTCCACTTCTGCTCTTGTTCTTTCCGCCTCTCCCTCTGTGGAATAAAACATTGACCTCTGTGCGCTTCGCCGTTGAGTAAGCCTCGTGCGCACGCCCTTCCAATGTCTAAGAGTTTTCGAAGGAGTCTCTCAGCGTCGACCTTTCCGTGCGCGTTCTTTGTCACGGTCATGCTTGCGCATATCCTTACGATACGTGATTTTTTCGCTTACTACGGAATTATCCAAAGCGGCGACAGTTCTCCCATGTCCATCCATTGTTCGGTGTATTGCGGAACGAATGCAGGTGCTGTGAAATGTTGAATTGAATTTCTAAGATAGGAACTGACCACATGGGCTGGAGAAAAAAATTGCGTGAAACAGCGGAATTTTCAAGGTTTGATTTTTCTTCAGACTTATTTCTTGTAAGATTCTGAGTAATTTTTATCTCCAGTGGGAAACACCTCTCTTTATCTTAGTTCAATGATAGTGCTGCCAGTGAGTTGCATTCAAGGTTGTCTTCCGTAAGATTAAAGCAAAGCTTAATTTTTTTAACACCTTGGAAAGAACTGTCCTTAGTAACGGAAATGTAATTTGAGCGATGACGAAGGCGTATCGACAAAGAATGCAAGTTTCGGAGAAGAAATGTTTGGGACGGTGTAAGAGGCGAGAAAAAACTGATCGAAGGAATTAGAGGTGAACCATCTAAACTGTCGATAGAGCGTCGATGATTAGAGAATATCGAAAGAATATAGTTCGTTACATAACACGGATGCAAACCCGCGGTGATTGGCCTCGAAGTCCCCATTTGCTGCTGGGAAACCTCTTAAATTTACCTCTATCTGTAATTACGCCAATGCACGGGCACCGATTATCCATGCAAATAATTTAAATTGAACAGGAAACGAAACGTCGCTGGACCGAGGAAGAGACAGATTGAAAATTAGGGAGACGAATTGAATACCAACTGGCTAATGAGTGAAGAGAGAAAAGGACTTTTTATTTGTCTTGTTAATTAATCACTGTTGCTCCATTAGAGACATGGCGTAGAAATAATTTCTTTGTTGGGAATCCAATTTCCCGTATTTTTACTCAGCTACTACATTGTCATGGGAAGAGAGAAATAGCATCGTGTTTCCGATGCATCAGTTTCTTCCTCCGAATGCTTCAGCTTCGAACGATGGGATTCAGCATTATCAACATCATGCGTTCTCCTTGGTTGCATGTCATTAAATAATTTATTATTCTCAATTTAACCCAAGGAATAACGGGTGTGAAAAATAGCAACGTGACTGGGACTCGAACCCACTTGGGTCTCCCACTTTCCGGGCAGGTATTCTAGCCTAAGCTCTAATCCTCACTTTTTACCCTTTTAAAAGAAAAACAGATATCTTAAACTTATAGAATATTTGCCTTTATAATTAAAATAATATAATACTTCTGAAGAGTTTTCTTTGATGAAATAATGTGGATATAATTTGTTTTTAAACAGATCTTTATTAAATTCAAAATGGTTCTCCGTAGTTGACTCAACTTTGCATCGCTGTTTCACGACTTTCTAAATGTTTTTTTTTAAGCTATAAATTTCACTATCACTTTTCGTTTAGTTTATACTTTAAGAAGATCTAGAATATCGTGAAATATTTTATCAGCATCTTCCAAAACCAAATTTTGAAACATATCTCGTATCTCCGCTGGAAAACGCTCCTGCGTTTGACCTTTTTGTTTCAATGGTACATCGATGATGGAGGAAACGGCGGCTTCCTGTTGTTGGGATTTCCTGCTTAGTCACGCCGGCTTGCGCTGGGGTGCTCTCCCCGCCCTAACATCACATACACACAGCTATTCCACGTAGCCGTACTTTCTCGAGCATCCATTTCCAAACAAAAGACTGTCCATTCATGCTGCTCTTTCCGGAGTAAACAGTGATGAAAAATAAACGCGATCTTTCAACGTATTTAGCTCGCATGCAAATGTCGGTTTTTAAAGCATCTGAATAAACCCAGCTGTGGACTTCCCCGAAAATTACTTGATTAGGCGCAAAGGCATCGTCACTGATGCAGTTATCTATTATTTTCTCAAATTAGAGAATGACTGATTGATTTGGAATTCTCCTTTACTTGGGGTGGCGTTCTTACTTCGTTTGTGGTTGTCTTCTGAAATGAATAGAATTTCCCGAATTGAGAGACATTGAGGGCTTCATAATGAAGTCCGCTATTGTGGAACCTCCGGTCTAATTTAATACTTAAATTGTTCGCGATAAGTATGCTTAGGAATGTGCTTGGCTATGCGATGAAAGAAGCTAATGATTTATTCTTTAACTAGCGTTATTTGGCATTAAAACTTACCATTTTTCAATGTTTCCATTCACTGTAAACTTTTTGAAGTTACGCTGGATAGCTTGGTATCATCCTCCAGCCACTCTTCTACACGATTTGAGATAAAACTTGACATTATCGGACAAACTTGACGCTATAAAAAGCAGAGCAGGTCTTACTTATCGCATCAATGACTTCTTGCGAGTTTATTGTGTGATTTATATGACATTATGACGCCTATTTTCTGACAGTGAGAATAAACATCGAACACATTCAATTAATCTTTGTTTTTACTACTATAGATATGGTTTTCTCATCAACTTTATCTCTCTTTAGTTCTATTTATACTCAAGTAACTGCGCATGCGCTGTAGGAATATGCCGGCATCTAGTGAGCTATAATCACTGAGTTGGTGATCATTATTTGGATTGGAAATTCATCTGATGTGTCATCAGTTTATATTTGACTTATTTAAGATAATTATTTTTGATTTTAACAGAAGTCGGCGTTTAGTATTTATTGAAATTGAGGAAACTGTCTGTTAAATAAACGGCTTTCATTTCGACGTTATATAATTTATTTTGAATAGGAAATAAATATTCCGTTTTACCTCTTTTGTATTTTCTGTTTCTTTATTTGTTCATAATTTTCAACACGTGTCTTAAGTATTTCATTTGAAATAAATTTTAATTTACCATATTTGGTTGTCCTTGGATTATATAATTGATAGATGAATGACTGCAAAGCAGGGGCGGAACTTCGTAAAGCAGGGAGAACGTACTTGCCAGGGGGTGTTTATAAAAAGTTCCTTTTGAAGTCATCTCCAGTTAATCTCTTAAATACCCTTTTATCGAGATATATGTGGTATGTGTATAGTGATTTCGGAAAGAATCTTCAAAATCTGATTTTAATTCAACCTCCTCGTACTATTTTAGGCTAATAACTAGTACTACAACGTTATGAAGCGAGGTGTGATTGCCTCTTCGCCCCCACCCCCTAGAATCTGCCAATGTTGCAGTACAGTTATCTCATTTAGATCAGTAAGTTATGCTATGGAGCGTGAGTTACGCTCTCAATGCTCGTCATTGTCCGGGAGCAGACTCGATATTTCGTATGCCTCGCCATTGTCCTCTGCTTTTATCTATGTGGGCTATCAGGCACCTTATCTTCCTACTTCTCCAAGGCTACAATCGTGTCTCTCTGTCGGGTCAAGAGGCTGACACGAGCAAACGTCTGCGTCGACCCTCACTTCGTGATTTTCAGCGGCTTTGGGGCCCGCGTGCTGGTGGCGAGTTCCCCGAGCAAAAGGGCCTTAATTGAGCATCTCGTCATAGGATATCCTCATTGGGGGTCGGCTACCGCTCGGAGCAGGCTTGTGCCCGCCACAGACACACGTGAACTCTTGCCAGTTCCATCTCATTCGAATCCTCTTTTCCTAAGGATGGTTTGGCCCCTTCACGGGATACACGGGCATTGTGGAAGGAAAAGTCCGGAGGCGCCGCTTTCCTTCGATGTGAAAATTACTTTTAGGGTTTCGATCAAACTCAGGCATGAGCGTCAGAACGGCGATAGTGTAAACGAAAAAAATATGTTAAATCTTAAATTATGTCTTCTTAACTGTGAAGAGCTTGAAGAACTTTCTAAAAATCTAAAAATAATTCATCCTCAAGCTGTTACACGAAGACATAGTCAACAGTATGTTCAGCGGGGAAAAGCATTATAATACAAGGAATTAGGGTAAGGAAGAAAGTTAGCACGGATAGTGCGGCTTAAAACCCCAAAGAAAAAAAAACAAAAAATATCGATATGGCTGGAACTCGAACCCGGGATACTTGCCAGCAAAGTCGAAGACCAGGGTTCGTATGGTTCGTACGCAACAACGTTCCCGTTTATGGCTATATTTTTCACTTCTGTTTCTCCTTAAAATATTATAATTATAATATTATAATTTCATGCAATAAATAGATTTCGACATTGGCGTTCTTTTGTATTTATTATTATTGACGTTGAAAACGCCTCAATGTATCCTTCTTTCGGATTTAAATTAATCTGCGTCGTAAAATATCTCTGATATTTTCTATTTAATCATAACACTATTTTTCCTAACCGCATTTGAGTTCGTCTTTAATTATTGCCGACATCCTTGAATTCGCTTTAACTCCTGTACCTGATTGTCAATTCGAAAAAAGTTATCACGGAAAGTGAAATCAACCACGTACCAAAATAGTCTATCGAACTCAGCGGAAGTTCTGATTTCTATAAATTTCTTTTTAAACATATACACAAGTAAATTAAATCAGTTAAATTGAATGAATTAAAGCAAATTTGAAACTTTTCGTCCTTTGCGTGAGTTGTGTACAAACTTCTTTCTGAGAGTGGATATTATAATTGGGCAATACTCTCGCTAATTTTAATTCGCATCGAAATTGATGTTAATCATCTAATACTTTCAACTCGGAAGTCTAGTTTATTCCTGAAATTTATTGTAAAAAGTTAGATTTTTGCGTGCCTTTTTTGTTGCTATGCTGAACAATTATTTCCTAAGTGAAATTAAGTTATTTTTCAAATGTACTCGACTTTCATTCTTAATCCAGTTCATTAATAGTCTGTAATTATTTATGAAAAAAATATTGATTCCTGTGCCATTTTTATCTAATTATCTGTTAGCAAAAGTTATTTTATAAGTATAAATGACGTAAGGAATAGCGTCAGGACATTGGAAACGAATCTCGTAATTAATGGATGTCTTTTCTCGTTATTTCTCCCCTTCTCAGGAAATAAACTTCTCATTTCCTCGAAGTCTGCTCCAAAAATAGTTGCGGATGATTTTTTTCTGTGGTTCTTTTCCTTTAGGATCCGTCGACCCTTTCATCCCTGTTTTACGCGGCTCCCCCTTCATTTTGACAACCCTTCTACACTTCCTGTCGCTCTCAATGAAAATATTCCATTTTCGATCTTGTTTATGTCTATATGTCCTAGTCTCCGTTTTGTAAATAACATTTGTTTGCCAAGGACTGTTCTTACTTAGTTATTACACAATTGACAACAGGTTTCAGATACCATCCTTACATTATAGATTGGAGATCTTTTACTTGTAAACAAGAGAAAATTGTCATTTATCTCTTTCGGCTTTAGAGTTTTAATAATTGAAAAAATCACGTTATCTTCGCCATTTATGTGAACGGATTTGGATATATACGTCGAGTAAACAGTCCTTATCATTTTTATACATGCACGTATTTGAAGGAAAATTCGAACGTGACAACCAAATTTTTTAAATGCGGAACTCGGAAAACTAAATAACGGTTTGTCGTGGTAATAAAAAAATAGAGTTGGAGTTCACTTGGTGAATCCAGCTCCTGCCATATACTAAAAGGTGATTGGCAAGGTAAAAATGTAGGCGTGGAAATCTTCCATAGAATTTACATGAACTAAGTAGATATTTTCTATATTTATACCTGAAGAAAAGAAAAAATTATCATTATTTACCCATCTTCATTTGTTCAAAAAAGTGAGAATAATCAGGGTCGAAATTCTAGAAAGGTCATGACGAATGATGACAATCTAAAGGCTCGTCTTTCTCGTATCATTGGCAATGATCTATTAAATTAGCATACAGTTATACAGCGCAACATATCAAAAATTAGTTTGAATATTTGAATCGCCTTTCATTTTATTCGTCCATTTTTTCAGCATGGGAGCGTAATTTCATTTTTAATTATATTCCTTCATTTTTCATGGCTTCATTTCTGTTTCCCTCCTTGAAACCAGAAAACTTTTTTATCTTATGAGTTAAATTCATTTGAGTCTAGCGCCAGCGAATGTGCGTAAACAGAAAAATGTTCACCTTATTGCCTGGAGTTCGTCGCCTACGAAGGCTCTCCGCTTCCCCCTCTCTCCTTATCCCTGAAGAACTCACTGAATTGACAAATCGAACAATCACTCACTTCCCCCCCTTAATCCCATTCTTCTTTCTCCCCCCCTTACACTCCAAACTCTACACCCTTAACTTCCTCCTTAAATCTCACCACCCCTCCACCCTCGTTTTCTGGATATGGACCGATAAATTGTGTGCCTCTCCCAGCATCACTCACCCGGATATCCTCTCCCCATCGTCTTCCAAGTGACTCCTTCCGCCGTCTTTGGGGCCACACATCGCCCCACGGCGATTCCCCATCCGTCGCTCGCCACAGGGTGTTGCCCTGGGTTCACCTCAGCCAAGATTCGCTCCCATGTCCACTGCCACCATAGCAACTTCTCCGGTAGCACTCATCGCCTCTTTAGGGGTTCATGCTTTTCTTTCATCTCTCGAGCAAACACTCCTACCCTCCTGTCCTGGCGGTGTCAACAGTTTTCTTCCTCTTTTTAGCTGTGGTCAGAAGATACCTGATAAGCTGTCGCTGCTGGGAATGATTTTCGCCCAAAATCCTCTCACACAGGGAGTGTCACTGACCCCCCTCATAGCTTAAGGGTATTTGAGATTGCGTGATGCTGGATTTTAAAATTAAAGATCTATCTTTATTTTGTTGGTAATTACGTAGAATATATTTAATGAATACTTCTCCGTTGTGTTTAATAGTTAACTGGTTACACAACCCTCCAATCTCCCTTAGCAGCAAGTGAGCTTGTTTAGCTGGGGACAGAATTATGTAACGATCCATGTCGCACCTATAGTATGTGATGTCTTTCCAAATTTTACGTAGCGTGTTTATGTGACTGGCACCGAAGATGAAAATTTGTATGGATGTGATTGACGCTTCCTGTTTCAGTAAGTTTTCTATCGTAGCTTAATTATTTTACTTCAGTCAACTAATCTACGAGGATTATCTTCTTCGTATACTAACATATATTTCGTATTCAAGGATATCGATTCCATTACCAGCGGATTAATGAAGTATACTAAAGCATTCTCTTTTAATGACTTCCTTTATTTCTCGGAATTTATTCTCATCATTAACTGTTGGATGATTAATCGTTTGTCCGTTAGGTTTTCAGTTAAGCTTGTTACCCATTTTCTTTACTTTATTGGCTTCCAGTTCCTTTGTTTAAAGTCTACCTTGTTTACATTATTTACGATATGTTCGATACCTCCAAGTATCGATCTCTGATTACGTCATGCCATTCCTACTAAGAGTGTACGTGACAAAGCGAGTCACAACACAGCCTTTGGTATGCTCGCCGTGATTGGATAATTTTCCTAGATTGGACAGTTATTTGCCTGCTACCATGTGAATGGAATATTTCTCATTTGTCTTGTGGTTCAGGAAAATCTCTTTTTCATTACCTTGTTCTCAGCCTTATTCCTGACGGTGACACTTTGGAAGCTACTTCGTTGTGACTGATGAGTAATGACACTTATCTTGAACACTCCTCATGGAATGCTTTGAAAAGTATTGTTCATTAGGTCATTGTGGCGCTCTTACGTAAACTTTTCCACTTAAATCATCTTCGCCCTCCGATGAATGCAAGGGCGAACTTATTCAATGCTCATCTTTCCTAGTAAGTCTATTTCCCTCTACAAAGCTTTTGATAGCTAATCGAGAAAGGGGTCGAGGATCCAACCACAGCCATACGGGCAATGACACTTCAGAAAGGCCGGACATATACGATGTAGACTATATTGTATCATGTTACATGAAACAAACATTCCTTTTCGAACTATCTTTAACATTTAAGGGACACTTTCGCTGATTCGTCAGTGTAGCTTATGGCAGAGAGAGTTATCTCACAAGATTGACTCGTCTTAACGTCTGAAACCGCGTCTGTCCCGGAATCGTTTCATAAATTCTCTTCGCGTTCGATCGTTACCCTTGACCGACATGTTTACGGTGGTCGATATCAGCGCACTTCAATGCCGTGTGGAAATGTTTATCTTTTATCGAACCGCGTACTTCTCTTACGGCTTGACACTGGTGTATTGGAGTCCGTAAATGAACGTGTGGTCGAGGGTCAGTGGGACAACCGACCTCTCTGTTCTTTCTCCCCTTTTCTCTCTTCCTTACTCATTTATCTGCTGAATCATTGGCTTTAATCTGTGGGACGAGAAGCACCAATCAATATTCTTTATTGATGTTCTGGTGTCAACAAGCGCGTAGGATTTTTTTCTTTAATAATTTCTTGATAGGTGTTTTGAGGGAATAATTTTGCATAATAGGTAACCTATTCACATCACATTTTGTACATTTTCAGTTGATCAGAGACTCTGAACCCATTTCCGGTTTCCCATAGTTGATTTTATCTTATACTATATATTAGGATTTTTTTATTATGGTTCGGTTTTAGTTTATTCTTGTCATTCGGCTTTAGTAAAATGGAAGAACGTTTCCGTCTATGAAATATTTGTATTTATCTAATCAGAAATCTGATTGACAGAAAAGTTTAAGCCAGTGGAGTCGGAGGAGATGATCCTTTCGTAAACAGGATCGCGTCTGTAAATAAATTATCGCCAGTGGCCTCTTTGCGATACTCGTTAGTTATTCACTTAAGGTATAAGTTTCAGTAGCTGTCTTCCTTCTGGTTTTATCATGTCAGTTGTAGATAATAACAATTTCATCTCTAGAGGAAGTTTACCATTTGAAATGTCATCACATTTTATTTTATTTCTTCATTTCTTAATATTCACAGCTTAATTAGCTCTAGCGCTTACTAAAGCCTAAGGTTGCTCGGTATTTACTAAAATCAATGTTGAAATTGTAAGGGTAGTAATTTTCCAGTCGTTCTATTAAACTACTATAATTGTTTAACATTGTATGTATCGTTTCTTCGTCCATTCGTTTACATAGCAATTGTTCTGTAATTACGACGTAATGGAAGTTGTTGCGCATCATTAACTTTAACTGTACATTTCATTCCATTACAAAAACAGCTGTTTACATTTATCTTCCAATTCTAATATTTCTTTGGGAACATTCAGATAGAAATAAGGAAACTAGAAGGTTCAATTTTGTTACCAGCTAATCATAGATCAACAGAAATACTAGAAACTTTCCGTATTGAATGTATATAATCAATTAAAACTGATTTTTATTGTATCTGATTTCTATCAAATTCTTTCCGACGTTCCTTTGATATAACCGCTAGTAATATTACATAAATAGCTAACATGTCGCACTCTTTGCATGAGAAGACGAATTTCTTTTCTCTGTATTTTTGATGAGCTTTTATCATGAAGATCGGAAGTATTCTTCGTTTTCACTTCAGTGAAGTTTCCTAACTTCCCGAGGAAAGAGTTTCTGAACGATGGCGCGTGAACTGCGAGCTTATGTGGGCGCCGCTGCAACTTCCCCTTCTTTCGTAAATAGTGAATGCTTGTGTGTATAGAACCCTCTCTCCCTTCTCTTCCTTCCTTCCTTCCTTTTGGCCTCACCAGAGATTCCCGAAGGAAAATTCCCAACCTTGGCGAGGAAGTGAGTAAAGGAGATGAATTGACCGTTTCGAAATTTCATAATCGGCTCTGTTCCTGCAATTCCTCAACTGCTACTAACGGACGTCCCGCAAATTTCGCGCCATTACCAGAAATAACTTCCTTTTCAAGCTTCCTTTTGGAAAGCTTTTGAGCTTGCCAAGAGAACGGAGGTGAACTTTAATTTGTGATATATTTGATTTCAGCCTATTATTTTAGCCTTAAACTAGCATTCACAATGTAAGGGATGCCCAAGTGAATATTTTATTCGTTTTTTGGAGATCAACCTGCATTACGCCCATCATTCCTAATTAGCTGCTTGAGAAGTGATCCAAGTTACTTCAACTTCGAAGCGAAAATTACTGCTTGGAAACTTTACAGTATTCATTTCATCACGAATATATTGAATTCTGATAATTAAGATTATAATGGTTTAGTTATAAATTAACGTTTAAATTTGTCGTGATTAATTTGGAGTGTGATCTCTCCATGTGCGTATGAAAAGTACGCTTAATCATTTCCTCTATTTCTAATCTTCTTACACAGCATTTGTGATGATTGTTTAACACGATGGTTGTACGTAATTGAGGAAGTTGGAAATAAACAATCTGAGGGGATATTTGTCGTCTCTTTCACTCAAAAATTTCTGCAACTTTTTCAAGCGTCAATCTTCTAGGTTCACGTGGCAAGGGATTTGTCAATATCAGAGAAGCTGTCATTTACCACAACTTCATAGGATGATATGCATGGTTTTACATTTATATTAAATTTATGGTGTTTATGTGTTACAAGTTAGAAAATCATTGAAATCCCTTATAAATCCGTGTAGGCATAGTATTATGTTCATCATATATTTTAAGCTGAAGGACGGAAAGGGAAAGCATTAACTGTGGATCATGGTTGTATTCTGAATGTTTTTGAGGATATCTATCTTTCAATCTCCCTCTGCTTATCCCTTTATCACCTCGGCTCCCCATCTTTCAGCTGGACTATGGTACGAGAAAGAACGCGCCAGGCCCTCCCATCCTCCTTAGCTCATCCGTTCTCACACTCCCCCTGGTGTAGTTTGTTTGCTTTATTATTTATAATGCTGTCAGTTATGTCTTGGCTTCTTTCTCACGCCATAACACGGAGTTCTTCCTTATTTCATGAAATGTTTTTTCAAGGTCACGTTATTTTTTTCGACAATACCTTAAAAACCAGACTGTCACGGCATAAGATTCTTCTCGCTTCATTGGTCATATCGCTTCTGCAGTACCCATCAGCTTGATTTCTGTTTCAGCAAATATGAGATTTAAGGAGGATATTTACGTAAGATATCGGTTTTTTCAAATACGCATCTGTCTGATTCGTTATTATGTCGAAGTGACGTATTATGCGTTTTAAGTAAGTTGTAGCTTCACTTATTTCTAAGTTTCACTCCACCTTTTTCTCTGCGGCCTAAGTAGCCGTTTCCAAATTCACAGTTGATCGAGTGTTGATTTTTTTTACGTTTGCAAGTTTGATACTCTGCTCATGTCATCTTAGCAACCTACGACGCAAATCTATCGTTTTCGTTGTCTTCCATCGTTTTTAATCACATAATTTAACATTGCAATCAAGCTTGCCTATTTAGCCACTTGACTATCTGGATGCACATGTGGCATATCTACGTTTAAGTCCAGCACATTTGCTCCACCTCTCTTTATATTTGGGTGCCCTGTTCCTGCATGTTAACCTTTTCCATTATACTGTAGTTTCCTTCTGCGATTTCTGATCTCATGCTCGATTGCCGTGCTCCTCGAACGAGAATCCTATCACCGTGACTTGTTTTCGTGATTAAAGACCTTATCCCATCTCCCGTCCGAAATCGTTTTCTCTCCGGTTTCCGAACGAAAGTCTTATGTAAAATTCAATCCTAAAACACGACCATTTCGCCTCATCGAGGAGGAAAATGATTCCGAGTTTTGAAATCCGTCCGCATTGCAAGTAGCGTCAGGGTGTGGCCCAAATTTAGCTGCTAAAATAATTATTTTCTTTTATGATCCACGAAATAAACTTACAGCGATTTAAATGAAAAATTTAGGGAAATAATTCCCAGTAAGATCGCATATTGACTCCTCTTGTTACTAGATCAATTTGAAGTATAGAAAGCAATTTCAACTTTCGAGAGTACCAAAAGTATATCGTGTAAAAGAATTCAGGTATGCTGTATTCGGTTTCCTTTTGCGTCTCGAAATGTTTCTTCTGCTCATCTTCTGTAGCGCGTGAAGAAAATATTCCCAAACCGTTACTTCCCTGGCAAATGTATTCATTAGCATTGGCTTTTGTACTTAACTGTACCGTAACGACCGAACCAACATCTCAAGAATTACGAATATCGTGGAATGAGAATGTAACATCTTGTTCTCTTTTACCATCGCTGAAAAAGACAGATTTGACTTAAACGAAGAACTGTTGAATTAAGAATATGAGAACAGAACAATTTTCTATTTTTAAGTATTTCAGTTTGCTATTTTCTCTGTGTGTGTCCTCGTTCTTTCAAGTCTTTGGTGGCTGATTGCTGTAGAAATTTATATTTGTGATTTTACTTAATACTAAATTTCTGTGTGCTTAAACACTCCTTCACAGAAAAGTTCTGTGGTTAAGTGTGAAAGTGCTTTTATTCCTCCCTCATCATGGGGAGCTACGAGGCCATAACAGTTGATTTTGTTCAGTATAAAACTATAAGTTATTATGTAAGCAATCGTCAACAATAAATTTATCGCAATTTCAATGAAGTGGTAGTGTAGAAACGATGATAGTTCACGTCGCATAATTTTTTTTACGCATTAGTTTTTAAATCCCACTTCTAGAAATAAGTCTATCATTAATTGAAAAGGAGATGTTTCGGAAACAGTGTTATGCCTTTTTTGCGTGTTTTCATCTTAATTGTAGGTTTACATCTCAGAAAATTTAAATTAATGAAATAATTTTCGTTCCCGCTTCAAAGGTGATGTTCATTAGTCAGATGATTAACTCTGTTATTAATTTTCCTCTTCTCATTGCTCGTGTTTGAACCCACTCCTTTCTCCATCAATGCACCTCCTCAAGTGGAAAGACGTCCTTGGTCGCCTCACTCTCTCCTCCATCGCCTACGGGGTTTTAACTTCTCACGACTTGCAGCGATCACAGACTGCCCTCTTTCAATCTCTACCCTCGCCACATGCGCTGGAAACGGAAGAATCGTGCTCTGGCGCCTGGTGCGCGAGCGATCTCATCTCTCCGCAAGGAAACAGGAGGATCTCTTCATCTGATGGAACAGTCTAAAAACGTGTACTCTCTGTAAATTTGAAGTACGTGCCTTGTAGATTTCGATGCGGGATGAATTTGCGCCTCAATGAACTAATTATAAGCATCGTGATGTGAAAATCCGAGCTTCCGTTTCCTAAACTTTTTTGAGCTTCGAGATAGGAATCGGGAAAATATAAAAATTGCCTCACTGAAAGCCTTCACTATCTCCCTGAAATACATTCGATGTTTTCTTATTGTCAGGAATCCCGCTGTCTAATGTCAGGAAATCGACTGCAGTACATTATGCCCTTGTGCACAGCGCCCCCCTGGCACCCTTAGCTCTATTCCCCGGCGCCCCCTTAGGGTGTGGTAAGGCCCACTATGTGAGTCACTGCCTTCTACGGCTTTAAATGATTCTAATTTATGATATTACAATACTTATTATTTATGGTTACCTTACTTTCCAATCTTATACAATCCAATCTTATTACTCCAGGTATTTCTTTGTGCAAATTAGCAAACACGTAAATTAACAAGAAAACCAATAAAAATGTCCTCTTGGGAATTCTGAAGAGGTTGCTTTTTCTTGCTTTATTTAACTAGAAAGGTAATCAAGCGTTCCAAAGTTATTTGTAGTCGGATAATTTTCTTAAAATAAATATTATATTTTTTATATATTTCGTCTATTTCAAAGGTTGCCTTTCTTGAAATGTAATGATAACATTCCGCGACTAACTTCCAGCCTTCTTCTCCAATTAGCTTCCGATTCTCAGGAAGTAAGGCATTTCGGTACGTTTCAGGGTGAGAAACTTATCTTTTGATACGTTTTTCGCTCTGTGCCAAGTAACTTGGATAACATTTTGCCAATTAATCATTATTTTGATTGAAATATACCTTAATAAGGAAATCTTCTCTTCGCAAATGTTACCGTATAACAAATAAAAACGGTGAAGATCCAACTTGATTTTGTGATTTTGGACGCAAATTTTGTCAACAAAGCTAAATTTGGAGTTATACTTTATTAATTGCTGTAAAATCTACATAGTCAAACAATAAACATCGAGGCTAAAATTTGGCTCTAAAGCTTTGGACTATCGCTATTTACTCTATCTTTTGGTTTCAAGGAATATTTTTATTGATTTCTGATTATTGAAAAATAAGTTAACGTTTATATCGGATCTTCTGTTTAAGCTATCGTTTGCACTCCCCCGTAACATCTTCAACGTTTAAGTACTACTTGGCTAATCGCCTACAACAAGTCAGAGATTCAAGTAAGCATTGATAATGTACCCTAAATTTATCAAACGTTATTCGCTTCGTATTTTCGAGTCAGGCGGTTTCTCGTTAGGTAAGGATGGATAACCATTACCCGGCGGAATTCGTGAATCGCTTGGAATTCAGAAGTTTCCGAGATCTACGCTCCGCCTTGCGTCACCTGCAGCACCAGTGAGAGTTGTTCGGCAACTTTCGGCTTGTCTTCCACTCCCTCACCCTTGGAGAAATGAGAAATCTTGAATTCGCGAATCTTCGAAGAGGGTCAATTCACGTTTTACGGTCTTAGTCGATATAAATTCCGCTAGACATATCTTATATTAATTTCTTTCGCAGCCTAAGGATTGTGTAATATAATTTAGTGCTGAAAATATCGTATTATTCTGCCATTCTATGTTCTTAAATATCTGTATTTAAGCTGGTTACTTTATCTGGGACTTGGTGTCAATGAAGGAGGTGAGCAGCAAAAGTACAGCTTTTTGCTTACTAATTGGTGGCAATTTACATGTCATAATTATGGGTTGCTGTACATCTTCACATTCAGCTGGAAAAGTCTCTTGGAAATTAGTGAAATAAGGAAAATATATTGCAAAAAATCCGAATATTTTTCAGGTTAGAACGGAACAGCTACCTTCAACTTTGAGCTTCTCTACTTTAGTAGAGAGGTCGTTTTCGATTTATCAAATATGACCCCGTAAAGAATTCTTTCGCCTTTACAAACATAGCGCTTACTTTATTAATTGTTGTGTTAGGTGAGTAAAATTTTCGATATCATCTGTGGTATGAGTCCAAATAGGGTTGAGGTGGATAGGACAGCAGCAGCGCTTAGTCGGCTACGACGCGGACGAGAGGGAAAGTACAGATGCGAAGGGATGCCTTTGTTAGGTCAGCTGATGGAACGGGAAGTGTAGCCTCAGTGGAGGAGAAAGGAGGGGTCCAGAGGGGATTCCACTCACAAGGGCGCTGTTGTTGGAATGAGGCAGCTGAAGGAGGGAGTGGGATTAGGGTGAGAGTGGGCGTGCAGGAAGGGGAAGAGCCTTCATTCTTCACCTTCGTTGTTTCCTACTAAGGATAATTACCTGTTACACCATTGGCGTTATTGCTTTTAAGCTATTCCCAATTTTTCTTCATTTTTTATTGCTTAAATAGATGGTGTTAAGGGAGCCTTTAATTTGTATTCTTACGCCTTTCTTTCAAATCGTCATTTCTGGTTTTCTTTTCTTCTCTTGGTAAAATTTATAGACATTTTGTTGCAGTAAGTAATCTTCTTTGAAAAAATTTGAAAAGCAGAATGTTTGAAAATCCATCTAGTAAAATTCTAGTAATATTTTTCTTTATCATGTACTAGATTTCGTTCTCTCCTATATTGTTATATCATTCGAACTCCCAAAAAAAACGTGGTGTTATGTTACTTTCAAGGTATGAACAGCTGACTAAGTTGGCCATGTCTTCCACTTTTTATTATTTCAGTTGATTCGCATCTATTTGAATTTTTAATCGCACGAAATTGCCCCTTTCCCCATCTCTTTGCACCAACAAGGCATACTCAAGGCGACCCTAACCAGCTTCTCACTGATATGTTATCACAATTTTATGTCTGAAGCCATTCCTGCTTAACTGTTTTGACTTCTTTAACAAAACTACCTTCATGTTATGTGAAACCTTTATCATAATCCGTCTTTATTACAGGTAATTATTAAATCATTTTAATGGAATTTAAAGATTAATTCTAATAGAAATGCATTTTGATAGAATGTCGTTTTCTTTTATATCTGTGACTCAGTCTACATCATTAGCTTGGCTCTAATACTTTAGAGAAGGGTTTCCCAAAGTGTGTTCCGCGGAACACTGGTGTTCCACAAAGAGTTTTTAAGTGTTCCGCGGAAACTTATGAAGAGTGATAATTCAATAAACCATTGTCTCTTACTGTAA
Source organism: Ladona fulva (assembly GCA_000376725.2). Taxonomy (NCBI): domain Eukaryota; kingdom Metazoa; phylum Arthropoda; class Insecta; order Odonata; family Libellulidae; genus Ladona; species Ladona fulva. The sequence continues at coordinate 1,288,986 of KZ312451.1, read as the reverse complement.
TGAAATCCATTATTACTAATATGTATTGACAGAAAAAGTAACCTAGGTGTTCCGCTGATATCATAGAATTGATAAAGTGTTCCACCGGAGGAAAAGTTTGGGGAACTCTGCTTTAGAGGATTCTTATAATCTTACCAATAGATTGAGAATAAAGCAAGATTTAGTTTCCATGGTAGTCTTTTTCAGTAGCTTAATAAGATGACAAATCGTTTTGATTTTAAGCCAGTTGAAGTTTGTTAATGTTCGACATCACATTCAACAGTATTGATGAATATTGTCCAAAAACTGTTATGAATGTGGTATTTATCCATTGCTTAAGTTTTATGATTTTTTTTTTGGAGAAGCAGAGTTTTAGCATTATAGTTATTTATGTTCTTTTTTTTGTTAATTTTTTAACCATTTAAATTTCTAAAAGAATTAAAAGCATCGTGATGTGAAAATCCGAGCTTCCGTTTCCTAAACTTTTTTGAGCTTCGAGATAGGAATCGGGAAAATATAAAAATTGCCTCACTGAAAGCCTTCACTATCTCCCTGAAATACATTCGATGTTTTCTTATTGTCAGGAATCCCGCTGTCTAATGTCAGGAAATCGACTGCAGTACATTATGCCCTTGTGCACAGCGCCCCCCTGGCACCCTTAGCTCTATTCCCCGGCGCCCCCTTAGGGTGTGGTAAGGCCCACTATGTGAGTCACTGCCTTCTACGGCTTTAAATGATTCTAATTTATGATATTACAATACTTATTATTTATGGTTACCTTACTTTCCAATCTTATACAATCCAATCTTATTACTCCAGGTATTTCTTTGTGCAAATTAGCAAACACGTAAATTAACAAGAAAACCAATAAAAATGTCCTCTTGGGAATTCTGAAGAGGTTGCTTTTTCTTGCTTTATTTAACTAGAAAGGTAATCAAGCGTTCCAAAGTTATTTGTAGTCGGATAATTTTCTTAAAATAAATATTATATTTTTTATATATTTCGTCTATTTCAAAGGTTGCCTTTCTTGAAATGTAATGATAACATTCCGCGACTAACTTCCAGCCTTCTTCTCCAATTAGCTTCCGATTCTCAGGAAGTAAGGCATTTCGGTACGTTTCAGGGTGAGAAACTTATCTTTTGATACGTTTTTCGCTCTGTGCCAAGTAACTTGGATAACATTTTGCCAATTAATCATTATTTTGATTGAAATATACCTTAATAAGGAAATCTTCTCTTCGCAAATGTTACCGTATAACAAATAAAAACGGTGAAGATCCAACTTGATTTTGTGATTTTGGACGCAAATTTTGTCAACAAAGCTAAATTTGGAGTTATACTTTATTAATTGCTGTAAAATCTACATAGTCAAACAATAAACATCGAGGCTAAAATTTGGCTCTAAAGCTTTGGACTATCGCTATTTACTCTATCTTTTGGTTTCAAGGAATATTTTTATTGATTTCTGATTATTGAAAAATAAGTTAACGTTTATATCGGATCTTCTGTTTAAGCTATCGTTTGCACTCCCCCGTAACATCTTCAACATTTAAGTACTACTTGGCTAATCGCCTACAACAAGTCAGAGATTCAAGTAAGCATTGATAATGTACCCTAAATTTATCAAACGTTATTCGCTTCGTATTTTCGAGTCAGGCGGTTTCTCGTTAGGTAAGGATGGATAACCATTACCCGGCGGAATTCGTGAATCGCTTGGAATTCAGAAGTTTCCGAGATCTACGCTCCGCCTTGCGTCACCTGCAGCACCAGTGAGAGTTGTTCGGCAACTTTCGGCGTGTCTTCCACTCCCTCACCCTTGGAGAAATGAGAAATCTTGAATTCGCGAATCTTCGAAGAGGGTCAATTCACGTTTTACGGTCTTAGTCGATATAAATTCCGCTAGACATATCTTATATTAATTTCTTTCGCAGCCTAAGGATTGTGTAATATAATTTAGTGCTGAAAATATCGTATTATTCTGCCATTCTATGTTCTTAAATATCTGTATTTAAGCTGGTTACTTTATCTGGGACTTGGTGTCAATGAAGGAGGTGAGCAGCAAAAGTACAGCTTTTTGCTTACTAATTGGTGGCAATTTACATGTCATAATTATGGGTTGCTGTACATCTTCACATTCAGCTGGAAAAGTCTCTTGGAAATAAGTGAAATAAGGAAAATATATTGCAAAAAATCCGAATATTTTTCAGGTTAGAACGGAACAGCTACCTTCAACTTTGAGCTTCTCTACTTTAGTAGAGAGGTCGTTTTCGATTTATCAAATATGACCCCGTAAAGAATTCTTTCGCCTTTACAAACATAGCGCTTACTTTATTAATTGTTGTGTTAGGTGAGTAAAATTTTCGATATCATCTGTGGTATGAGTCCAAATAGGGTTGAGGTGGATAGGACAGCAGCAGCGCTTAGTCGGCTACGACGCGGACGAGAGGGAAAGTACAGATGCGAAGGGATGCCTTTGTTAGGTCAGCTGATGGAACGGGAAGTGTAGCCTCAGTGGAGGAGAAAGGAGGGGTCCAGAGGGGATTCCACTCACAAGGGCGCTGTTGTTGGAATGAGGCAGCTGAAGGAGGGAGTGGGATTAGGGTGAGAGTGGGCGTGCAGGAAGGGGAAGAGCCTTCATTCTTCACCTTCGTTGTTTCCTACTAAGGATAATTACCTGTTACACCATTGGCGTTATTGCTTTTAAGCTATTCCCAATTTTTCTTCATTTTTTATTGCTTAAATAGATGGTGTTAAGGGAGCCTTTAATTTGTATTCTTACGCCTTTCTTTCAAATCGTCATTTCTGGTTTTCTTCTTTGAAAAAATTTAAAAAACAGAATGTTTGAAAATCCATCTAGTAAAATTCTAGTAATATTTTTCTTTATCATGTACTAGATTTCGTTCTCTCCTATATTGTTATATCATTCGAACTCCCAAAAAAAACGTGGTGTTATGTTACTTTCAAGGTATGAACAGCTGACTAAGTTGGCCATGTCTTCCACTTTTTATTATTTCAGTTGATTCGCATCTATTTGAATTTTTAATCGCACAAAATTGCCCCTTTCCCCATCTCTTTGCACCAACAAGGCATACTCAAGGCGACCCTAACCAGCTTCTCACTGATATGTTATCACAATTTTATGTCTGAAGCCATTCCTGCTTAACTGTTTTGACTTCTATAACAAAACTACCTTCATGTTATGTGAAACCTTTATCATAATCCGTCTTTATTACAGGTAATTATTAAATCATTTTAATGGAATTTAAAGATTAATTCTAATAGAAATGCATTTTGATAGAATGTCGTTTTCTTTTATATCTGTGACTCAGTCTACATCATTAGCTTGGCTCTAATACTTTAGAGAAGGGTTTCCCAAAGTGTGTTCCGCGGAACACTGGTGTTCCACAAAGAGTTTTTAAGTGTTCCGCGGAAACTTATGAAGAGTGATAATTCAATAAACCATTGTCTCTTACTGTAATGAAATCCATTATTACTAATATGTATTGACAGAAAAAGTAACATAGGTGTTCCGCTGATATCATAGATTTGATAAAGTGTTCCGCCAGAGGAAAAGTTTGGGGAACTCTGTCCTAAATGACCAAGTTCTTACGTTACATAAATGAATTCCATGTAACAAAGGCATTTCATTATTATTTTCAACAGGATTGGCAATGCTAGATGGAAGTATATTTGCTGTCGGAGGATGGGATGGTAGTTTTGGATTGGACTCAGTTGAACGGTATGATCCATCACGCAATCAGTGGTTCCCAGTGGCAGCTATGCCTCATCCCTTGGCATCCCCTGCTGTGGTTGCTCATCATGGTCTTCTTTATGTCATTGGTGAGCTAAACATGAACTTGGACATGAAATGCTAGTATGCAGAAGTAGCCTTGAAATTCTCCTCTTTCAAGAATGTGTTGATATTCAAAGGTCTTCTTATCCATAGACTGCTCCTAATTAGTGTTTTCCTTATTTTCCTAAAAAATGCAGATTACTGCAGCCAATAAACCACCTATTCTTCCCAAAAAGCTTTTCTGTGAGACCTTCAATCTCATTGTTGTTACATAATTGAGATAAAAACCTATAAATCATAATTAACAGATTTTCCTCTCAATAAGTTAATTCATTAGACTTCCTCTGTTTAAATTAACTCTCTAGCTTTTCTCAGTTTGACATGCAGTCAAACTTTGGTCTATGAGTAACTAGGTTTGTGAGTGTTGCCGGACAAACAAAAAGTTTTAGTAAATTTTAACATGATGCATGAGCAAGGTCTTGTAATACAAGTGATACATGGTGTACATATACATTGTTTTATCTGCCAAGTGTCATTGAATCACTACTTCCCTAACAATCATTA
>KZ312451.1:1267694-1282065 GCA_000376725.2 Ladona fulva | reverse complement strand
GATTTTTTTTTGGAGAAGCAGAGTTTTAGCATTATAGTTATTTATGTTCTTTTTTTGTTAATTTTTTAACCATTTAAATTTCTAAAAGTACTTAATGATGGAATATTTTTCAATAAAGCAAAAGAAAACCTAAGATATTTTTTCAAGAACTACTGGTAATTTTAATTAATCATCCTATTATTTCACTATTTGCATTAGTCAGTTATAGGAATATTCATTGAATATTATCAAAATCAATTTTTAGTATGTATTAAATCATAAATGAAATATTATTTATGTACCAGGAATACAATTATATTAATTACTTTTTAACCATTAGATGTTTTTGCATTATAAAAATATTCTAAAATTTATTTTTTTACTTACAGGGCACTAGTATTAGTAAGGCAATAAACCAAATAGAGAATCCAGTCAAGGAGAAACATGTAAGAAGTATCCTTTATGTTCATTTTAGTTTATTTTGGTATTTTTCATCAGTGGTATCAATCTAATAAGTAATTTTGAAACCATTTTAAATTTAATTATTGTTGATTTTAGAAATAGTATTTATGTACCAAGAATAAATTTGTGACAGGAAGATTTTCATGAATAAAGTTACAAAAGTCTGTGGAGAAACAATTGAATATTTTTTAGAGATGTTGGTGTATTCCTTAATATATTGCAATCAGGTGCCATAATTGGCACATTTCAAGAGAAAGGTGCCTCTACATTTTGGTCATGTGTTATGAGACTGCCTCTTGAAGACAACAGAATTATTGCCTGGAAATTCTGCCATGTATTACATAAGGTTTTGCGTGAGGGCCATCCTCAAGTTATACCTAATTCACAAAGGTATAAGAGAAAAATTAACGACATTGGAAAGCTTTGGGTGAGTTATCCTAATGAATACTATGAAATAAAAACTTCTGAGGAAAATCTTCATGAAAGTAACCAAACTGAATGATATTTTAAAACTGATCATGAATGTGTGATAAATGGATGCATGATAAGCTTTAAATTGCATAATTGCATGCAATTTTTAAAATTATGATTATTTCTTTACCTATTTAATTTTAAATCGAAAGACAAGTTTATTGCAATTTAAAAGTATATCATTCAAAGTAACAGTAGTGTTACTGCATTTATAATTTAGTCTTTTTGTTACACTCTGTAACTTTCCAATAGTTTTTTCAGGAATTATTTTTATAACCAAAGTAAGTTATTATGTACAAAGTTTCGAACTGATGTATTTCATTAACTATTTAGGGACATCTGAAAGAAGGGTATGGAAAACTCATTCACCATTATTGTCGATTACTAATTATGAAATTGGAATTTCACATGAAAAATCCTAGATTTCCTGGAAATCTTCAAGTCACGAAGGAAGAGCTAGAGAGCATCGGAGAGAATGATATCAACAATTAGTTAGTAAACTTTTTAGTCATTAAATAAGTTCATGACTTAAATTTAGGAATTAAGCCAATTTTAATGAATCCTTTAAGAATTCATTTACAATTCAATAAAATTGCTATATTTATGAATAATTTAGTTCACACTCAAAATAATTTTTTTATTAAATTCATTCATAAAAGTTTTCTTTTGATAATGTTGTAAACATTTTTTTCTTTATTGATTCAAGAAGTACTCTGATTACCTAACACCTTAGAGGTACTCTGTGACATTTAGATTTGTTCTTAGTTGGAAGATAATTTCTAGATTTAAGAATATTCTTTAATCTTTCTTGTAATCTCAGTTATCAAACCGGAATACATGTCTTTAGAGTTGATAATTTTCTTTTGCCTTTTAGCTTCCAAATGTCTGTAGAAATGTTTGATTACATGGATGAGTTACTAGCATTGCAAGCCGCAAGTAAGTTTCATTTGTACATTATTTTTTGGACTGTTATTAACCTTTTACATGACTTTTCTTGCTTGGTATCGAGTCTAACTATATTTCCTCTCATTTCAGTTTTTGGATCCTTAGATATGTCTCGCTCTAATTCCATGACCAGCTCAGGACAATGTAGATTAGCTCCCCTTGTTCCTTGTATTCAGGACTCCTCCCAACTTTATGACTATTGTGTCAAAATTTTATTTAAACTTCATGCAAGTGAGTGATTTTATACAAATAAGATGCAGTTCTTTTTATATTTCTCATCTATTGGTCTCATAATTCCATAATTATTATTTTATGTCTATTCTGATGACTATCCATTATTTATAATTAAAATATTATATCTGATTAGTGAATTTAAAAATTCTTTTCCTTTGAATTTATGAAGTTTGTTAATGCAAACATATAATCATTTAGGTCTTCCACCTGATACCCTTATTGGACACAGAGAGAGATTTTTAAAGCAGTTCCGTGATCTGAGACAGTTTTACTTCAATGCTAGTACACTACAATATTTTAAAAATCTCATCCACATCCCACTACTTCCTGAGGTAAGATTTTGAATCCTTTTATGATTGAAATTAATTATTTTTATAAAACTTTTTTTTTATTTTTCAAACGAAGTATAACTGACTCCAACATTGATTAAATTTTCAATTGAAATAAGTTCATATGTTTACTTTAAACATTATTAAAAAGACAAATAATCAGAAAGGTATAATATAGAACAGGAGCTCACAACCCATGGGTAAAATTACTCATGGGGTTGCAGAAATTATTGAGGTCACAATGTAGTGAAAAATAAGGATTTAACATACAAACCTGTAACTAAGACTTTTAATTATTGAGGTCACATTGTAGTGAAAAATAAGGATTTAACATACAAACCTGTAACTAAGCCTTTTACACACATAAGAAGTAACTCCCAAAACTGTATAGAATTTTCAGTGATAAACTGAAGTGAATTGTTGTTGTGACTGGAATACTTCTTCCACTGTCTAGGCAGGTACTCTAACCCAGTGATTCCCAGAGTGGGCAATACCCCACCTTTAGGAACACTGGTATAATCAAGGGGGCACTTGATGCAAAATAATTTTATCTTTCATCCTCAGTAGAGTTTTACCAGATTCAAGGCTTCAATTCAATATCAGAAAATTTCCATATAGTGATTTGATAGATATTTTTATAATTTCATCATTTATTTTCCATTTTATTACTCTTCAGATTTGGCCATAAAGATAATAACTTTTGTAGATTACATGCTGGGGATGGTAGTATGGATCCAAGGGGGCAGTAACATGAAAAATTTTGGGAAACGGCTCTATCCTAACTTAAATAAATGGGAAAAGCTGTTTTGTTGAAATTTAAATAGTTTAATCACTACGTATAGTTCTAGATAACTGTTTCAATGAGTAATATCACTCCCTGCCTTTATTTTCTTTCCAAAAGCATTGTTAACTTGCTTTATCCTCCCTCAGTCCCCTCCAAATTTCTTGATCCAATCAGATCTGCGCAGCTATGTCACTCCTGTGGTAGTCTTACCTCCTCAACCTCCTGATTTGCCTCAAGCATCAGAAACAGATAGTGGTGGTGGGGCTGAAGCTCTTGTTAACTTAGATGCAACATCAGATTCAAGTTCAACAACTGGGGACCTTGTCGATCTTGGTGGAGCACGAAATGGATCTATATCACCAGACATCATTGCAGAGAGGTGAGAGTTCGAAATATTATCAGAATTATTGCAATTTATGTTTTTACCTAAGGTGAAAATTTTCAAGGTTTTTTAACGAAAACCAAGTTTTCCGTGGAATATAATTTTTCCAAGTTTATGTTTTTTCCAACTATATGATAAATATTTCATGTTTATAGCTTATTCAGTAATCAATTGATTATTAAGGAATAACAAGTGTGAAAAATAGCGACATGACTGGGACTCAAACCCAGGTCTCCCACTTTCCGGGCAGGTATTCTAACCACTGAACTACCATGACACGTCTCTTCCACACTGTTAAGGGAATGCTTTGTGAGCAAGGTGAGTAGCCTCCGTGGAGTGGCACAAACTACCCAGGTAATCCTTGTTTTTTCCTTTGGGGGAATTTCCTCTTAACATCCCTTTGTGAGGATTCGTGTGGCAGTAGTTTGTACCACTATGTGGAGGCTACTTGCCTTGTTCATAAAGCATTCCCTTAACAGTGTGGAAGAGATGCAGCATGGTAGTTCAGTGGTTAGAGTACCCGCTTGGAAAGTGTGAGGCCCAGGATCGAGTCCTAGTCATGTTGCAATTTTTTGCACCTGTTTATTCTTGGTGTGATATTTTCAATGTTGACAGTTGGGTAAATATTGTTCTCACATCCCTTAAGGAATAACTGGTTGTACATTTCATTGGTACTTCCTTTTAAGTACTTATAATTTACACAATTAATTTCCTCATTTAAATATTTTACTGTTTTTTTTTAAACAGGGACAGCCTCATTGAGCAGCTTCAGGCTGAAAATGCAAGGTTAAGAGCAGAAATTCAAAGGATAGTTGCTGAACATAAAAGGAAAGTGGAAGAACTGAGACAGATAATCATGCAGCTTGAAGATAACCTCTCAGCCAAGGTTAGCAAGCATAGCAAAACTGCTCAACAGATTCTCATAACTATTTTATTTGAATCATCCCATTGTAGGACTTATGGTTTACAACCAGCCAAAATAATGCTCTACTTTTATCCAGTGTAAATAGGAATAAGTTATTTACATATTTTTTCATGATAAAGACTACAGATTTTTCCCACTTTTACTCCCTCCACTAAGATAAGTGATGGTGACTATGAGTCACCAGTAACCTCCTCCACCATGGTCCTTTTTGTGGAATCTGGTCTTCTGATTAATTGTAAGGTTAACTCCCTTGAGGAATCTTAAGCTAGTAAGTAAATACTAAACCTTATTAGCAACTGATTTTTAAAAACCCTGAAATTATTGCCACAAGCAGTTGAGGCCTAAATATCTTAAATTTATGATCTAACTTATAGCTTGCACTGATCACCAGGGTGGTTAAGGCATGCTACTTAATGATATTAGTTAATTTATTAGGGAAAATCTTGGTTTATTTAGAGGGTTAGCCATAATGTTATATACTGAAATTTTTCTGTACTACCTAAATTTGTTTGAGAGGTAAATTTAATATAATAATTTGGGCAAGTCTAATGGATAGTCATACTAAGAGAATCCAAAGTCTTTAATATTTTCTCTTTGATGAACTGAACTTAAGGAAATCAGATACATAAACATTCCTTATCTTACTTTCATTGTTTAATTTTGTGTTTTGCACTGTAAAGTCAACCTGCCAGTAATGGCCATAGTAAGCCACATAGCTAGTTTCATATGGTTCTGGGTTCTTGGAGATAAGGTGATCCATAAAATATGTTGTGTAATATATTCATAGCAATCAACCTTCATCTTTTATTGGCTGTAACTAAACTATAGAGAAAGAAATGTAATTTTCTTGGTCTCATAATTCCATAATTATTATTTTATGTCTATTCTGATGACTATCCATTATTTATAATTAAAATATTATATCTGATTAGTGAATTTAAAAATTCTTTTCCTTTGAATTTATGAAGTTTGTTAATGCAAACATATAATCATTTAGGTCTTCCACCTGATACCCTTATTGGACACAGAGAGAGATTTTTAAAGCAGTTCCGTGATCTGAGACAGTTTTACTTCAATGCTAGTACACTACAATATTTTAAAAATCTCATCCACATCCCACTACTTCCTGAGGTAAGATTTTGAATCCTTTTATGATTGAAATTNGTAATGGCTCACTTATTCTACCCTTTGATATGCTCCCCTGCAGGTCATTTTAACCAGTTCTACTAATTCCATTATTGATATTAGGATGTATTATTATTAATGTATTTCATTGTCATAGCATTGAGTAAAATAGTGTCTTGTGCCTTAAATTATTACTATTTGTTATTATTAGAGATGTGTGTGTTTTACTTCTGTGGATAAAATAAGAGCTTGTAGTTTAATATCCTTTATATTTCAGGATAATGAACTTCTCCAAGAAAAACAAGTAAAAGAGGATCTGTTACTTCAAACAGAGGCAGTTGAAAGATTTCATGAGACTGAAAGTAAGTATTTAGATTTTGTTCTCCATTTTCCTGTCAGAATTTTTTGTATTTGTCTTGTTGCACATATGCTGTTATTTTATTTTTGAAAAGGTATTTGTTATTAAGAAGCAATCAGTGAAAATAACTTCAAAAACTTTCACAAATACATAATGCTTCTAATGCATTTTGTCCCCTGTAGAGACATCTTTTCCTTTCTTGAGTTCCTCTGGAAGCATTAGCTAATCCATTATTTTTCACATATAGATCATCAGGATAATTGTTTAATTTATTTCAAGCTTAGCTTTATTTATAGATTTGTATGCATCTAAAGACTCCTGCTTACCAGATTCTGAAATGAATTTTGAATTTTTCTTTTTTTCATTCTCTTTATTTTCAGAAAAAGCAAAGGGGTTGGAAGAAAAATTTCAGAAGTTGAAGGATGTATATTCGAAGCTCAGGGAGGAGCATATTCAGCTCCTGCGTCAAGTAAGTTTTAAGGAAGATTAATTGGTTCCTGTTTTATGTGCTTTATCAGCATGCATTAAAAATCCACTGAGATACCATGCATGAAAAGAAAATTCTGCTTTCATTACCTTAACATTTACCTTAATCTCAAAGAAATGATTTTGTAAATATAAATATGTAAGAAACATAAATTACTACCTTTACTTCAAAATAACTAGTAGAATGGAAACTACATCAAGACTAATATCAAATGTGTTATTGGGGAATTGGAGAAAGGAACCTTATGCTAGTCCATAGTTTGCTTTGAATTATTTCTTGGAATAAAGGTGACTATCTCATGATTATTTAGAGCTTATATAGACAGAATTATGTTTTACTATAGAGAGATCATCAGTTCTCACGAATAATTCTTACATGTTTATTTTGTCATTCCTGATGTTATGCATAGCAAAAGTTGTATTTGCACCTAAAGGATTATTTCAACTTAAATTACAGAAAGCTGATGTAGAAAAGCAACTGAATGTAGCAAAAACTTCATATGAAGAGGCAGAGAGGTTGAGGATAGCAGCGGATACCAAACTCAGAGAAATAGAAAGTGACAAAGTTAACATTCAAGAGACTCTACAGCAATCTGCTTGCAAGGCTGAGGAAACAGTGAAAGATGTGTTGGCTGCAAAGGAAGCTGTAGAAAGAGAAAAAGAGGTAAGGTATTCCTTCTTAGTGATATCCACTCCTTTTCACCTAAGCAGCTCATTGTGATGGAAACTTGCTAGAATTGAAGTAACCAATGTGATTTTTGTTTTTGAATTTAATAAATTGTAATAATTCATTGTTCTATAAAATTCAAGATCAAAATATTCTTAATTCGGGATTAAAAGATCGTTAAATCTTTATGTAATACTAAAATTAATCTGGAAGCATTTTTTAACTAGCACTAGTGAAGAAATAAGTTCTGTGAGTACAAATTAACTTCTGTTTCTACCTCTGAAGGCAGAGGCATTATTACTTACTACAAAAGGAATTTTACTCTCTCATCCAGTTAGTGGTTGAAAAGTAAACAGGACTTAAATTGGTTTGTCATTCTGATAACAATCAGAAAGGGTATAATATAAGTTTAGTGCTTGAAATGCATTTTTTCACATCAATGAAAACCCCTTGAAAATGTTAAAAAATTATTTAGTTGTGGAAGCAGTTTTAGAATTTTATCTTGTGTCTTTATTCTCTGCATTTCAGGTTGTAGCAAATAAACTAGAATGGGTTATAGGAGAAAAAGCAAATCTTGAGGGCGAATTGATTGACCTTCTTGCCCAAAAGGAAGCCTTGGATGTGAGATTAGAGGAAGAACAGAAAGAGCTTCAGCATACAAAGGAACAATTAGAAAAGGAGATAGCATCTCAACTTCGTCAGTTATTAGGTATGATAGCAGGTTACTTTCTTTCCCTCAAATATCTAAGTGCAACCATATCTCCTCAGAAAAGAATAGCTTTTATGTATGAAGAAATTAAGGAGAAAAAGTTGCCATAGCCAGAACTTGAGCCCAGGTCTCCCACTTTCCTGGCAGTTGCTCTTAACCAAATAAGCTGCCAAAACAGAACAATAACCTATTTGATTTCTGAGGCTATGACAGACAGGGTGTGCCCCAGATGATTTGCCTAAGATGGCACCACTCCTGCTCACATACAGGACATCGTAGTTGCCACTTCACCATCAAAGTTGACTTCCTAAAAGCTAGAATGGCAAAGAAAGTGAGCAATGAAAAATGCATGGTTCACATGCTTAATTTTAGATGAAGAAGAAAATGTCGGTCTTTAGAAAGTCCACTATGATGGTGAAGTGGTGTAATTGATGCCCTAGTGTGCTTAAGAGTAGTGCCATCTTGTATAGACCCTTTGGAGCATACCATGACCCATCATAGCCTCAGAGATCGAAGGAGAGATTTTTCTATCATGGTAGCTTAGTTGATTTAGAGCAACCAATGGGAAAGCTGGAAACCCAGGTTTGAGTTGTGGCTACAGCAGACTTTTTCTTCTTCATTTCTTCATCTAAAATCAAGCATGTGAACCATGTGTTTTTCTTCACTTACTTAGCTTCTATGTATAGGCCGAAGTTAAACATTATCTAAATCTATCTTATTACCCTTCAAGCTACCTTTCAGCATGTAGCTGTGGTATATGTAGCTTGACTCTACTCCCTTAATCAATTACTTTCATATATCTCTCATGGAAAAAAATTAATTCTTCAAGTGACTAGTTCTAGCATCTTTTTTCTTGATTCTTCTTGCAGTATCAGAATGGCCTATGTAATAGGGAGGAGACATAACATTGGCTACATCGTCTAAGAACTTACTTTCTCTGAATATATTAGGTAAATCAAACCTCTGTTTGAATCTTCTAAATATTCCCATTTTGTGACCTGAAAAATCTGAGCATCCCTGACTGATTTGTGGTAGTAATTCTTCACAAAACAAATTGCCTTTTGCTGTATTTTTTCTAATCGTGATTGCAACACTTGTCTGCAGGCTCCCATACACTACCATTCAAGATGAGGCTTAACTAGTGCAGAGTAACATCACTTGCAGACTTTTTCTTCTCCCCTACTGACAATTCTCATGACAAAACCAAGTTTCTTAAGTGTCCACATAAATTACAGATGTGGTTACACCATATTAATTCTTCATGAGAGTTACTCCAAGATTTTACACCAATGCTACCGTTAGTAAGTTTTCCATTGGAGGCTGTACATTACTAATTGTAAATTACTGTGTCATTTACTAATACATAATCTTAATATCAATGTGATTACTAAGGCCATTGTTGTATACTAAAATTGGTAATGGCTCACTTATTCTACCCTTTGATATGCTCCCCTGCAGGTCATTTTAACCAGTTCTACTAATTCCATTATTGATATTAGGATGTATTATTTTCAATAGCATGTTTAAGAATTTTGCTGATATTAAAGTACCTCCTTTATTATTATGTAGTTTAATTTGTTATAAATTAAACTATTTTTAATAAAAAAGACACCTAAAAGTCAAGTTTTCTTTCATTTTTAAATGGCTAGGAAAATGATATACACCAGTGTCTCCCCAACCTGTAGAATCCCTACCACTGGTGGGACTTGAAAATGTTGATCTCCTTTTACTTAATTCATGGTAGCAGTTTATTTTCCAAATATTTTGGTTCATTATGAACAAGTCCAAGTATTCATCAATGAAATAAGCATTCATAAATATTAACTTACAACTATTAGAAAAACAAAATTTGCTCCTTGGTAAGACTTAGCTGTCTCAAGAAGATAGAAAGTGAGACCTATGACCATTAAGGTTAGGGAATACTGAGATGAAATGCCTCCACAATTACCATATATTAAAGTATTATGCAAATTTTGTGGTACGTACTGCCATTTTGCTCAGAAAGAGGTTTTCTGTAATTTTTACTCCTTTTAGTTCTGCTCCTTCATATTTAATCCACTTCCTCAACCTTCACTTTGTTTGATCTTGATATATTATTCATTATAAAAGAAGTTTAACCTGAACTTGGGTGTTGCAATAACAAAATATATGGAAATCATAATGGAAGGGCATTTATAGATGATATGGTGTTAAAAGGCTTTGTGAGTTCATGGACTATTGAGTGACTCTTACCTATCCCTTCTACTTTTCCTTTTCCCTAACTTCTGCTTATTTGGATATATCCTTTAGTAGTGAAACCTGATAATGGCATTAATTTTGAAGGTTGTTTTTAGAATTGATGAGAGCCTTTATGTAAGAACTTTCTATCAAAACCTAGAGTTGTATGTATTTTTTTATTTTATTGCCCTTTTACACCAATTTAGTGAAATGTTTACTTCAAAGAATTTGATCATTATTTTGCCTGACAAATAAGTAAATTTATTTATTTATTTGTAAGACTCATTTCATTGATGAAAATTACTAAATAAAAATCCATTAAAATGCTACTTTTATGATTTAACATAGGAGTGGAATAGATGTATGTATTAAGGATGTGCTGATAGCCTCTGCAACTTCCACAATGTTGGGAGGGCTCTAAGATTTAAAACCCCTAGTTGTATCAATTTAGGGCCTCCACCTTGCTTACTAAGGGAGTGTCCACAGATTCTCTGATATACCACCGCATATAAAGTATCTTAAGAAATCCATACTTAAATATTTTATTTACATTTTTTTTCAGTTTTTATAATAATTGTAGCTCTACAGAGCAATAGATCTCTAGAAAGATCGAGCTTGGATAATTTTAAGATCATTTTGTTCTTATTTTGTTTTTTATTCATGAAAATGTATCTTTTATTTCAGAGGCTTGCATTTTAGAGGCTGAAGCTATACTTAATAGAGCTTTACATGAAATGGATGATCCAGCTTTTTCAGCGGTTACATGTTCTTCAGGTTTGTGTTTACTTTAAAAAATGTTGTCCTTACCTTCAGGATGTTGAAAGTAAATGTGTAATTTTTAATACTTTTCCATGCTGTTTTGTTGTAAATTTTAAGGAATTTTATTTTTCCCCGTGCAGATTATTTTGGACTTCTTTCTAACCCAGTTATACAGTCCCTTGATTGTACTAAAGACTCATTTCATGCTTGCTATAAAGACAAGACATCTGCTCCCTCTGAATCATTAAGGGAATTAGCTAGGTGTGTTACACGTCTGTCAAATCTCATGGCTGATTTTATTGTTAGAGGACAAGCAACGTCTAATTCTTCACCAGATATAGAACAAGGAGAACGTAAGTGTAATGTTATTTGAAGTTGTTGAAATTATTATGATCATTTGGTATTGTTTTGAAACACTCCAACCACTAATTCTAATATGTTTTAATTTTTGCCTTTAAAATTTTTATTGCAATGCAATTTTCATCTTGCCATCTGTGTGATCCAGGTGTAGCTGGGGCATGCAAGATAGCTGCAGATAAGTGCCTTTCACTCTTGGGGGCTCTTAAAGCAGGATGTGCTGCCTCCGAAGGAGGGAAAATTATTGACACTATTCCTGTAGAAAGGGAGGTTGAGAGTTTAAAAATGCAAGTTGGAGAAGCAGTTGAATTGGCCACGCATCTAGGAGGATCGAAGAACAATGAGATTCTTGGTGATCAGGTGGAGGCAGAACTTTCTGACATGGATAAAGCCATTGATGAAGCTGCGTCTAGAATTGAGGTTAGTGTTTGGAATGATCATAATTTTTAATTCATTATATGGCTGTGTCCATACATGTAAATAGTATTGGTGTTTTGCGTATCAGTGAAGAATCAATTTAGTTTTGATGTATGAAAAAAAACTTGAATTAAAGCTGCTCTTTGAAATGCAGCTATGTATGAAGTATTAGCCCAATACTGTTGGTTTTCTTCCTTATTATATTTAGTTTTCTTCCTTTGGCAAATTAAATTATTAAAAATATTTTTGAAGTAAATTGAATAGTTTCAAAAGCTGGCCTTTGATTTATTTGCTTAAACAATAATCACTGATTTATCTGAGTTTTATTGAAAATTCCTTGATAAACTTTCAAGTGTGCCCAATTTTCATTCCTTAAAAATGCATTCTAATCATAGAAACATAATGTTGTGTTTCATTAAGTAGTTAGCACGTAAAAGTGTAACCTATCTTTTTATTTAACTTCAAGTATTTTTACTTTAACTTTTTCAACTTGTTTTTGGTTTCATTGATAACATTTCCATTACCCTTCCCAGTTTAGCTTTCTGTTCTTGATAAAATGGCTGAAAGTAATTTTATCCATGAAAATTTCTAATTTCTATTCTATAGGAAATGTTGAAGAAATCTCGGGAAGCTGACTCTGGAATCAAACTAGAAGTTAATGGCAAAATTTTAGATTCCTGCACTGCATTAATGAAGGCTATCCGTGTGCTTGTACAGAAATCCAGACTTCTTCAGGCTGAAATTGTTGCACAAGGGAAGGTAAGATCTTGCTTATTAGAAAATAAGATTAGTATTCATTTGGTTAAAACATTTACCATAGTGCTAGAGTGAATTGAAATTGTCATTAAAGTGTATCTTCTTAGTATAATATCTATATTAAGACATTCTAACCACATATTTTGCATTTATTTTACAAGAATTAAAATCCTTTTCTTGGCATTTTTAACTTCAGGGAACAGCTTCAGCTAAAGAATTTTATAAAAGAAACCATCAATGGACAGAAGGGCTTATTTCTGCTGCTAAGGCTGTGGCTATTGGAGCAAAATTTCTTATGTAAGAATCAGAGTGTGGAATTGTAATACTGTTTTTTCTTATCCAGGGTGAATTTTTAATGCACAATCATACATTCTATTTCTCAACAAAAAAAATTGTTACATTTTCATTTAATTCTGTACAAAGAAAATTATAGATTAAGGCTGTAAAAAGATCGAGGCTGGCAATGATTTATCTTGTTTAGTGGCTTTTTTTATTAAAACAAGGATAACTTGTTTTATGTTTGTCACAGAAATGCATGTGAAATCTCTAGGAAGATATAGCAGCCCTCTTCAGATAAAACGTTATGTTTGACATCTATATGATAGTAAAATAATTCGCTCATCTTCAAATCAAAGGTGGTATCCTTTTTTATGTAGTAACATAAAATGATCATCAAATCAAATTGATATAGGAAACTGGTAAGGGTGATCTAGCGCAAGATGGTGCACACCCAGGAAAAATCCCAAGGAAGAATGGTCCCAGTTCCTGGTCCCGTCAGACTTTTTTCAAGTCCATTCTTCCTTGGGATTTTTCCTGGGTGCGCACCATCTTGGGTTAGATCACTCTTACTTATTTCCTGTATTTATTAACCTCAAGGCAGTTTCCTTTCCATCACTTTGTTTGGCCGGTGCTCCCATGAAGCCGTGACAGTGAACGATGCCACCATGTGGACGAACTCACATTGTCCTTTGCCCACAAAGGCCTTGAATGGCTTGGAGAAATGTTCTGCCGGGATAGCTCAACAGACAGAGCACCCAACCGGCAATTGGGAGACCTGGGTTTGATTCCCGGTCCCGTCAGACCTTTTCAAGTTCATTCTTCCTTGGAAAAGCAAATTGAATCTAATATCAAGTTGATTGTTTACAGAGGTATATTGCCATGCAAAAAAAATCATTAAAATTTTCTTGACAATATTCAAGGCTATTATAATAACAGTTAAATTTAAAGAAAATTTTAGTAGTTTGTAAATTGTAATTTTGACTTTTATTGTAATATTATGGCTGATCGTTTCTTATCAAGGATACATTCATAACATCACTTGTCAAATCCTTTTGTCTTTTTGATTTTGTCTATTCCAATTTCACACTGAACAGACTTGGTTAGAAGGGCATTTAGATCCATCTCTCTTAATTTCAAATCATAAGAAATAATTATTAATTGTTAAGATCAGCATATTCCAACTGTGATGTAAATATTATGCATATTTTATATTATGCCAGATCTTTAATGATATATTTATGTTGCAGGAATGCTGCAGATAAGGTTGTTCAAGGAGAAGGAAAGCTTGAGCAGGTAGCAGTAGCCTCTCAAGGAATAGCTGCCAGTACTGCAAGACTTGTTATTGCAAGTCGTGTTAAAGCATCCAGAGGCAGTGCCAATTTGCAGGCATTATCTGAAGCATCAAAGGCTGTCACTCAAGCAACTGGGGCAGTTGTTGCTACTACAAAAGATTGTTCTCAACTAGTTGAGGAAAGAGGTAATTATTTAGCTACTAAGTTCACAAATATCAGTTAATACTAAGGAAATCTGAATAACAAATAAGAAATAAAGCCTTGCTCTCAAAGTTTACTCATTAAATGCTTACAAAAAAGAGTTCCTAAGCCCTTTATTTTGTTGTAAATCTTTTATTGATTTACAGTTGTTAATTGATTTTTTTATATCTTTCCAAATTTAATATTAAGGTTCAAGCTATACCCTGAAAAATCACAAAATAAAATAAAACTAACTAA
>KZ312451.1:1247339-1267658 GCA_000376725.2 Ladona fulva | reverse complement strand
GAGATTGCTCACCGTACATCTGTTTAGTTTTGTATCTTCTTTTATCTAATATTTATTATATCAAGTAAAGAATTAGTAATTATTACATTTGTTTGAATATGAAATAATGAAAACTTGTTTTATGAGAATAATTGCTTAGAAAGTTAAGAAGAAAGTAATTATTACTTACTGGATAGGAATTCCTATCCCACAGGTCTGGAATGAGAAATTTTTATGTAATGGACAAGCTTCCACTGTGTACAGGTTCCACTATAGACAAGTTTCACTATACTATATTTCCCCCTGTAAATGATTATGCATTAATACATTTATCTCCTTGAGTTTGTACTAAAAGTTAGAAAGCTGAGAATCTGTGTACTGAGAGAGATAGTTAGAAAGAGAAATGAACTTCTTCTTTACCACCATGAAAATTATGTAGCTTATTACTAGACCTATAATATTTGCTGTGTTATAAAAAGGATACCTGTCAAGCAGTATTATTATTGTATCAAACTAATGGTAAGTTGTATATAAGGCACTGAAGCAAAACATTATATTTTAGGACATTACGACTCTTTCTGCTTATAGGATGAAGCGTATCTGTCACATTTAACTTAATCTATAAATAAGCGTTTAATGCATGAAGTATGTTACGAAAGAATTCACCATAAGAGAAATGGAAGGGATTTATGTTATTGTTTGTAATTTCTCCTTTCCTTTTTTCTATAACTCTAGTTTCTCAGTGCTAATCCCATTTCCTATTAACATTTGATTTAATTATCTTTACCATTGTGCCATTATTTTCTAATTTCTATACGTTTATCTCATCCTAGTAACAGATTTTCTCAGTAATCATCTTTACCATTGTGCCATTATTTTCTAATTTCTATACGTTTATCTCATCCTAGTAACAGATTTTCTCTTTTTATTAATAATATAAATATCCATTTTTGCAAATTTTAAGTTGTACCTAACCTTAAATACTACATTCACTTTAAATATTTAAAATTGCAGAGGACTTTGATGTCTCTGGGCTGACACTTCATCAGGCAAAAAGGCTTGAAATGGAAAGTCAAGTGAGAGTGCTTGAATTTGAAACTTCACTTATCAAGGAACGAGAACGCCTCGCAGCTCTTCGGCGACATCACTATCAGCTAGCAGGGGAATTAGAAGGGTGGGATGAAAAGGTACGAATCATCATTAATTCAAATGCATGTTTTGCTTGTTTGGCTTTGTGAGTTTTTATCAATCTACATTCTTTTGTCATAATCTTGTATTGCCTGATGTGAATGTATAAAAAGATCTTTGCATGTTTTTTATTTAATGCTTGCAATAGCTTTTCAATAGCTTATTGGATCAGTCTTCAGTTTTTTTCCAATGCAGTAAGTATGTTAAATGAAACTTTGGTGTTGGGATCTTATTTGTTTGAATAGCACTTTAAATATTCTGTAATTTTGTGTTTATTTTGCATGAGAATATCTTACTGTTTTAAAATGTGTTTTACTCAAATAATCATATGGTCCGTTCTCTGTATTTCAGGATATTAATAATGTGTAGCCATTCCTCTGTCTGTCCATTAGGAGTCTAAGAAGTTCATTATTGAGGTGAAATTCTCAATTTTCAAAAATAACTTGAGGAAAGTGTAAATATTCACCTTCAATGTTACATTAGATGTACAAATTTCATCTTGGCATATAATGCCAAGCAATTCAGTAAGTTTGAATGTATGGCTATTTTGGCAATGTTGACATTTAGTACTTGTGCTTATTTGACCAAATGAACTGATGAGAATAGATAATGTAATTATTTTGGTTGACTTTTCATGCTCTGAATTTGCCACAATTCCAAAGAAGGCAAATATCTTGAGAAAAATTTTTTATTTGCAGTTACTAAAATGTTGTCAAATTATTTTGAAAACTGTTAATCTTTATAGGATGTTGTTACTTTTGAAAGACATGAAGATTGGTTAATTTTCATGCTCTTGGGCATTAATCAACTACAATATCATTAGCCCCATTGATGGAACATTTGATTCTTAACTTTACTAATTATTGTAAATATTTCAAATATCAATTTATACAGGACATAATGAGTCCTTTGTCATCACCAAAGTTAATACTTTTGCCAAATGTTGAAGGCTTAACTGAAAGCCATTTACAAATTCTGATATTGCTGTTGTTATTAAAAACTGTGCTTGGAAAGTATTTCAATGTAAAAGGTTTTTGAATTTATTTTGTTGATATTTTCCTTCATAAGGAAAACAAATTAGTTGGAACAGAAAGGCTAGATTGAACAGAATGGTATGTTTTTTCTTGCCAAGGTGCTATTTCATTCTTAGTACTTCAGTTGTATCTTTGGAAATTCTTTTTGCCTCAAAGTTATAAAACCAAATTGAGTCTAACCAAAAACTTACAAAATTTCAGAATAAGCAAACTGCCTCATTAGGATTTTATCAAGATTTCAATTATGTTGATTATTTATTTTTTTTGATATTCATTAATAACCATTCTGTTAGTTGAACAGTTTTGTTTGTGAACAGTTTTATTCATCAATCCACATTCTTTTCTGTTCTAAGGTATGAATCCAAATTGTGTGATTTGTGGTTCATTCATTGCACATTTCTTGAATTGTTAACTTTCCATCATAGGTGTATCTTGTGATTTCTTTCATATATGAAAGTTAAATAACTGCTCCATTATGTTACCTCAGACCAGGAATATTTATAATGTTTTACCAAGTGTTACACAGGGATTCTTATGCTTATTTGAATGTTGATATCATGTAAGGGTAATTTCTGTAATGTAAATGAATTATGTAAATATATTCTTGTGATAAATTTATAGTATTCTGTTCATTGATTTTCTTTATATAGTACCTTTTGAATATTAAATGTATTTTCACTCAGTGTGGTTGAGGAGAATTAGCGTTTCTTTCAGATGATATTTCCCAGGACAACTATTATCCTTGCATTTGTATTCCATTATTGGATATCATACTATATTTGATAAGAACTATTGATACAATGGTAAAAATCAATTATAGTATGTAGAATATCTATTAATCAGGTATGATTTCAAAATTTTCTGATCATTAATTAGGTCCTTGCCAAGATTTTTTTACCTTACAAGCTTAAGCGGTAATGTCTACCTAAAGGACTAAAAGTAAAGTAAGAAAGAGCAGCATATTTTAACTTATTCACACTACTCACTGCATGGATGCAAATATTCTCTCATATCAACCTGATATGTCCTAGGGGAGTTTGTGGATAAAAGCATTTACCTATAGAAATCCTGTAACTTTCTGTGGGAAAATAATGTTTTGCGATTGGTTATGACACCACCAAGATCTTACACAATCATGCTAAAGAGGAGCTTGAGGCTTCCAAGTTGTTTAATGGCTTTGCGAAGAACTCTTTAACTAAATTCAATCCTCAGTCTCCACGTCCCTATGACTTACCTAAAATCTAAAAGGCTGACATTCCTATTTGTCCTGTGTTTTCTAATATTTATTCTCGCTGCCACAAATCAGCAAGCCAATTGAACAATTTGGTCTTAAGTCTTTCTCACACACCACACCAAAGCATGATGTTTCGACCACAGTAGATCTTGCTAATAAGATAAAAAACAAGTGTTTTCTTTCTAATTGCAAACAGTATCTTTTGAAGTAATTAATTAATTCACTATTAAGCTGCTTGGCGAGTGATTGAAGGTTCCTGAAGGTCTTCTAAAATGGAAGAAAATGTGAGATTTATTGATGAATGACCTTTAATCCCTAGTAAATCCTGACTTAAATCAGAGCTATATTTTATTTTATGGTAACTTTTTTGAACAGACAAAAGGGCCTGTCATGGGTTCACCATCATATCTGGTCCTGGCTGAATATGAATGGATTATTTAGAAGATAAATAAAGAAGACAAATTCCGATAATAACCTGTTGAAAAGTTGTTTTCAATATGAAGACATTTTTCTTGTTTTGGGTGCATTTGGAATGTCACTTAACCACACCTTCCACCATTCCTCTCTGTCCTTCATTCTCACCACCCCAAAATTTCCTTTAAGCATGAATAGAACCTAATCACTCCCTGAATTACCTTGACCTTACAGAGTATATAGGTTCCCTGAAAAACCAAGAGATTGATCAATAGAAAACCCTCCAATACAGACAATAGCATTGACTTTGTATCATCCCATATCACCCACACAAAATTGCTGTGATCCACAAATGTCTCCATATCCCTCAAAATGTTGCTAGAGAATTAAAAAATCATTACATTCCTCTGCCAAATGATAATCTCCTCTTCTGTAAATAAACTATGTAAGTAGTAAGAAACTATTCATATAACCAATCATCTTTTCCCTTGTGACTCTCATTAAAAAAACTGGAAGACCTTGGTGTGTTGTCCTCCCATTTCAAGGAGCTATTCTCTATTAGCTGTCCAACTTTCTCAAAAACCATACTATTATACCTGTTTATTGTGATAAAAATAATTTGTCAAGATATTTCTGCAACCAAAAAGATAATTTAGGTCTAATGAAACATATCTATATCTATACTGACAAGATTTTCCCTATAATTTCATTTTCTTTGTGTTTATATAGCTTGTATTTTTTTCTTATGAGCATAATTTACATATTTCTTGTTGTTTACTTTTTATTGTTCCCTGTACTCTTCGTTTACTCTTTATTGTCTTATTATGTATATGCACAAACTTATATTCATTAGAGGTATTTTCATATTAATGAGATGGCATTGTTTTACATATTTATATACTGTTTAATCCTTGTAACTGGGCTCTGCCCATAATGAATAAATGAACATCAAGCGGTACTTGGCAGAACAACTCCTTAATTTATTAGAATGGAAAAAATTAGATTGTGTATGAATTATTTATTATTTAATTTAAGGACAGTCAAATTTTGTTTCATAACCTTTAATAAATAATTTGGGTCCTTTGAGTCTGGGATTTACAATTACCATGCAAAGACAGACCTCCAGAGACTTTAATATTCAAGCTTAAGAACATGTTAAAGCTTCAGTCTTCTTCTTTCTTTTGCTGACCATCTTGTAGACAAACAAAATTCTGGTAACTTTCCTACCAAAGTCCTTCATTTTCTAACTAAACTAAATTTTGTTTCATTCTATGTCCTATTTTTTTCCTAGGGAACAAACAAACCAACCCTCACCCATGCTCACTGTAATATCATTAAGCTTCCTAATTGGGATTGAAGTAAGTCAACCATAAATTCTAACATGGAGCAATATTAGCAAAAAGTTGTACACAAACTGCTTCCCAGAGAATATTATATTTATTTGCTTTCCTTACAACTGGAAATTCTTGAATGAACCCAAATTAAATATAAAGTGTACTTTTACCACACAGTACCATCTAAGAGATGGGAAACTTTCACACGATACATATATTGAAGAAAAATACCATAATGGCATACATCTGATCACTCAGCAGTATGTTTTGACAATATTTCTAACTTTAAAAGGCATAACAAAAGAGGTATAATGATATATAGGATGTTGTTACTTTTGAAAGACATGAAGATTGGTTAATTTTCATGCTCTTGGGCATTAATCAACTACAATATCATTAGCCCCATTGATGGAACATTTGATTCTTAACTTTACTAATTATTGTAAATATTTCAAATATCAATTTATACAGGACATAATGAGTCCTTTGTCATCACCAAAGTTAATACTTTTGCCAAATGTTGAAGGCTTAACTGAAAGCCATTTACAAATTCTGATATTGCTGTTGTTATTAAAAACTGTGCTTGGAAAGTATTTCAATGTAAAAGGTTTTTGAATTTATTTTGTTGATATTTTCCTTCATAAGGAAAACAAATTAGTTGGAACAGAAAGGCTAGATTGAACAGAATGGTATGTTTTTTCTTGCCAAGGTGCTATTTCATTCTTAGTACTNAGAATTTTAGAAAAAATGTTGTAAATGAGTTGATGAATAGTGATAAATCTGATAGCAAATTCAACGAAAAGAAAAAGGCACATCATGCTCAGTGATATTTAATAAAAAATTGTGACATCCTTCATAAATGAGAAACCTTCATAAATTTCTTCAGGATGTGAGGATATAAAAGGCCTCAGAATCTGGAGTGATCTTTTTAAAAAATTATGCACCAAGAAGGTCCTCAACATCAGCCAAATCTCTTGGACATGCTTCTGTTAAAATAACTGGATTTGCAGATGCCTTATCTTCAACTACTTCTGTTACACATCCTCCAATTAAGACATCATCTTCAATTCTTACTCCCATGCCCCGATAGCGGGCAGGTGCTGACAGATCAGACTCTGGTACGTATATGCCTGAGGTGGTCAAATAAAATATCTTATCAAACTGCTCTCTTAAAAATGAAAGTAATAAAGTTAGTCACAGTAAAGGCAAAATTAAATCTTAAATTTGTTTTAAAAAGTGAATGAAGTAAAACACCAAGACAAAAATTTTGATAATTCAAAACTCATATGAGACTGGAAAGTTTTTTAACTTTAACGATTATCATTGAAAATTACAAATACATTGCTTATGATTAGCATATTTTCATATGAATGCTTAGCAAAGCCTCTATATGAGTAAAGAAAAAGCTACATGAATTAATTTAAGGCACATTCACAATTTCTTTGCAGCTGAAGTCTTGTGAATGCTTAGAATACTCTTCAATAGTTCTATCAATATCTCTTCTCACTTAAGATAGCTCTTCAAAACTGATGTGTTTTGTTGAAAATAGAAGGGGCCAATTAAGTTCTGAGGTGGAACTTACATTTTTGTGGAACATGGGGGCTTTAAGAGCTATCCTAAGTGTGTACGAAACTTCAGCTACAAAGATATGATGAACGGCCATAGTATATTTGAAACTTCTCAATATAGTGGATTAGCAATAAGTGCTTCTTAAAATCAAGAGAGACAACCATAAAACCAGCAATCTCCAATCCTTTTGTTACTACTCCTTGGTTGTTATCCCTATACTCTGTCATAATTTTCTAAGTATGACATAAAAAGGAAGGCTGAAGAAGCTAAATAGAACTGAGATTGTTTACCAGCTGTTAAAGAACTAAAAATAAATTTGTTTTATTCCACAAATTTGTTCTGCAAATGATTTATCCCTAAGGGTTATAAGTTTATTTCCAAAATCAAAGATAATAGAAGGTATGTGACTTACAAACAACTAAACCTGTTGAGTCTTGCAAAATGTAATGAAAATGGAAAAAACTGCACCAAATGGATATTACATAATGATGGTGTTCAAGTTTTGATGACAATATAATATTTAAGCTTTAAGTAATTCATATAAACTATAGATACCTGGTTCAACTGTGATAACCATACCAGGAGTGAGAGGGATTGAGCGTGGAACGGATGGAGTGTCATGTACATCCATCCCTAAATAATGACTCACATGATGAGGACAATAACGATATGCCACCTATTTTATAAGAAAATTGAAAGTATTAGTAGCTGAAATCAAAAGAATATTATTTCCTATGAAATAAAAGTATAATTTGAAACAACTGTAGCTTAAACCATCATAATATCAAGAAAACATTTTTCAAAGATAAATTAGTTATGACTGACATAATTATGTATAACAAATGATACTGTCAATTAATGTCGAAATTCATCAATATATGATGAATAAGATTTACATAAGATTCTTCAAAATATCAAAATAAAAACGCAACAATCATTAAATTCAAATTCCACTCTCTTTGTTCTGGAAAGAAATGGAACATACAGAAAACCATTGCATAAAATTGAAAAATTTCAAAGGCATACATTACATTCCGAACATCTGAAATATTTAAGAATCAAGCACCACATACTTTTTCTTCAATATTCAACTATTAGCAAGAAGAGTAAGGAATGCAACATTACTATGAAAAGTCCTACAGAGAATAGAAAATACAATGCAATCTCTACAATCACCAACAAATATATTCTTTTTAGTTACAACCGCTTACAATCCATGATGAATAATATCACAGAAAGGAAAGCAGACTGCTTTATAATTATAATAAAAATTTCCAAAGTAACTCACTAAGGGANTTGAGAGGAGAGGGATTGCTGAAGAATGTAATAGAGGGTAGAATACAAGGGAAGAGACAGAGGGGAAGGCAAAGGCAAAAGATGTTAGATGACATAAAGGATGGGGTTAGTTACCACGTAGCGAAAGAAAGGGCTATGAAAAGGGAATATTAGGGCACAGGGACCTACCGAAAGGTAGAGCACTTATGTATGTATGTATAATATGCATAGTATTTTCAGCTGTGCATTACAGATGTCAATTTACAGAAGCTTATTGAGATTTGAAGCTATGATCATGTAAAAAAAATGAGGTTGACTTCTGAGTATTCTAACATTTAAATTGGCAATGGCATTTTTCTAATTTTCATGAATCTTCATAAAAGAAATTTTACACTAATATCCAATAAAAAGGCAGTGGAAACTACTTTACCACATGAATTAAATACCATATGTAACAGATATCTATAGTTATTCCAAATTTTTCCATAAGGACAATATTTCCCCATTTTTTAAGGTTCATGAAGTTTTATTGTCTCTGCATTTCAGGAATTGGTTTCAGGTTGCCTAATATCAACAAATGCACACCTCTTTTGATAGGAAGTGCATTTAATGCTCACTATTTGCTTACCTTGGACATTTCATCTTGTGAAGCACCTACTGGCAAAAATCCCAGGTCTTTAAGACGTTCTCCTAGCAGGAGGCACATAGTATGAAAGAGGGTATCCAGCGATGGAGTCGATTCAATAGAATCAGTTCGAAGAGAATGAGATGAATCTGATGGAAAAGGGCGGCACATCTGGATGAGGCGTTGCTGTACCCAATGTACAGCTGTGTATAGCTCTGCTTGAGGCCCAGTAAATCGCCCACTCACTGGCCATGTACGAGTGACATCGCTGCAATAACCATCATACTCACACCCTAGATAAAGAGAGGCACAAAAATTAGAAATAACAATCCATTTATTGAATAAAAATGTTGATTGCTAAGATGTATCATAATAAAATTAAATTATTTTCAAGTAAAAAAATTGACTAGTTCATTTTGAGATTTGTTGAGACTGAATGGAGACATTATTTGAGAGTCACTCAAGAGCCTCAACATCAATTTTTTCTGTGACATTTTATGAAAAAGTAACTTCTTACCAGCATCCATAAGGACCATCTGTCCTGCAGGAACTCTCTGATCATTGGCAACATAGTGAATGGTATTCGCACGAGTACCACCAGCCACAACAGGAGGATAAGCTAAGCGCTGAGCACCTCTTGTGCGACATTCAAAATCAACTCGAGCGTAAATATCCTGTTCAGAAACCCATCCTAATGAGACAGTTCTACAGTCAACATCGCCAATTCTACAAAAAAATATAATTGCAAGAGTAATATTACCTCCATTTGTATTTTTTGACCACTATTTGCCAAAAATTATCTTTCAATTAGTTGACAAGCAGTAAAATTGCTTTAATAATTCTTGTGAAAATGTTATTCTAAAAATGTGTAATATCTAACAATTATTCCACATTCTGTAATTGCTTTGTAAAAAATATGTTAAAACAATTCTCTTAATCTTCAATAGAATTTGATAAAAAATTAGAGTAATTTAATTATATGTGTTATATATTTTCAAAGGACCAATACACATTTTATAATAAAACTGAATTTTCTTAGGATGATTGATTAAATAAATAAAATCCAAGAACAAACAGCATGGTGATAACCAGTGATGGATTATCAGACTAGATCAGTGAAAGATTGCATCAGAAAGACTGAAATATTCACATTCTTCACCCCTCAAACTCTTGAGGGAAAATTCTAACCAACAACTTCCATCATTCTTAGATCTGTAGAATGACTCAAATCCTACACAATGTAACATACCAAACATTAAAAAAATCATTCTTCATAGGGAACATCACTCACGGGCTCCTCCTAATGCCATTTTCTTGAAGAGATAGCACAGATGCTCTCATGGTAGATGCCACAGCTTCACTACCAACCCTACAAGATCTTGCCATCAACCTCTGCTCTGCAGGTGACTTAATAAGGCGGGAACGATGGAGATGTGGGTGAGGGGACTCCAGAGAAGCTCCCCCATGATCCTGAGGAAGTGAGGACAAGATTTCTCGAAGAACACCATGCACCCATGGCTGCACAGGCTTAGAATAATCATACCTGAAAAAGATTGATTTCATTATCTTTCATCAGGTGAACTGGCACATGATTAGTCTGATGCAAAATCAATTAAGGCAACCTTCACAGCTTGCATACAATATGGATAAGAATTGTACAATCTTCTTCTAACATGACAATCAAAACTGAAATTGCAATTATGGACAGAAAGAACTTGTTACAAAACAGACTAAAAAACTGTTGGTAGTAGTAGTAGTATTTGATTTTAAGGGTGCGTCAACGGCTAAGGTTATTTGCATGTCACTGTTATTTCACTAAAAGAATAAATAGTGTAATTAAATTAACTTGAAAAAGACAGTGAAGGCAATGAACTTTACAGATTGTTATTTAATTCAAAATCTTTTCTTAAATATTAGATGAAAAGAAAAATCTAAATATCATCTTTTAGTTTGTATAAACAATGATAAAAGTCCACATCCTCACCAAATAAAAAGCGATCCTTTGCCACTGGTCGTTTTCTTAGATGAAGACTCAGAAACAACTGAGCGAAGAAATTTTGCCAAGTCTGTGGTGGGGAGAGCTTCATCAACCCCAAAAAGAGATGGAGCATCATTATGAGATGTTCTAGGACCATCCCAGCGCTCGGATGAAGGGTCACTGGGTCTAACAAAAAGAGTTGACATGTGCACTCCATCATTTGGAGATAAAGAACCTGAAAGAAGAGAGTTAAATTTAGAAAAATACCAATAAACATCAAAATTAAAATCACTGATATTAAAAAACAAAATTTAAGAAAATGATTGTTCTGATTAAAATGCACGGGCTATGAAACATTTTGAGGATATAGCTACCACACAGTGCTGAAATGAGAATGGAAAATAAAATTGAGAACATCGAAATCTTATTTTCAAATGCTAAGGTATTATAAAGTTCCAAAAAAATGATTCTATTCTACTTATTAACCTTCATCAATGTTTTAAAATTACAGAAGGCACTTAGGGGAGGTGCAGTACTAGCATTTTTAACTATACTACTTATATAGTTCTTTTTTTGGAACTTTATAATACCTTAGCGTTTAAAAATAAAATTGAGAACATCGAAATCTTATTTTCAAATGCTAAGGTATTATAAAGTTCCAAAAAAAGAACTATATAAGTAGTATAGTTAAAAATGCTAGTACTGCACCTCCCCTACGTGCCTTCTGTAATTTTAAAACATTGATGAAGGTTAATAAGTAGAATAGAATCAACATGTCCAAACCAATTCTAATACCTAAGGCTTTCGAATAATGTAAGTGAAGAAACAAGCTCTTTTTTACCCAAGAATAATTCAAGTAAAGACTGCCTCATTAGCTATGAAAGCAATTTCTTAAAATTGTTTTCAACAAAAATAGCACCTTCCACATTATTTCCAAAAACTACTTCAAGACTTCATTAAACTTATACATAACTAGCTAAATGTCCTACTAGTAATTTAAGACTTGAAATTACATATAATAATCAAACAGAGACAAAATAAAGAGCACAACGTGTTTTAAAGATATGAAATATTTGATGATGATATGAGACAGGTTAGCTATCAAGATAAAAAAGAAAGGAGAGTCGAAGAGAAAATTTCAAGGCACATTAACCTATCGAGAAGTAGAATACTCGTTTATGTAATGAGTACTTACCATGAGGAAGCCAAAACGACTTCCTGGAAGACGTATCGCTGTGACAGCTGGGGGATGAATGTAATACCAAAACTGTATCTGGCTCAAGGCAGCCGGTGAGGTATAAAAAATCTGAGTTCTGTCTAAAAGGATAAGGAATTTTGTCACTCATAAACAATTTCGTTGCAGATGGGATAACAACTATGTGGCTAGCTTCTAGATGTAAAGGATTGGTTCCTGATGAAGTGATGCTATGCATAATTCTTCTACGACGTTCTTGAAATTCCGATTGCAAGAGACCGGGAATTATCTAAATTTAAGAAACAGAAAAACTTAAATAAGTTAAAAGTAACAATTTTCTTAAAGGCGACAAAAAAATCTCATCTGAAATGAATTCATCGCAATTTATAGATGAGAATTCAGATGCCTTTATGTATGTTATTCCCATCTATGAAATGTTTACGAACCTCTCCATCAGTCATTAGAAAAGGATGAGAGAAACTTGTTGGTTGACCATAAACTGGTCCTGTTTTCCTTTCCTGGCGTCTGGTCACTAATCGAGGGACAGGAGATGATGATTTTGTATGACAAGAACAAATTGAATTTCTCCATAATGAGGTATATCCTAGAAAGGAAAAAATCGTTTCACTTAATTATCGTGATGCGTGTACATACAGAGTCGTTACAAAAGCTCCTTTGAAATTATTACTGATACTATATAAAAGTGATATGCGTATTACTTAAAAACTATACTTAAACACAATAAAAACACAAATAAAACGCGGAGATTAACTGGTTGAAATTCTGTGCGGTCGAAGCAATTATATATATTCCCATTTTTACCTCACAACTTACTTTAACGAATTTGTTTTCTTGTAACACTCACAACAGACTACTACCGAGCAGTCTCCTAATAAACTGAGACGGAGTTTAAAGGACCATCGAGTACAATATCTCTTCACTAGCAATTAAAAGGTTCTACTTGAATTTACCGAAGATAGTTAACACGGTTTTTATCTCTGATCATGACTAAAATAACAAAAAGTTAACAGCACAATAACAAGTAACCACTCGGGTAACCATACCTGTTCTGCCAAAATAGCAAACAAATTCTCGTAAAACTGACATATTCCGAAATAACTACAATTTTCAAGCTATTTTAACAATCTCACATAGCTGTAAAAAAATTTTAATATAGATGTGACAGACGGGTTACATTGCAGAGACATTTCCCCACTAAACCAATGAGCGCGCGTGGCCGCACTGATGAAAAGAAGAACGTAATAGCGAGGAGGGATCGTATTTTGAAGTTGACATTGATAGAGTTAAATTAAGGGATGGCTTTCAGTTTTGGAAGTGCTACTGGTTTCCCATCGGCTACTTCAAATGCTCCAGCTACCTTTGGTTTTGGAACCCCAACTACTTCAACCGCAGGTAGAGGTGAGTGATTTTAATTTAAATTTCTGGTCAATGTCAAGCATGACCAAGAATGTGGCTCAAAATTTTAATTTAAAATTATGTTAGAAAGTGATGGTAACTGATTGGGGACATATTATTTATATCATTCATAATTTTTGAATATTTTTCATACGCACTTTATCTTCAATTTTACTCTTAGAGAAATTTAATGCTACTTTATTTTTTTGCAGGTCTCGTGTTATTTATGAAAAAGTGCAATATAAGTAAATAGTGATTAAGTCTATACGTCTTACTGGAAAAGCAGCAGTCTCCTGATGGTTCCACACATCCAACCAAACTATTACAAGCATGATATATGTATTGATTGAACTGTTTTGGTTATTTGTCATGTTTATCCTTAAACGAAACATTACTCATTAAAGGTTTTGGAACGGGAACCAGTCTGTTTGGACAACCAAGTACCTCAGCGGCTAACCCATTTGGAGCAGGTACATCTACTAGTGCTCCAACCGGATTTAGCTTTGGAACTGCCACTGCTGGCACTGGTTTTGGCAGTTTTGGATCTTCAGCAACTACCTCTACGGCACCTGCGCCATCATTATCAACATTCGGATCATTTGGAACAACTACCACATCCACACCCTCAGCATTTGGCGTAGGGTCATTGTTTCCATCGTTTGGTCAAACAACGCAGCAACAAACTCAGCAACAACTAGGTGCCACATCTGGTTAGTTACAAATCTGCTTTAAACTTATTTGCTTATTGATTATTTGCAAAAAAACTTTTGCCTTCTTCTTTGAGTCACACTTTACTGTAGCCCCCCAGTTATCAGCTACAGTAAGTATTTTCTTGTGGGTTACTCATTGTCGCCTTTTGATGCTACAGACTGTGCCCTGCACTCCTACATATTTGAATAATAATCCACTACGATTTTGTTCCTTACCATAAGTTTCACACTTGATGATGAAATTTACGTTCTATTTCATATTTTAACATTTAATTTTAAATCTTGTCATAATTTAAAAAAATCTTTGGATCGCATGTTTTCATAGGTTTTGGGAGCTTTGGGTCTTTTGGTGCAAAACCCCAGATTGCTACAACAGGACAATCAACTCTTGGAAGTTTCGGTACAAATTTTGGTATTGGCACATCAGGAACTTCAGGATTATTGTTTGGTCAATCTTTCCAAAATCAACAGCAGCAGGTAGTGATTCTAGTGAAGATTTCTCTAAGATATGTAGTATTTCTTATTTTTGTTGTTGACTTATCTTTTTATTCATTTTTATTACAACGTAGGCTCCTCATGTACCAACAGCTGCTGATGCTTTTAATGCTGCAGTTAGCTCTGTTAATGTATATGGAGATGATAGAGATCGTATAATAGAGCGTTGGAACTTGTTGCAAGCCATGTGGGGCTCAGGAAAAGGTATGTAGATCTAGAATTTAGCTTAACTTCGTATGTTTTTTTATAAGATTTAAGAATGAGTTGATTCATTGTTGTAAACAGAGAATTTTCTCTCAGATTATTTCTTAACAGCAGTATCGATATTTTCTTTTCTTATATTCTTCTATTTTAAATATGAAATCTTAATCCAAGAACTTTGAAAATTATGTTATATCTAGTTTGTTCTATATTCTTAATTTCATTGCCAAGGTTCTGGATCCAAGCCAATTTGATTTTATGGTTTAACATTGCAGCAAACCTTGTATAAAGGTATACTGTCCATTTATAATTCAATTAATCGAAAAATAAATCTTAATCTATTACACAAGCAATGACTAAATCTAAATTAAGGAAAATATTAGTTATTTTAAGCAACTTGCTACATAAGATTTCAGAAATGAGGGGAATATTAGATGCAAATGAAATGGCAAAAAACAAAAGATCCTGAATTCAAATGTGCATTAAGTACAGAAATTTTCAAAAAAATGTTGTCCTGAATTTCCATTCTTTTAAAATTTCAAAAATCTGTGACTTTGAATTGATGGTTACTCTACTTATGATCAAACTTGACATGGATGAATTGGTGTGTTTACACGGTACATTTTTGGTGGTTCATGCATTCGTACATTAACTTGTACAAGTTAATGCACCGTGTAAACAGGGCTGAAGAAAATTATTCTTGACTCCAGGTTTTTATTCTGCTTCTGCGGCTCCTGTGGTATTTACAGCCGACAATCCACTTTGTCGCTTTAAAGCTGTTTGTTACACATTATCTCCTACTGCCCAAGATACAGAAGGATTAGTTGCTTTAGTACTTGGAGGTGTTGGCGAAAGTGATGTTCGGGATCGCCAACACCATGTCGTAGCTGCCCTTACCAATGCCCTGGGGAATAAGCCTAACCTTTCTGTTGTAGTGGATGGTGTAAGGGCTCTTGGGGAAACAAGGTAAGTTTGTAATGTTAGTTTGTTACTGGTAAAGTGTGTGAAAGGAATTTTAACTTCATAATTTTAAAATCTTAATGCATTTTTAACTATTGTTGAAAATATGCTCTGAAACCTATTCTTTTGTTGAACACTGTTAATCATATAAATACAAACAATATGTATTATTCAGAAATATTTTTAGTACATTATTCTCCATTTTGTGGTTAATTTATCATTGAGGTGCCTATCTTTCAATTTATCTTCAATAACTGCATATTAATATTCAGCATTTTAAAGGCTTTCAGTTCTCATTCCTTAATATAACCTAGAAGTTCACAAAAAAATTCAGTTTTCTATAAATACATGCAATGTATGTGTTGTAAAAATACATATTTTATCTGAATGGTTTATGAAAGCTAGGAACAGTTTCTATTTTTTTACTAAGATTAATGTCAAATTTTAAGATTAGAATTTTGTAGTACATTCTTGTTTGATTCACATTTTATTATTGAGTAGTTATAGCAATTTATTTAGTATTTCATTGATTTTTCTTTGTTTGCTATATTTATTTTAATTTAACTTTTCTTGTTTGATTATCTCATTCATGTTATGAATTTTACTTTTTTTACCTTTTTAGGACTCAAGTGTTGTGTTATGTTAATGAAAAAGGTGTGACAAATTCAACTCGTCGCATCCCTGCTACTGAACTTGCAGCATATCTCTTGCAGCCAGCACCACGATCACAGTTAGCAGCTACACTAGCTTCTCCTTCAAATGCCCCTCAATCAACAGCTACAACTACAGCTTTAGGTACCAGTTTAGGCACGACTGGTGAGATACACTTCAAACTTAGATGTAAATTTTTATTCTTGACCTATTTTCAAGGAAATTAAAATAGCTCATTAATATAAAGTGATTTTCAACAATAGTACCAACATTTAGTTTAAAAAATTTAATTCCATCTTATAATTGCTTATATGCTCTAATGACAGCAAATTAGAGCTTAAATGGGATTGGAAAGTTATGTTTCAGGGGCTGCTATTGCCAAAAACTTCCACAATTCTGACATGAAAAACATCTATCTTTGCTGTTATGTTTACATTGATCTATGCTGTTATGTTATTTTTGCTGAAGTTTTTAATTTTCCATAGTATAACAGAGGTACAAGTTCTATGCAATTGTCTTAAATTTAATTTAAATAGCTATGTTGATGATAAAACATACTTAAACTTAATAGTACTTAACCTAATAAATACTAATATTTATTAATAAATTGATACATTTTATTTATCCTCCCTTGTATATCACCTCCTGTCTCTTCTTCTCTCTTTTCCAGGATTAGGTATTGGAACAGCAGGAGGAGGTGGTAGTGGCTGGAGTCTTGAAGGTCTTTTTCCTTTTGTTGCTCCAAGTGCAGATCAAATGAGAGAATATTTGGAGAACCCTCCTAATGGAATCCATCCTCGCATATGGAAACAGGCTCAACTAGATAATCCAGATCCTCAAAAGTAAATAAATTGTTGAAATTAATATATAACCCTTTTAAAAAGTATCTAACCATAGTTTACTCAATTCATTCAGCAAGAGCAAAGTATCAAGATTGGTTTATGGACAAGTTGTATATAACATTACATGAAAAAAATTAATTTCTTTCCATCTGTGGTAAGTAACTATTTATTACATTCATTGAAGTTAAAGTATAAAAATATCAATGACTATGCTAGACTCTGAAAATGTCGAATTTCTTGATCTCCATTATTTCAATGAAAGAAACAAATTAACTTAAACATAATCTCTGTTACCTCATATTGTGAGATATCAAAAGATATAATCCAAAAAGCAAATAGTAATAATCAAAGTATAGACAAATGACACTCTTAAAACTAAAACATGTTTCACGTTTACAACAACCTATAAATTTACAGCTCCATGTTGGCCTATCTTAACTTATCATTGCTATCTTGACCTTGAAAATACTGAAATGATGTCTGCAATGGTACCTGAACTTGGAAACTGGAACTCATCAATCCTGTTGCTGCTTTATTGCAACATCATTGACGTATTCTGTTACTTATTAAAAGATTTTCATTGTAGTATTGTTAACATTTTCTCCATTCTGATTTTTGAGCATACTGGATTCAGATAACAAATTTCATAGGATGATTCAGTGCAAGATTTCAGACTGCCATGTCTCTTTATTCAGATATATGAGCAATGTTCATGTATCAATAATTTCAGAATACCTTGCATCCCATACAGAAACTCATGCAAGGGAAATACTTCCAGTAATACTAAGATCATGCAGTGAAGTAGCATTTAATACTTTTGCATCTGACAGACTGAAGATTCTTTTGTTTCTGATTTTCTTCAAATTGCCAAAGATTACTTCCTTTTAAAGCTAATAATATGTATTGTTTTTGTCATGAAAATTGTTTTATACCCTTTTTATCAACTGTTGATGTTTCAGCATCTTTTTTTATCTTTGATTCTGCTTTCTGTTGAAATGTACTATTTTCTTGAAACCCTATTCATCCCTTCAATTTTTTCTTTTAGGTATATTCCTGTTGCTACTGTAGGAGTGGAAACATTGCGCTGGCGACTAAGATGTCAAGAAAGGGAAGCTAGACTACATGGTGCTTATGTTGAAAAGGCTAGAGAAGAGGTGGCATCATTAAAGCGAAGAAATGCTGAAGCTGCAGCAGCTTTAGCAGAAAGAATGCAGCAAGCTTCACAACTTGCACATAGAGTTTTACGGGTTAGATCACCATAATTTGTTTTACTCACAGATTTTAGCAATTTCTATTTTTCTGGATAGGAGTATTAGATAATTAGGGTTTTAATTTTTCTGTTATCAGACTGTTTGAATATTTTTTCCTCTGCAAATGAACAGTTCATTCAGAGGATAAAACTGAAAAATTTTATTCTCATCCTTAGTGAATTGAAAAAATAATTGCCATCCAAATCAAAAACATCAATAGAAAAAGGGCTGTGTAATGAACCATAATGGTTTTCTGTCAAATGTCAAAAAATTAATGAGGATAAATATCTACAAGTTAAAGTTATAATGAAATTATGAGTGATGTTAATTTCAGCCAATGATTATTCCTCATAGAGTACATGACCTCTCTACTCACTTAAATGAGAGTAAATGAATGCTTAACATTATTTGTTTTTTATTCTTAGCAATTTTCATAACTGACAGTTTTTGCATTTCTGATATTGTTTCTAGTTTTTCTAGTTGCAACATTTGCTTTACTTGCATGTAGATAGACATCATTAATCTTTACAAAATAGTACATTAAGCTTTCAAAGATGTAAATTTCTAACATGCAGAAACTAAAAATTATATTTGAGTTTTGGTAAGTATTTGTATCTACATTAGAGACACAAAATGTATTAATCCTTTCTCTTTTCGATGATTTAGATTTTCATTGAAAAATATATAATTTAGGTTGTTTCTCAGTTTTCATTTAGCTTTTATGATCCTTTGATCTATTTTCTATTAATTAATATTTAATAATTATTTATAATAATAATGATAATAATAATTTAATTGATACTTTGCTGAAGTCCTTGATTTGAGATGAGAGAAAGTATTCTTTTATTATTTCAGATTCTTGTAAGGCAAGAAGCAGTCAGGAAGGCTGGTGTGGCCCTTTCTCCAGAGGAAGAAGCTCTTAGATGTCAGTTAGAAGCTCTCCAAGCACAGTTGAATGCACCCACTCAGTTCAAGGTTCTTATTATGATACTATTTATTCTATCTTGCATGTAAATTGCATTCTGTTAATTAGATTGATATGTGTGGTGTGATCAAAAAGTACATGGAATTTTTAAATTTCCCAGGCTGTATAATTCCAATTGTCATAATTTGTCCCTAATGTGCATTGTTAAGGGCAGCCATTTTGAAAGCTTAGTCTATTGTTGGCAGTCAAAAAGGTTACACGTTTAACTGTGATCGGCGATTTTTGACTTGAAAATTGAACGAAGAATTTGCATTAGAAATGGAATATAGTGCTGCACCACATTGAAAATGTTAAATATTGCTTTTGGTGAATGTTCAAAATGAATAAAACCAGCATTTACAGTCGTACAAATGAAATCAAGAGGATCGTGAAGATACTAAAGATCACGAGCGCCCTGGACATCCCAGCACATCAACAACCGGCATCATGAATTCTTACCATCAGGTCGCACAGTCAAGAAGGAATATTACCTGGAAGCTCTATGCCATCTGCATGAAGCAATCCGAAGGAAACGATTGGACCTGAGGCGAAACAATTTGTGGCAATTGCACCATGACAACGCACCAGCTCACACCTCACTGCTTGTTCATGAATTTTTAGCAAAACCCAACACCATTATGATACTTCAACCACTGTATTCACCGGACATGGTCCCAAGTGATTTCTTCCTATTCCCAAAACCGAAAAAAACCTTGAAAGGACAATGTTTTGGCAATATTGAGGAGATCAAGACAGAATTGCTGAAGGAGCTAAACGCATGTAACCTTTTTGACTGCCAACAATAGACTAAGCTTTTAAAATGGCTGCCCTTAACAATAACATTAGGGACATGTGTATCAATACACAGAAAAAAAATTATGACAATTGGAATTATACAGCCTGGGAAATTAAAAAATTCCACATATCTTTTGATCATACCTTGTAAATAAAAATTGAATATAATTCTGACAACTGGGCTATTATGGAGAGGTTGTTAATCTTATT
>KZ312451.1:1184575-1244432 GCA_000376725.2 Ladona fulva | reverse complement strand
GTGGTAAAGGTAGACTATAAAACGGAAGTGTGCTACACCACTCAAAGGGAAAAAACACAAAGGAAGCAGCTTGATAACTGGTTGCCTTATGCCTCTGGAGGCTCGAAGGGTATCAATCTAAGTCTAGTTGGCGTCTACGCGACCTTACAATGTTCCTGTCTCATGTACTTACTTGTGCTTACTTAATCGTGCTTCTTCGACGGGCGACGATAGATGACAGACAGCAAGTTAGCATCTGTTACTGTCCCGATTAAGCGATAAAATTATGTATTACATCAATAGTTTGGTTTCCGTTCCTCCAGATTTGGCTCAAATAAGCTGCTGCCCCAATAAAACGGTGGCCCTTTTAAGCGGAATTGACTGTACACTCAATGACACTACATAAAACCATTAAAATCCTAATTTGTTGATATTTTAAAATTCATGATTCAACAGAGAAATTTTTAGAATCATAGTGGATTTTCTCACATTCAGATTTTCATCTTTATTTATGTAAACAAGTCCAGGAAGAAACTGAAACTTGTGTTGATTTGATATTAATTATGAAATTACATGTGGATTCTCACAACTTTTAGGGTCGTTTGAGTGAATTACTGTCACAAATTAGAATGCAGAGGCAAGACCCAGCTCCCAAAGAGATGGAGAGGTATGCAATGGATCCAGCTATGCAGGAAGAAATCAAGCAGGTATTATAACCTTTTTATTTTTTTAAATATATATTATTTTATCAATTAAATGAATCCTCCAAATATTTTATTGGAATTCTCTATCAAGCATGACCAACTGATTTATGAATTTATATATTTTTTATGTAATATAATGCCAAGAAATCAATATAACAGACCTTGATTGTTTTAATGAAAGGTTTATGTCTATATTATGCAAAAGTTTATATATTTTAATTGGAAAGAAGATTTTGTTGAGTTTAATGATTCATCAGTTGTAGTTGTCTTTTGGATACATCCCCAACACATTTTGATTAATATCAGAATAATTCCTTTCATTTCCTTTTTTCCCCTTTAGAGCCAAGAAAAATAACCTTATCAAACAAGGGATAATCTGGTTTTGATATGTAAATTATTTTTAGATATCAACATTTCTTAGTAATAAATATGCAACTCAATGTCTAGAAATGCATTTGAAAGTGGTTAATTTGGTACAATATGCAGTAGAAATAGCGTAAATTTCAAGTATTGTCATTTCAATGATGATGTGATGAAAATGATTTAGTAACATCTGTGAATATTATGTATTCTTGCTCAGTTATTCTCCTTTTCTGTTATAATAATATGTAAAAGAAGGGATGCTAGTTTTTCAATTAATGCAACATTCAATCAGTTTTTGTGGAACTGAAGTTTAATGTGGTTGCTGTAATCAAAATCATTTTATCAGTTCTCAGAAGATTTTGTAAATGGAAGTACAGTAGAAAAATCATAAAATATACACATAATATACAGATAACTTAAGCCTCTCAAACATGAAAGCGACGACTATTGTAACTCTTAGATTATTAATAGAATTATATCTCTGATAATACAGTGAAACCTGTCTTTAGCAGAATCCATTGGAACCAGGTTATTTTTCCAGATAAGACATTTTTTCCACTTAAGTTAGGGTCAGCCTTTATTGATGAAAGGGGACTTCATTACCATGCGTAAACATGATCTGGACAGGTCTCTTGGATTGAAATTTCTCATGTTGAAGAAAAAAAAGTTTCACATGTAGTAGATACAAAAATTGTTTGATATAAATATGTAAAATGACAATTTATTCACAAAACATGAGCAAATTCTGCTAATTTTTACTTTTTCACCTTACTTACCTGTATTATGAAATTCTCTGCATGCTCAGTGGTCTCATTCAAAATACTGTATTTTCTGGTAGATAACCCGCGTGTTATCTATACAAAAAATCTAGAAAATGACAAAAATAATAGTGATATACAACAGAAAATTTCGTTTCATTGAATATCTTGAATATTTAACTCGGAAAAAAATGACTAAACAACACATGTCATATATTGCAGAAGTCACGGAGTATATACTCGCGTACTAAGGCAATTTTATTTCAACCAACATATTGTAAATATAATGGAATCAAATAATTCCATTCAAAATACAAGAGTAATTATCATAAATATTCGAGTAGTGAAAAAACATTCTCATCAACATAATAACAATTTTGAAATGCGCGTTATCAATGCATTTATCACAGAATTTTATTTATGTTGTTTCAAATTAGAATCAACTTAGTCATGAATTTATCAATCTTAATACTTTACTTAAATAGAAGTTCTTAATAGAAAATTGGGATAAAACCTAAACAGCAGTTGTGCAATGATGTTAACATAATGTAGAAAGATCAACAAAAGAATAGGATCTTGGGAGGCTGAATATTTGAGGAAGACCACGTCTTGGTATTTCTCTTAACAAAGGTTCAAGAATGCAGAAATCTGTTCCAGTTCTGCATTAGACAGTTTCCATTTATCATGAGGTTCGGATAAATTAAAATCCTATTATGCATGCTAGGACCAAAAAACTTTTTAGATCAGTTAGGTTATACTGTACATGAACTGATTTATAGTTAACTAAGTTTTATGTGTTTGAATCAGATGCTCATCAGGTACTTTAGCATTAACAAATTTATGCTAATCCTATGTTAATCCTTTCATTTATTATTATTCTGAAGTTTCATTTTTTAATTGATACTATAAATAAAAATTTTGGATTTGATTTAATTGAAATATGCACCAACTTAACATGTGTGCTTTTTTATTTACAGTTCATGCTGATGGAACAGAATGGATTATCACAACTTACTGATGTAGTGCAAGCAGATCTCAATAATGTTGCAATCATGAAAGAAGAACTTGCTAGGATGCTCCAAGGAAGCAATTAAATCCACATTCAAATCATAAATATTCCAGTGTGTTTAGGTTTTCTATTTCACTCTGACTCTATATCTCAATAAAATAGCCTAACGTTTTTTGAACCGATTCTTTGATACTTTTTTTGAAAAATATACCGAATTTATGGTAGCATTCCAAATTACATTGATTTTATTTTAAATTAATTTCTGCTATTAAAATGACTCTATGATATTTCAGTACTAATTATTTTATGCTAATCAAGAAATTGAAATTTATTTTTCTCTGTACTGTATGAAATCCAATATCAATAAATCAATTGCTTATCAATAAATCTCTTGGCCTCAATAAATATTCGTTGGATGGTAGAGGCCTTAATATAATGGTATTCCATATTCAAAAAATATTATTCCTTAATTTTCATTTATGGTTTACATTCTGATGAATTTAATAATTCCAAAAGGTTAAACTCACCGAATGAGTTATTTCTATACATACCTCTCTTCTATGACACTGGCTCAAATTAACTTCCAAATATATCTACACATTCAAACCTGTAATTTCATGTACCTCAGACCATGTAGCAAACAAGAATACTGAATTTTCAAAAGTTTATCATAAAAACTCCCTTAGATTTGAAAACTTTGTAACTTTTCATTTATTAGGTTAATTATAATGTTACTATTTATTTGTCAATTCAAAGGTGCTACCAAGAAATGGTTACAAGTGTAAATCACAAATCAACCTCAGGCTGAATCTATGATTGGGAAAAATGATTTTCTGGTCCTAGTTTGGTAACATTGTATCCATCAAGGAAGTCGGCCAAAACAGCCTCTTACTGTTTATAAATTTCATTGACACTACTAGTGAACCTCAGGTCAATAAATTTAAATGTGCTACATATAACTCTTCAACATCTGATTCAGTACTCAAAGTAGTGTTTGGTTTGGGGTGATTAACATATGGCATGTATGCTCAAAGTGGCGCACACAACAAATTTTTGGGACACACAAAACTGATGACACTATCCTTGTTATAAGTATACTTGAAATTTTTAGTTCCTAAGTAAATATATGTGTGGTTTCAACAGTTAATTTTATTTTTCTTGAGTAACAAAATATTGAGTCAATTACTTATCTAATGATATAAATAATGTTAGCATAGTATCTCATGCTATAATGTGGCATTCAAGTCTTTCATTATATCAATTATTGCACTTTTTCAGCAAAAGATTTGACATACCGTGGTTCCTTTATTACATGCCTAATTAATTTAAGTATAGTAAATAAAAAAAACTTGCCGTTTCTAATGGTCAGTTTGCATTAACAACTTGTTTGAAAATAGAATTTTATGTACTATTCCTTTTCTGAGGCATTCTTAAAGTTGGGAAGGCTTCTAATATTTATACGTACTTGCACCCATTTTATGAGTTTGTACTTTGAGGTTTATCTTCAAAACCCAAAGACACTTAAAGTTCAGAAAAAGTGATGCAACAATCAAGTAATGAAGAGGGTAAGACATTATACACAACAGAGTACAAGTACCAAAAGCTTGGGCCCTTAAATGTTTTGCCCTCATGAATAACAGTTATCAGTCTTAGAAATTCATATAAACAGTCTATGATTACTTGTAGGATAATTTCCATAGTAATATAAACAAGTTCATATATATGGCACGAAGGTCACTTTTGCAGTAATATTTTGCTCTTGTCTTTCTTTACTAATTTGATTATTTTTAGAAGTCATCTTTTTA
Source organism: Ladona fulva (assembly GCA_000376725.2). Taxonomy (NCBI): domain Eukaryota; kingdom Metazoa; phylum Arthropoda; class Insecta; order Odonata; family Libellulidae; genus Ladona; species Ladona fulva. The sequence goes on along the minus strand of KZ312451.1, from coordinate 1,239,814 downwards.
GTGTATTGAAATTTTTTCTATTTTTTTTTCATTCATGAAGTGGTAGGAAAGGTCTATTTTCATCACAGGCTCTCTTTTACTGAACAATAATTTATTTAGGTTCTAGTGCATTGATATTTTAAAGTTAAGATTATACATTCTCTTTTTCATACAAAAAATTAGAAATCTTTAGATACCTCGTTATATCAATAGATGTTAGATTTATGTTAATCAGAGCACATTCTGTTAATTAGAGTTAAAACTAGTTTCTTCCAATGTCTTGCAGCAAATTCTGATGATACTGTTTCATTCTAAACCTGCTACAGCTAAGATGTTGGTTAGTTAAGGATTTGAAAGAACCCAAATGCCAAACAAATTTTGCAAAGAATTTATTCCTCTACTTAAAGACAGCTGGAAATGCTAATTGCTGACTGACAAAAAGTTGATTCTAAGGGTCTACATTATAGGGTCGGGAGACCCTAAATGTAGACTTTTAGGCAGACCCTAAAATTGAGTGGGTGGAAATTTAATTAAAGTAGTAATGACAGTTAATACAGCAAGTAAATGTATTATAAAAGCAAATACAGAGGAATGAGTAGTTTAATATTAAAAACAAAATTAAAGAACAAGGATGCTTCATATCTCTCTGTTTGTTTAACATTTATCAAGATAGAGGCAGGGGAGTAATGACAATAAGAGAAGTTATATTTTTGCCAAAATGAATGTGTGGCTTAGCTATATAATAACATACTGTAACTGAAAAATGCCCACCTAACGAGTTGTGTATGTCATATTATAGTGTAGCAGAATCCACAAATAGAATGGCTAAAATTCTAAATGTTTCAACAGAGAATACATTCAATAGGGTGCAAAAGATATATCATATTAACTTGTATAATGAGAAAATTTAATATTTAATGGTATGATTGATATTTGATTATCCAGTAGTTAATTTTTATATTGGGTAGAACATTTCCTTAGAATCAGACTATGGATGTAGAGATATAAGGAAGTGAAAATGTAGTGAAACAATTGGCAGTTTGCAGTCAGACGTTCTAGTGCAGTGCAGAAGTTCTAAGAAGTGTAATGGTTCTACTATGTATGCATCTCACCTTACTGAATGAAATTGGAAAGGGAACAAGAGAAACACTTGGGGAATCTAAATATAATGGGAATAGATTGCATGAGGATCAATTTTGGCAAAAATTAGATCGTGACAGTAAAGGGTGAACAACAAACTTAAATAGAATGGAAGGAAATATGACTTCAGCGAAAAGGTCATATATTATTGCTAGTTTGTGCTTAAGGACAGGATAAATGTTATACGACCAAAGTGATTTGGGAAACTTTGAAATTATCTTATTCGTCTTGTTACTAGCAGTACAGTTTTGATTGTTTTCGTTTCAATGTAAAGAAGGGCACTTCCCTCCCTTGAACCAAATATTAACCTCTCTTCAAAGTATTTTGCCTGTTAACAGCCGATAAGATTTGTTTTCCTTCGCTTCCAATGTTTTATTTTCGAGCATTATCTTGAAATGTCATATAACCATATTTGACAAAAACTAATAAAATAAAATTACTTCCAAACGAATGGTTGACTTGAAAGCAACCATGGTTGCTTTCAAGTCAACCATTGCATATGCATATGCAAAGGAAATTCCTAAATATTGAAAAATTGCATGGAACATTTTCGAGATTTCAGATTTACAGGTCAAGACTATCAGAAGGAGCATAAAATTGGAAATTGCGACGCAGCTCAAAGAAAAAAGACTAAAAGGTTTTTGACAATGACTCCCCAAAATTTGTTCATTCTTAATCACTTAAAACTTTCAATTAAAATTTAATGAATTAGTAAAAATAAAACGAACGCCCTGATACTACAGATTGATAAAAAGAATGGTAATAAGTTAAACTTTCCTTATAATTTGCAATCATGGGCCACTGATTTTTAAATTCCTCGCACTCTACATTAGTTATGAGTTAACAACGCTGGTTGTTAGCATTTTGCATAATTTAGATAAGTGCAACAATTACATGTCACTTCAAAAACTGTTATTATATCGTATTAAATATCATTACCAAGGGCACAGCAAAGAAATGTAAACATGGGTAAACACTTTCATGGCTTTCATGTCCTCATCCCCCTCAACGTTCCTACTGCTGCCGTTCGTGCCGTTCTTACGTAAAGACGTCAAGACAGACGAGTAATGAATTTGAAAATGATAAGCTCTTTGGTAACGAGTGCTGAGTGAATAAAAATTGTGATGGTTCAGTTAAAATGACAGAATTGATGGGGGTGCGTCTGTTAAATAGCGTAGTATGGGGATCGAAGGAAAATCTTTAACGCATCTTAATTTTTAACAAAAATCCTACTTTCTTTCTGGAAATTCTAGCTTTGCCATGCCTGGAAAAGTCAAGGTAATTTGATACAAATGTCGCAGCTGTTATGTCAAAGCTCAAACTTCTCCATGATATGGCGATATTAAATAATAACCACTAATTCTCGGGACCTAATGACTTAATTCTACGATAATGTCATCTCACATTCTCTTCATTTTAAGTAACAACAGTATTAGCTTAAAAGTTATCCATGATGTAAATGTCATTCTCTTATTTCCGTGATTCGGCGAAATCGTTGCCTATTTTTCAACTTTTGTTAAGATTATAGGAATATGTCATTGAAAATAAGGTGAAAAAATTTGTGTTGATACCATTTTATTGATTTCTCGGTTTTTTTCTTTAGGTCAGAGTTCTTGCAGGTAGGAACTTACCTGTAATGGACAGATCTAGCGACACAACGGACGCATACGTCGAAGTAAAACTTGGTAGTACAACATACAAAACCGACGTTTGCAGAAAATCTCTTCATCCCCAATGGGATTCAGATTGGTTCAGATATGAGGTAAGATTATAATTTTCCTCAATATCTCATCCGTTTTTGTTTAGATTTTTGCAGAAAAACTTGGAGCTGACATTCATAAATATGTCGGTTTTCGAACTCTTGCTTAGGTTGATGATGCTGAACTTCAAGATGAACCGCTACAAATTCGACTTATGGATCATGATACGTATTCCGCTAATGATGCCATCGGTAAGGTATATGTTGACCTAAATCCTCTACTTCTCCCGCCGTCAAGCACATCATCTACAAGCCAGCATCACCCAAACACCACAAATACAGATTCAGGACATCCAAACGTGCAGGCTGTTCAAGGTAATGCGAAAAACTTTATTTGAATACGCATACTTTTTTAATTTATTGAATCATTCATCTGGAAATGTATTTTTCTAAATTTCTTTTAATCTATTGATTAGAAAATAATGCGACAGTAATTAAAAAATCTTGATTTAAATTTAAGGAGGTGGAGGTGCAATAATGTCAGGTTGGATTCCAGTATATGACACAATGCATGGTATTCGTGGTGAAGTGAATGTGGTGATTAAAGTGGAGCTCTTCTCAGATTTCAATAAATTCCGACAGTCTTCCTGTGGAGTACAGTTCTTTTGCTGTAAGTATAAATGTAGGCTGTAATCATCTCCTACTGCTACAGAATGTACTGAAATTAGTTTGAGAGTGGATTTTCTTGTCCTATATATTAAGTTTATTTGAAAATATGTAATGGAAGACCTTAAATGTGATATCTTTCTGCTTGTTTATCTACATGAGAATAGTCTTTTAATGAAAAATGTTTGGGTAAGGGGTTTAGAGATTATCAGTTTTTCTAGCCTTCCTGTCTTACTATTCTGGCATGAGATTACTGATAAAATTTACTTCTTTTTAAACAGCTGGATCAATTCCAGAAGGTCATGTTGTCTCTAGGTTTCAAGGTCTTGTAGGTGAATTGGTGGTAGAGGGAGATCCTGAGCACCAATGGATAGATAAAATAAGAACACCAAGAGCTTCCAACGAAGCCAGACAGGCACTTTTCTTCAAGCTCTCCGGGGAACTCCGTAGACGTATTGGTCTCAAAGCAATTGAGTTAGGAGCAAATGCTGTCCTTGGGTGAGTCATGCTGTAAAATCTCAAGTATTTAATGTGTTAGAATAATGAATATTATATTCAAGATATATGAATATTATATGCAAGAAAATATTATAGACAAGATTAGTCATGGAGAGTATGAATCAGTGACTACTATTTATGATTATATTAATGCAAGAATGCCAATGCCATGTATTTCAAATGAGGAACCCATTTATGCTGCTTGTTAATTATCTACAGACGCTTAAAAATAAAATACAAAAGAGACTCAAAATTGAAGAAGGATACCATATGGCAAATGGGACAATCGATACTTTCCTATACGTTTGGGGAGTCAAAGAATTCTTCCTTTTAAACGGAACCTCAGAAATAAATGACAAGTGCCCTATATTCCAGTAACTGCAGAAAAATGAACTTACTGCAGACTTGAGCTGACTAGAACCCACCCTACACAGGTTCATAATAATAATAATAATAACACACACACATGCACAAATAAATGTTGCTTGCATACTGAAAGCTTATGAATGATAGATTTCCATAATTTGCCCAAAATTGTTCCCATACAGGGATAAATAAATCTCTATTTGGTTTGCTACAAGGGTCGTCAAATAAGACCTTAGGAAAACAAATTAATTTGTGTTGATTTTTTTTTATTTTTCAACAATCTCCTTTTAACTCAATAAACTTTTCCAAGTGTTTCTCCAACTTTTATAAGCCATCCTAAGAGTATGATTTTGGAAGGTCCTCAAAATAGGCATCAGTTTGGGCGAAGACCTCCTAATTCAAGGTGAAGAGTTATCCGATGAGCCATTTTTACTAGTTTGGAAATAAAAAGAGTCACTTTAATTCCATAATTTTGGCCATCGAAACTGTGCAGGTGTGCACCAGTGCATTGTCTTGATGGAAGAGGATCTTTTTCTTTTTCAAATGAGGACTTATTTTTCTTGATTTCTTTGCTCAACCAGTTCATTAATGATGCATAAAATTCTCCAGTTATCATTTGACCTTTTTCCAAGTAATTGGTGTAGATGATTCCGCATGCATCCCAAAAAAACTGTGGTCATCACCTTGCCAGCCGATTTCACCATCTTCGCTTTCATTGAAGCCAGTTCGCATTCAAAACCCACTGTTTTATTGTTTCTTTGTCTCTGGAGTGTAATAGTGCATCCATGTTTTTTCCACAGTTATGTATTGATGTAAAAACTCATCAGGATTGGGATGGAAAAGTGGCAAAATAGCCTCAGAGTTAACCACTTGATTGTGCTTAAACTCCTCTGAGAGCAAATGTGGCTCCCATCTTGCCGAGATTTCTTTCACACTCAATTTTTTGTGCAAAATTGAAAACACTGTACCTTGCGGTATGTCTGTGGCCTCAACTATTTTGGGCACTTTGATTCGTTCATCACTCAAAACTATATTGTGGAATTTGTCAATCATTTTGGGGGTAGTCACTTCCACTGGACGTCCCGAACAATGTTCATCTTTTGTGGATGTACTGCCACGTTTAAACTCATTTACCCAATTGTAATCAGTTGCAAACACAGGAGCAGATGGCCCACAAACTTCATCCAACCCAGCTTTGATCTCTTTTGGTGTAAAACATTTTAAATATAAGATATAAACACCATTTGAAACTCACTTTTTTCTATTTTTCTAAATGAACAAAAGTTTTTTGCTTCAATCGACAATAAAAATGAAACCATGTGATGAATATAACTGAGACTTTAACAGCTATCTAGTGAGTAATGTTGCTTACTAAAAACAAACCATTGATGATACTGTGAGCACAATCTCTTGGATTTTCTAAGCACTTAAGGGGCAACCCTTGCATTTAGACATATTGTCCCTTATCATCCTACCTTAGAATCATTTCTGAATTGCTGTAGCTCTTACTTTGGGGCCTTGGTAATACACCCACCTAGAGACCTTCAAAAGGTTGTTAAAGGAATAGGAAGATCAAAAAAATCTATCAACACCCTTATAGGTCGAAATCAAACCTATAATCTTACAATTAGTCACAAAAAAATTCTCACCTCGTTTTTTTTGTTCTGGATTAAAAATTGGTTCAATTTCTCCATAATAACCTTTGGGAGAAGTTGAACTTTTCTGGTGATGAACTAAGGAACACTTATAAACATATCCTTGTCTCTTACCTTATAGAGCAGTGTCTTCTAAACATGCCTAAGGTTTTAGGTCATAATCACTTCAGGAAGTACATCAAAATGACTTCAAGTTTCCTATAGATTTCTATTAGATGAAAACTTGATGTGCCCTAGCATTGAACCAAGTCTCAGTTAGGAAGTGAGCTACCTTAAATTTAAAACATAGCAACAAATCTTATCCACATGCAAAGTTATTGGTATCTATCTTTCTAGAAAGTGGCCCCAATAATATTTAAAAGCCTCCCTGTGTGTTTTAAATGGGCAATATTTGAACTGTCCAACCATTGAGCTCAAGGTCATTCATGGATATGTCTTACCAGCATGCATTAGAGAACCACCTCCTTCAACAATATCATATATATATCTATCTGTGTGTGTGTGTGTGTGTGAAAAAAAAAATCTGAAAGCTCTTGCTATGTATTCTTACGGGAAAAGTACCTTATTTGGAGTTCTTTTAGGATCAAACCCATTATACCCAGGATCAATATCTACTTTTATCCGTAGTGTGATGGTTGGGGCCTTTAGGGCAAAAAAATCAGTGACTGAATGTCAGTGAATGCATCAGTGACTTTTCTATTCGTACATTCGTATCCTGTGTGTATGTAATTATTGATGTGTGTTTATTTAAGGGAGAAAAACAGCAAAAACTCACAACCTATTTTACTTGGAACCAAAATCAGCTTATTATAAAATGCCCTGCTTATTTTCAGGTATCAACAATATTTTGATTTAGAAGGAGAGACAGGTATAGTTGTGCGTGGGATTGGTACAGCTGCAACTCTTGCCAAACTTCAGCCGCCCCAGCCTATTCAGCAGCATCATTCTCCTTCCCCTTCACCATCTCCATCTCCAGCAAGCCATGTGATAAATACTGGAAATCAAGCCCTAGTAGAGTGAGTGATGGAAGTTTTAAATTGGTTAATCTCCATACATTTGAACCTTGTTCCCATAGAATCTCTTCTCTGATAACACTTGAAACAGCATGAATGTTAGCTCTGTTTTTACTTCTATGAAATTATTCAGGTAAGTTTCTGCTTTATCATCACTTTTTTTTTAGGTTTAAAAACACTCAGTAAGCCGTATTTTGGCAAGCAGAACTTGCGCTCAGAGACAAATGGGAAGCTCTGGATTACTGATTTCTGGGAAGGCCCAATGATCATTTAGGAGATAAAGCCTCCATCCTCAGGTGGTCAGGTGCAAAGGAAGTGGAGTGAGAGAGTAACACAAAGGAAGTGGAGTGAAGGAACGACTTCCTTTGTGGAGACCCCCTGAGGATGGAGGCTTTGTCTCTGAAATGATCATTGGGCCTTCCCAGAAATCGGTAATCCAGAGCTTCCCGTTTGTCTCTGAGTGTGAGTTCCGCTTGCCGAAAGATGGCTTACGGAGTGTTTTTAAACCTCTAATTCATAAACAGCTGCTCCAACCTTCTTTTTCTTACATCACTCTTTGTAATTAGCTGAATGTTTCTGTGGTATATAACATGATGTAAAGGTCAAGGGTATGAATGAGCTTGTACTCTTATAATCTTTTGTGTATAAAGAATTAATGCTATTATAATGTATTACTAGTTGGAAGTAGTCTAATTATGAAGTATGGCATGGCTAGTTATTTATTCTCATGCTTCTTTATTAACAATTTAGTGGTTAGTTACTGTATTAATCTTGAAAAGAACATGTTGTAACCATAGTTAGCTTAAATAGAGGCTTCATTGTATCTTTATCAACTTAATCTCCATAGATATCTCCTTTAATTGATGTTTACATTCACCATTTTAAAGAAATATTCTGCAGAATAGTAATAGTGTTAGCAGATCTTTTACTCTTATTATAATCTTCCAATACACACATAATTTTTATGACTCAAGTCAAGGAAATTTTCATTACCACATTTTACTAATATCCTTTGCAATTTATTTAGTTAAAATATTATCTTTCATTATTCTGCCTGTTTTAATTCTTCTTTTATCCTTGTCATCACCACTTGGTTTTTCCATGATCACCTATTATTTCTTTAAATTGTGTGTAACCATTCATTCTTTATTCCTATCTTCTGAGAATCAAACTGTGTATAATTCTTTTTCATTTTCTTACTCAAGGTTTTGATAGGTACTTAGTCTATTCTTTTAACAATCACCATCAGTTTCATAAAAATCTTTTGGTGGACATTTTCTTTGGTGCAGTGTTACCTTGCAATGTGATGTCCTGCAGTTCAACTCACCTGCAAATTGACAATTGAATTTCAGTCAAAAATTTCATGTGCATGTATGTAGCATTGTAGGGTGTCTTTGGTATTTGTTATTTATCATGCTGTTTTATTGGACTGTATTGGTGTTTCAAGTATCAAGTTCAGGATAAATACCAAAACAATAATAAGAGTTGAGTCATAAGAATAAATCATAAATTATTATTTAATTATATTTCCCTGACAGGGCCTGACAACAATTTTATCTATCTTTTGTAGACTTAAATGGGAAATAGTGTCCTGAAATTTGAGTCTGACAATTTCATAAGTGACAGATTAGTGTCAAATTGTGAGGCACCACTGTACATCTTTTTTGCTCTCTATTGATGAAGGAATTCATTTCAGATTTTAATAGTCTACTTATTTTTTGCTATGCATGTATTGTAACTATTATATATCATTTGCCATCATAAATTAATTTGAACGTTTCATCTTATTCTTCCTTAAGTTTTTCCTTCAGACCTTTATTGTTGCAATAACTGTGAATTTTATGCAGATATCCCTCAGATGATGAAAATATCTCTTTAAATTCTACTTTTGGAGAATTATCAAAACTTTCTTAGTTTTTCTGTAAGATTAGCTTCCCTCTGCATTACAACATAGTTCAATCAAAAAATTGTCTCATGGTTTGAAGATTTCTGAAACATTACTGAAATGCGTACTGAAATATTATTTCAGTGTGTACCATATTCAATTCATAATTTTAGGATTTTTATAATTTGTCCACACGTAATTTTTGAGGTCTCGTCTAATATTCTTTTATTCTATCATTTGTATAATTTTATGAACCCCTCTTGCATACCCTCTTTGGACTCTGCATCTAATCATTTGATTTCATTTAGGCAGCCAAATCCCAGTCATACCTCTCACCATCATATGGTATCTATGTGGTAATTCATCTGCATTTATTCAATCCCCTCTGCTCTTTTTGTAATTTAAAATTGGCTTTTCTCTCTCTCGACATTGTGAAATTCTTCTCTGAGTTATTGAAAGCATAAATTCCTGCATTTTCTGGAAATACTGGAGATCACACGTAGATCAACATGAAGAAATCAGTGAATATATTTTGTTCAGAAGATAACAGAAACCTTGAAAGCACTCTCAATTAGTTCTTGAATTTTTGTTTTTGTCTTCTTTCTTTTAAAATTTAACGCAAACCATAGCCATGGCTTTATCTTATCTACTTACCCTCTCACTTTCCATCTTTTTACTATTGCCAGTATTACAGTCCATAGGCCTTATCATTTTCCTTCCATCCATCTTAATTTTATGGTTTCCTATTTATATCTTAAATTTTGAAAGCCCAGTCTATGATGTGTATTTCAGATTTTCCTTCTTTCTTCCAGTTGTTCATTATTATTTCATATATTATTTATTATTTGCACATCTTTCTTAATGTATGAAGTTACTACTAGATGATGTCTTGGAAATGAATTAAAATCTCGTAGAAAATAACAATGAAAAGTAGATATTTAGATTTGTGTATACCTCAAAATGGAATTGACATGAATAGCCCTTTAAAATTTAAGGAAGAAAGTAAAATCCAGAAAAGATCATAGTATAGGGAGTAAACTTAGACAATTCCTGATTCATTCTCACATGGTTCTCATATAACACAAGAATGGGAGATATTGAATTGAAGACATAAACAAGTTATTGTGAATCAGCCAGTGGCCATCCACTTTAAATTGTCATAATCTCAATAATGAGACATTTATAATATCCAGAAACTATTTTACCCTTGATAGATGAAGTAGTTGCATTTTCTTGCAGTGGTGACTTGTATCAGGTTGCTGTACGGAATTTTCTTTGGGAGGCAAATTTGTAAAGAAGTTTTGCTAAATGAACATACTGTACCATAGATAAGTTATACTTTTTTTAGTTTCCTTTACAGAAGTGATGTTCTTACTGAAACGTTTTTGGATTAAATTTTTTTAGTAGTGTTTAAACCTTTTATTTCTCTATAAACTAAGATATTATGATTACGGATATGCATTATGAACGGAAACTAATCAAAAATTATTTAAACTACCAGATATAGATGGTGACTTAATTTACCAGTCATTACTTTGGCAAAACTTGGAAATTTAATCGTAGCATCTTTTATGATCCATTTTTACTTTGCTACTAGTGTGTTTTTGAATGCGTTCAAAGGTGTCCTGTTTAATGTGGTTGATTATTTTATGAACGATTGCTAAGATTTTGTAACTTAATTGTTGCTAAACCGTCTCTGTGTCTAATTTTAATGTTTAACATTATAATTGTATATGAATTAATTATTTTAGCATACTTTGGTATACTTTGAATTCAGTATTAAAATTTCTGCTGGGATTATAAGAATAAATTTGTGAATCTTTTAATCTTCTAAGTTATTTTATCTATAAATTTATGTATTGGAAGAATTTTAGCATTTAAGTTGTATAATTTATTGGAAGAATTTCAGTGTTCATGAAGTTTACAAGCAGTTCTGCTTTTGTATTTATTTGATATTAATGAAAATTTATTTATCATGTAAAGGGTTAAGATTCTAAATAATTAGGCTATTTTCTTTCGATATTAACATTATGCAAATGGTCTATGGTCATTAACAATGGCCTAATTTTAATGGAAATAGCATCTTTGGATTGTTTTGTTGATGATTTAATTAAGGGTGATCCATTGAATTAGATGGCACTTAATTAGAGGCTGAAAAATACTTTACCTGTATTAGGTCCTCTGGGTACTGCTAATGCAAAAGAAAGTGGACCAAAACTATAATTTTATTGGTTTAGTTGTTTGGTGATTTTGGTCGGGTGACAGCAATGAGCTGTAAGTGTATCATTTGGAGTATCAAGCTGGTACCCAAAATATTTTTGCAAAATTTTCTGACTGTAAATTAAATATTTTTGCAAAATTTTCCTAATGATGTTGACCAAAAATTACCAATTCCTGGCCTGGAATTTACAATGTCACCTTATAGCTTCAACAAACCAGCCTTTGGAAGGATATCCATGAAGGATTGATTACAAATACCATATCTATATTCTGTAGATTAATGTTTAAATGTCTGCTTGAATCTAGTAGTTCTGCCAAAGAGTATTACTTTCCATTTATGCCAAAAATTCATGATAATTTTATTCATGATTTATTTTATTTCAAGGATGTTCAAATTAAGTTATAATGTTAATAGTCCTTTAGCATTGTATCTAAACCTTGAGTATTACCTCAACTGTTTGTCTTTTGTAGCATATCTTTACAAAAATATTGAAACTTTTTCAACTCAACAATCCAAAGGTGCTGACAGAATTTCAGAAAGGGGTCATACATTTCATGAAATCATGGAATCAACCTCTCGCAATGTGATCATGACTTATAAAATTAGTTTTGCCAATATTAAGCACAATACTGCAGCTGGCTGAACTAAATTATTCTCTCCTCGCATGTTTTTTTCTCTTTTCCCCTCATCACTCCCTTCTTATTGGTGTGTCTATCTTCCTCCTTATCTTGTTTTTTATTCCTTCCTTTCCTGTTTTTGACGTGCACATGCATATATGGTACTGCAATTTCAATAATTTAATTTTGTTATTTCCATTGATACATTTTTGCATGGTAATTTTTTACGATGTAAAAAAATTATCCTTATTGCTTTAAACAATATTTCTCTAATCATTTTAAAATTCCTATTCAAAATATGTATTTGCACAATTGCTGCAAATGACAAATATGCATAAACATGCCTGCCTTGCCTGCTATACTTTCCTTAACTTTATGTATAAATATGATCCTCCCTCTAATCTATCCTATGATGTGTTTCTATTTTTGCTTTCTTTTAAATTCATATTTACCTATTTTGCCTATTTTTTAAATGTGTATTAATGCTTTTCCCATATGCTACTGATAGTGTTAGCTATAATAGCATTTACCGTAACTTATGCCCACCAGTAACTGCCAGCCCACGCTCTCAGCGCCAGAACCAGTTTAATTTTTTACCATCTTCTCCTGGTTCTCCTCGGCGTTACTCTTCTATTTCTCAGTCTGGGATATTTCCTGGAACAAATGGTTCTAGTGTCATATCAGGAAGCCCAAACCAGCTTGCAATTACTGGATATGGTGTAGCTACTCGTAATCTTAGTGAGGAAAGCATACCTAAGGATTCATACTTGAGAGTTGCTGACTCGAAGGAAAGTATTAGTCAGTCCTCAAAATCTTCCAAAGAATGGGAAGATGAAGATGGGAAAGAGATGGACAGTGATAGTTATAAAAGCAGGAAGAAACTAGGATTATCATCAGAGCGTAGAAGTTTGGGAGAACGCCTTAGGGCTGTTAAGCTTTTACCAAAAACAGTGCATGGGAAACTCAGCCGTTTCTGGAACAATAGTGGGACTAATTTTAGCTCTGCACCTACCAACCTTTACCGGCGCTCCGTTAGTGATGGTGCTGGAATCAATGAGCAAATTAATCAGAACTTTACAAAGCTAGAAACAGTTGTAGATGACAAGGAAGATGAGACTAAGAATGCTTTTTACAATGAAGAGGGAAACAGGATGTTATTAAAACCCAATTCTTACCCAGGGACCTCTATTCTTTCAACTGCTCCTGTGGAAATCACTATTCAGAGCCCTGGAGAAGAACTTATAGTTCCAGAAAGTTTTAGCAATACCTGCAGTGATGCTAATGATAAAATAAATATACCTCAACATATACAGGAAGATGTTGTAACACATCATGATAACAATTCCTATTCTAGTACAGAAAAGTCTTTAAGCAAGTTTTCAGTAAAAGACAGCCATTGTAATCTCGAGAGTGCCTTTGATGTAAAATTTGAACCGGATTCAAGTACCTCTATTTGTGGTCAAAATTTGAAGTCTGGGATGGTGTGTAATGAAACAGTTAATGAAAAGTTCTCATCTGAAAATATAATTCATATTGATAGGGGGAAGTCTTATCCTGAAAATACTGCTGTCTCAGAAAATAATTCTGCATGCTCTTTAACCTATAATTTGGATGGGAAGACAAGTGCTGCTGTACAACAGAATATTGTGGATAGTTATGAAAAACAAGGCAGTTTAATGACAAAAAAAATTGGTGATCCTTGTATTGAAAATAATACAGCCTTTTCTGATAATAATGCTCATAGTCTTCCAGAAACAAATGAAGATCAGAATATAATTAAGTCTGTGTTAAAAATAAGCCTAAAATCAAGTGATTCATGTTTTGTTAGTAAAGGAACCCTTCCAATTGATGGCAAAATGGAAATTTTTCAAAATTCTTTACAACCTCCTCAACATGAATGCTTGGATTGCAACAAAATATCAAATTATGGTTTGAAAAATACAAAATCAGATTCTTATATTTCAGAAATTACTAAAGGAAGAAATGGAAGTACTGTGGACAGTACTCTATATGAAGAAGACATAATTGCTCAGGTCTGTCAGTTGGAAGAGTTGATCAACCAACGCAGTAGTCAGTCTCCTCGATCTAGACAGCATTCTTTCAATTATGATGATGAGGAGTTTTCTACTGATTACAGTCTAAAAGCACCTACATTGGAAGTATCTTCTTGGCAAGAAGAAGAAAATTTAGAGAGAGAGGAGAGTAGATCAGAGCTTACCTACAGTGATGGTCATCTTTATTCTAATCATTCATCTTCAGATGAAGATGATGATTCTTCCAGCTGCCTCTCTTTTTGTGAGGATCTGAAGTTGGATGATGATTTACCAGAGTGTGAACAAATTAAAAAGGGTAAAACCAAAAAGTTTTTGAATACTCTTGCCCCCAAAAAACTTGTTTCAGGATGTAAAAGTAAAAGGGTTAAAACCAATCTTCCTCAAGAAAAATCAATCCCCTCTAATCCTCCAACATCATCAGCATTTGGAGAAAAGAAGTTGTCAAGCAAAGGTCTGATGAAGGATTTTCAGAAAAAATTGGTACCTATAAGAATGAAATTGTCCATTAAAGATAAAACACCAAGTTTGGAAGAAGAAAAGAATGGTAAATCTCTTACTAGTTTGGCTGCTGTTAAGAATTCAAAGTCTTTGCAATCACCACCAGAGAAAATAATTACTGCTGAAAATATTGCTAATGATTCACCTCTTCTAACCTTTATGGAGGACCAGGCTATGGATGGAAATTCATCAGAGACTCTTTGCTCATATAAAGTAGCTGACAATAAAGATCTTCCCCTAGTTTCTGAAGTGAAAGATCTATCTGAGAAAACATCTTCTGAAATGTCTTTGATTTCCTCCATACAATCTTCTCCTGAAAAAAAAGGAAATAGTCAATTGAATCTTGGAAGTAATGTCCTAGAAGTTAGGTCTTTAGAATCCTTATCCTCTACTCAAACTGTTTTGTCCCAGACTAAGAGCTCTGGAATGCTGGAGTGTGCTGGCAATGCTGCTCTGCCCATTCATGCCTCCCCTTCTTCCTCAACCTCTTCCACTTCCACCCTACAATGCCTCTGCAGGACTCCAGCTCCTGGAAGTAATGCATCAGAGAAGCCAGGGTCTTCACCACCTTCATCTGGGTGCCAGATCAAGAAAAATGCTGGGTCCACTACTGACAGTCATCCTTGTCTCCATCGGCGTTCTTCAGACTCTGACTTGAGTGTCACTCCCAAAGGTTTGTTCTTCTTATAGTCATTAAGATATTGAACTTTTATTTAATGGAAGGTTATTTGATTATTTTAATAACTTCACAAATGTTTTTAAGCTTTTACCTTTGATATAATTTCACTAATTTTTTATTATTGATGGCAAAAACAAAATCTCAATAGTTGTTTTTCCCTTTCGTTTTTGCAATTATTCATTTTGTTATTAGAATGATTCTGTACTTCAGTCACACATCAGTCAAATGAATGCACAGGAATCCCAATAGGGATCTCGCCTGTTTCAGGGAGCAGTGGTGGTGTTGGCAGCAGTCGTGACTCCACTGGGAATAGTTCTCAGTGGTACCACCAAAGCGGGTCATATCCTGCTGGGGGATATCCATACCATCCATATCATGCTCATGGACCTCACTGGGGTCCACACCACCTTCCAAATTTGCACCATCCTTTAATGGGAAGAGCACCAGGAGGAGGAACCAGCAGTGCCATTGCACCTGACCCACTTGATATGGCAGAGTATCCATTCCTGACTATGACATCGTACCCTCCTGGTTTTCTCCTTCATTTGGGTAAGAAACCGTTCTTTTTGTCCATGAAGAATGTCATTATAATGTCTTACCTTCCTATATAGAGTTAAAGTACATGTATATTGGAAGAAGAATGTTGTCTTCATATAATATGCTTTGGTGACCAAATAAGGAAAAATACATTCTCTTATGTTACAGCTTTTCTTTTCATAAGTTCAGTGTATGGTAAGTAAATTAACAGCTGCTGATTCATTAGTTAGGGTTTAAGGTAAATGATGGGAGAAGTGTGACCTCTATTTAAGAAATTCTGGGCTCTTCCAATGTCCTTTATTTCTTCAAAATGAAACTTTCAATGAAAAGAGCTACTTTAAAAATAGCGAGAAAGTATATTGATGAGAAATTTGAATAACATATCAAAATTTGAACATATTTGATAAATTCACAAATAAATAATACATACCATGTTAGAAAATGAAAGCCTCCAGTGACTAAATTATACACCTCAATTCAGATTAATTCTTGTTTTAAACTATTTTCAAATGTCCAAATAAATTATTTAACTTTTATTGCATTTGTCCAACTATCAGAATGAAATGCATTCATATACATAGTTGGATTTTCACATTTGTTTGATCTCTTTGTTCACAAGATTTCTTGGATTGTAAATCTTGTAAAATTATTGAATATTTTGATTTTTCTATCAAATTTTTGAGATTGATTAAAACAAATTTTATTCAGCTGGAACAGTGAGTGCCCGTTCAGTGAAACTTCTGAGTTCAGGTGGTGATAGTGGAGGTGGTGGTGGAGGAGGAGATGAGGAAGCATGGGAACAGAGAGATGCTTGGTGGACTGAAGTGAGGATGGAGATTAGATCTCATGCCAGGGCTCTTGCATGTGATGTGGTGATAGCATACTCAGAAAAGACTTCCATTTGGTGAGAATCTTAGATTTTAAGTGATTAAATAAGGACTTCAGTTAATTGATTTCTAATTTGTGATTATCTTTATTGACAAGTAGTTTACTTTAAAGGATATTTACTCTTCTAAATTTACTGTAATTTTGTTTTGACAAATATTTTTCAGCTATATAATTATACTGTGAAATTAATTATCGATTTTAGTGAATAATTTTTAAATTTTGAGAGTTTGAAAGTAAAAAAGGAAAAATTTCACTTTGAAAGTATTACTTTATGTTAATATTGCTGCATATTTCAGGGAAATAGTTCTATGAAATAAAATGTATTCAATATTTTTAATCCACATCTATATCTTACATGAGATAAAATATAGAATATATACTTAACTAAGTTCTTGTATCTATGTTTTAAAGAAAGTGTCAGTCAATGCTAAGTAAATATTTTTTGAGAATTTCTCCAGACATTTTATATATAGTGTTTGCATTGAGTGAAAATTCAAATCTTAAAATCACAGTTCAAGTTTCTCATCTTTTCCAAGTTTGGGATCAGAATGTAAATTGCTTCTAAAGTTCTACTGGTAACAGACAAAACTTTATAATAATGGAGCAATTCATAAAGCTTATTTATGATAGATTCATCTCAGAGAGATATCCTTTGCTGAGCTGGCATGATGGGTTATTGTAACCAAACAAGCTTAAAATATATGATATGTGAAACTAAGGAGTATTAATTAGTGCTTTCATATTCAGGGATGTTAAGGTGCAATAACAAGTACTATGATATGGCACCAACTAGTGAAAAATCAATTGCAGGGGTTGTGACTAATGATATTACATGGTAGTACTATCATGCTAAACCTTTATAAGGAATGCTCATAACAGATCCTGCGCATTGTGGAAAACATTACTAATAGCTATCACAAAAGCATCACCACCCAAGCAGTTTTTTTCGACCTTGAAAAAGCATTCGATCGTACATGGCATCAGGGCATCATCTATAAAATGGCTCAACTTGACTTCCCCCTCTCTCTTCTCAAAATCTTACAATCATTTCTTACAAACCGCATGATTCAAGTCAAAATTGAAAACAGCATTTCCGAACCACTCCCTATTACAGCAGGTGTTCCTCAGGGAAGCTGCATTAGTCCAATTCTTTTTAACCTCTATGTAAACGACATACCCAATTGTCCCAAAATTACAAGATATCTTTATGCAGATGACTTAACCATAACCTCCCAAAGCAGCTCCCCCATTCTTGCTATCCAAAGGATCAACTCATACATTCAACTTCTCCAAAATTGGCTCAACAAATGGCACTTAAAGATCAACCCAGAAAAATGTAAGCGTCTTACCATCCATCGTAACAAAAACAAACCAACTAATGAATCAATTATTCTGAACAATTCTGTCATACCTTCTGCCAATGAAGCTAAATTTTTAGGAGTAATTTTAAACAACAAACTTTCTTGGAACTCTCAATTTAAATACAACTTACAAAAAGCTCACTTTGCCAAATTTAAACTTCTACCACTTCTAGGAAAAAGCAGCCCTCTCCCTCCCAGCGCAAAAATTAGACTAATTAATTCTTTTATTGTTCCTCATCTTACCTATGCATCCCCAATAATTTTTAACACGACCAAAGCAAATATCCAACCAACTGAAGTCTTTTACAACAACTGCATCAGGCTAGCTACCTCAACTAATCGGCTCACTAAATTGTCTGAAATTAAAAGATATTATCAACTCACCTCTATCACAAACCTAGTTGCAAAGGCCATTGAAAAATTTCAAATCAAACTTAATAATATCGATAATCCCCTTCTCAACAACATTTGGAATTACAAACCAAAAATTAGGCGAAATAAATCCAAAATCAAGCAACCTAAATTCATTGTAAATAAATTTAAATTCATTCCCTACAAGCAGAAAAAGAAAGGTAAAAGAAAAGCAGCAAGTACAATTCCTTAATTAACCCCAATTTCTATCATTGCTAATCAACTATCATTCATCATTCTCATCTTCAATCTCATCATCACCTACCTACCCTTTACCTAACCTAAAAAATTCCCTAATAAAATAACCCTGTACAATTTCCAAGAGCAATCCCTAAATCCTAAAAAATAAAAAACCCCTCCCTGCATTTAAACCCTTCCTGTATCGAACCTTGACCAGTTTGACCACGTAGAATATGCTCAAAGGCATCCTACGAACCATGATCATTGTCCGACCGACCGCATGGTCTGAAGTGTAATAAAGTAAATGTTGAGAAATTTACCTTCAAGGTAACCCCTTTTCTGGATTGTACTCTATTGTTGATAAAATATTTTTTCTTCAGTGATGATGTTTGCGTCCTGAGTTCTTCTGGAACTGCTGCTGTTATAAATCCTAACTATTTTTACCATGGAATTGGAGTTGAAGATGGTCTTAGAGGCTTTGGACCTAGTCATCAGCATCAAGGGCCTCATAGAGAGCTTATGACATCATCTTTGGACAGAACTGATTTTGAGAGAGAGAAAGGAGTCACTCTTGTGGTAATTTAAACTATAAATGAAATAAAATTGCTAATTAAGTAACTTTCTTGACATCATGGATGAGAGTAAGGTGCATGAGGAAGTGTGCACCTTAAAATTCAAGGATGAACCCCAAGAATATTTCATTGTCATCTATTCACCATTAACTAAAAGAATGTAATGTTATGTAAATATTGAGAGTGACATTGAAACAGGTTTACATCTTTTATTTTTTTAATGAAAATGCTCTAAATAGAAAAGTATGTACTTACTGAAAGAGATTTTCTTATCTTTGAAATGCAAAATTGAATAATTCTAATTAAATGGACGATTGTTTGAAGAAGGGGTGAAAGTATATTACTTGCTAAGAAAGACATTAGGCCTTGTAAATTTACTTAACCTAAATTATTTGTACATTTCAAAGAAACATTTCTGCGTGTCTAATAATACACGAAAATGCTATTACTTTTGAAAGAATATAAGGAAATGATACGATCTCTTGAATTTTTATAATTTACTACATTCAATGTCTTGGCTGGGAGATGTGTATGGATGACAGTGAATAGAAGAGACTAAAAGACTACTGCAATTATGTAATTTATTTGAAAACACTATTTTAAGTAATGAATATCTAGATTTTTTTCATATCAGGTATTTGGTTATAATAGGAAATGGCTTCTCTGCACTGCAATGGCCAGTATCTTTCCCTATTCCATGCAAAAAACAGTGATGACAGAGATAGCAGTGTGAGAAAGAATAGTGAAGTGTAATTACAAAAAGTAAGGGATGAAATAGCTTGCTAAAGTAAAGACTCCCTGAAGTACGACAACCAAAATTTCCCTCTTCTTCTTTTCTCAAGTATGTCATTGGTTTTGCTTGCTATTGCAGATAGCTGTAGTGTTATAATTTCTCACAGTGTCTTGTTATGCTTTTGCATGGCCCTGACAATATCTGAGAACCTTGGTTGAGGGTGGGCAAGAAGGGAGGTGGCAGACAGGGACCCAATCTTCACGAGTGCAGGCCACACCAGTTTCTCTCCAAAGTTTTTCCCAAATGCCTTAAAAAAAAGCTCTTCCTCCATAGTTGCCTAAACTACTCATATTGTATGAATCTATGAATCTCATGCACATGAGTAGTATTTGAATTCAATGACAAAGGGGAAAAATATGACACGAATGAAAGATTATTTTGCTATCTTACAGCTGGGTAGCATTCTAGGATAAATGGTCAATATTTTGACGTTTCATAACTTTTTTATCAAATACGGTTTGCAACATGTATACAAAAAGATGATGATGCATTTGCGTGATAGCTACATTATTTCAAGCATTGAATGGTGAAAATAGAACTCATTAATCTGTTAGTATGCCATCTTAGCAAGGGAAAAGCCAACGGCCTGAAAACTACTTTTCCTGCTAGGTAAAGCCAACAGCCTGAAAACTACTTTTCCTGCTAGGTAAAGACTACCCTTAATTAATAAAACTTGAAGCATCCTATGTGAATCAGTAATCAATTTGAATTTCATACTGTCTTGGAAACTTTCTTATGTAGAACTAACACCTTTTATATTGGACAAAAGATGCATTATGAAATATATGCGATGTCATGCATTGCCATCCATATTTTTTTATCTGAGTAGTTTATATTTGTATTTATTTATTTACAATACATAAATAATACAATTTACAAATATTTATAAAAAAATAAACATCTTAGACATAGGGGATTCTTGTGGTAGCCAAAAGATTACATTACCTTGTCTGGCTATCTATTTAAGATTTCATTTAAGAATCTCATACAAAAACTGGCAATGCAAATGCTAACATTACAGAAATATTAATTAAAATAGAGATAAAAAACAGGGAAGAAAGAAAAAAGGAGTACATATATACATTCTTATTCTTAACAGTTAAATAGAATTTTGCATATTAGAAACATATAAATTTATAAATGATTACATAGGAGTACAAAATTAATCTAATAGATAGAAGGAATAAACTGAAATATATAATATAGTTGTATCTAATTCATCCAGGCTTCTACAATGAGAGTACGCAACACATCAGAGAGCAGAGAGGTAGGAGAGGAAAAGGGAGGAGGAGTTGGGTCACTTGGAGGAACGGCTTCATCTGCATCTCCTCCACGCAATCCTACACCAATTCCATTGGCTTCAACTCAGCACTGCACCACTGGGGCTGTACATTTTCCATCCTGCTCTGTATGCCACATTCCTTATGGCCCAAGCACTGTTCCATTTAGGATAAATATGGCCAAATGTGCCTTATGCAGGTAAAAATGTTAGAAATGAAGTTACAGTTCATTGAAACATGATTTTTGGAATCTTAGGTTATTCAAAAATTTTAAGCTCTGTCCAAAATCTAATAAGGTCCTTACGTATTCTCTTTGAATATGGATGCTTTTCCCAGTGACACCTGTTACATTTTTTTATGTATTCATCTTTTTCCTCTTTAAACTATTACTAATATAGTTAATCATTATCCTCTACCTTTTTGCTGTCATTGTCATTTAATTTTAAACTTTTCTTTAATGTATCTTCTCTTCAGTCTAATAACCAATTTTAAGTATCAGATGTAGTAATAAAATTATAACTGACATTAATGTATATTTAAGTGAGTAACATTAATCTGCTCTTACAGGAGAGGTTGTGTTCCTGATGTTCTTCTTGCCACTTGTGAGCCACCCGAAGGCCTAGCTACAATTGGAGTAGGAACTGTGATTCAGGCATATGCCAGTAGAGGAAGGAGAGGTGAAGGCTATGGAGGAGGAGGGAGTGGAAGTGGGGTAGGAATGGGGGGTGGAGGAGTAGTGGGAGTTGGTGTGGGTAGCGGTGGCAGCTCTAGGGGTGAAATATCTGCCAAAGACATATCAGATGGTTTGCCTTTCCTGGAATACGACTTGCATCGAGCCCTAGCCAATAAGCTCAGACTGTGTGGCATGAATGCTGTCTTTGGTCTCAAGGTAGTGTAGTACTTAAATAGATGTGTAGGTAGTGTAAGTACTTTAATGTTATGTCTTTAATACTCAGGAATGAAAGGTAAAGAAGGAACGATTCTCTTATGTGGAAAAAAGCTGAAAGTAGTTTTCCTGTGATACATTTGTTTCATGATTGTGATGAAATTGTCATGTTATTCTAATTCTTTATGTAGGAGGTCCATGGTTTAGTTTGAATTTTGAAAAGGATTTTTCAGGGAGGAATTTTTACAAAAAGGAAAATGTTAGACATGCATCTCTGTATTTTCTCAATTGTAGTGGTTTTTCCTTGTATAACTTCAATGCCTTGTTTTTACTATATTTAAGTACAAAATATCCAGTTCTGAAATTTTCATGGCTGATACTAGAGTGTAGATAGTATATAGAGGTGTTTCTGTATCTGACTGTCAATTCTTCCCAGAGCTGTGAGACTTTCCCTGCAGTGACACTACAAATTTTATTTATCATACCTTGTGAAATACCTAATTATACAATACATTCATTCTTGTAAAAAACATTCAATCATTCCTTCCCTTTTCAATTTCACAATATAAGAAGTTCATGGAAGTATATGAGTGGTATGTATATAGTGGTTGAGGATGTAAACTCATAGAATATCCTTTGTTGTGGTAGAAAACAGTATGATTATAGCTAAACAATGATGTAGTTGCTTCAAACTCTGAGTTGCCTTGTAAATTATGTTTCTTTTTATGTGGTAATAGGTGGAGGTTAAGGTTGGAGAAAGGCTTTTGGTGGCTGTTGCTACTGGAACAGGTGTGTTAGTAGCAGCTCTGCCTAGACCTACTGTACCATGTATTCGCCCTCAGGCAATTCTCCAAAGTGGGCAGGTTTCAGGAAACCAAGCTGCTCAAGCTGATGCTCTTCAGAAAAATCTTGAAGAGACAGTGAAACGTTGCAAAGAGACTTTTCTTTTAGATCCACCTAAAGTAAGTCGACAAGTAAGTAAGTGCTTAATGTTTCTTGTTCTTCCTGTGAAAGAGGTAGGCACATGAGCTTTTTACTGATACACACTAAATAACACTCTAATTTTCTTTTTTATCCCAAGACTCCATATCCAAAATTTTTTAAATCTTTAGGATAAAAGATTTGCTATAATTTTCACTGTATTTCATAATTTCTCTGTTGGAGATCTTGCAATTAAAATGAGAAGGAAGAAAGTCCATTTTTTTATTCACTATTATTCTCAACTAACATAATTTTACAGTATTCTACCATAATATGAATTGACATCTTCCTGTATGTATCATACTTGTATTACGTATGTATTCAGTTGCACCTAATATTTAGAATTTAATTTGTTTCTGGAGGATGTTCAAATTCTGAGCCATTTGAAGTTTAAATAAATTTTCTTCATTCAAAACAATGAAGAATAACTAATCCCCAAACACTAAACAATGCAGATATCTATAAACTTAAACATCATTTATGTATAGTTTATGACATAAATAAAATAAATGTCAAAATTATTAATCAAACTTAATAATGCCTAATAAGATATTGTATATTGTTTACAATGTTTGACTTCTGAACATCTGAATCTGCATTATTTTTATTTGTAACATTTACAGTTTAGGAACTCTATTGGTGAAACTCTTATTTAGTTCACCATAGATTCTACATCTCAAGAAAGAGTGGAATCATATCTGTACTCATAATTCTGATAGAGACAGTGTTGATATCAATGTAAAGTAGGAAATGACTTCCCTCAGAATAAGCATGGTGTATGAATGTCTTGAGTGCATCTTAAGTGGCTTACCCCATTTAAGGAATTAGGTGCAGATTAATTCACAACTTCAAAATTTATTAAAATATATGGGTATTCTCAAGAAAAGAGAATTTTTTGGACTTTAGGGTTTTGGAAATATTGTTTCTATTACGTACCCCCAACATACTTGTGTCTTTTGTCTATATACTAGGGTTTCTTTCTTGAGTTTCCAGATTCTTGGGATATCAAATTATTATTAAATAATGCTATTAGTGTATGCAGGGTATGATCATCAACAGGTCTTGTTGGCAAAGAACAACTCAGAGAGCACTTTAAAAAGGAACCAGAAATCTGCACGGTTGCGAGCAAATAAACTCAGAGCATCTCTCTTCTCATAAAAGCATTAAAGATAATTCTAGTATCATTTACAGAACCTGAAAGGGCATCTTCAGCCAAAGGACTTTTTGTAACTGTTATGAGAACAACATTTAGTGATAAATGCATTAACTGTATTTGCGTTTTGAAATCATGCTTTGAAAATTAACAGTAGCATTTTTTTTGATTTAATTTATTGAGAATAATTATTATTTTTTGCTAAATTTTCTAAGCCATTTGAAGAAATGTTTCAATCAATACAAATTTCAATGAAATGGAATAATATGATGATCGGTGAAAGATTTTGTAGAGTGCAAAATTATTTTTAGTACAGTCACTCCCTGACTGACAAACTTGTTATGTTCTGAGCACTTGTTCTTATGTCAAATTGGTTGTAAGTTAAATATATGTTGTGAGGTATAGTATAACCTATCTGCAGATGGAGGTAGGTTTTGGATGTTATGCATAACTGGTGGCATCACTATTCATTACAAACTTTGTTTGCTGTTACATTTGAATGTTATGTTGTAACACTTCATTTACTTTATTTTCTGGAGTCAAGAATGCATTGGCAATGAGGATTCAAGTCAGTTTTTGTGTGAGAAATTTTTGATAAAGTTCTGTTTGGATTAGGGAGCAAGTGACTTATATATAGGAGATTCATATCAGCAAAATTGGTTCCAGAAATCGTTTTTCTAAGAATTTTACTGCATTAAATTTACAAGATTCCAGGTGTTACTGATTATTCATTACAGAAGTTTATTCACTGAAATTGAACTGCATCGAAAGACATAACCTTTGTCATTGAAGACACACTGCAATTATGAGGGAATCAGGAAATGAACCGTGTCCTCAATTCCGGCAAATATAGTAAATATTCTTGGTGATTTCATGAATATATATCTGACATTATTTCTTCAAAACTCAACAGTCAAGCACAAGACCTTCAATATTATACAATTTTTCAGTGCCTTGAGTATGAAGTCCTTTGAAATTTAGGTTATAGCGTTTGTTTACAGATATGTTACTTTTTACCAAACATTGGGATTTTAATGAAAATATTCAAGTTTCATTTGAATACTTTCCTCTATATAATCAGCATTGTCTTGCGAGTTTATATTTGTAGCCTACTGTAGCTATGCTTTCTAACTGTTCTACTTTCTGCCATCAAGGAAAAACCACAAAATCATCCAAATAAAGGACTGCAATCACAAAGATGTTTTTAAAAGATGCAAAATAATCACAAAATTATCCAAAAAAATTGGTAAAATGCAGCAGGCAAGAAAGAGTTCCATCTGAGTTGCTTTTTACATGCCTAGAGCAAAATTACCAGTCGCAGAAGAGAGAATTGTTAGCATTAGACCTAAAGCTATGGCTTTCTTCTTTCTTCAACACAATCACTGTTACATTCTTCTTTGAAAGACATGGTTACTATTACAATTATCTATAAAATGAAGTATTTTTTCAGTCAGAAAATATAGTTTTATAACACTGTTATTGTTCAAATTATTTTAATAATAAATGATATGTGAATCAAAAAAGGATATTAATATGTACTCTTATTATAACATGGCTACTAGTTAAACAGGTAATATATACAATTATGAAAAACAGTCCAAGCTAGTGCAGACTTTAAAACTGGCAAAGCTGTGACCAATTGCAAACTGAACAAAATTGCCTGAAATCGCTCAGATTTGAAAATAAAAAAATGGACCATAAGACATCCACGTACCGCAAGATATTAGAATAATGTCCAAAATGTTGTGCACATTAGTAGGAGTAGTTTGAAGTGAAATTCTGTCATATTTCGTTAGTTCTTCAAAATGGTACAACTTAAAAATTCTGATTGTAAATTCAGATGGTCATAAGTCAGAAACTGAATGTATGTATTTTTCACAGAAATGTAATTTTATTTTCCCCATTATGGATGTTGCATAGCTTATTAAAAGGCCATATTAGAAGCAGTTATTATGATAACTCATTTTCCTAGTTTAGTCAATTTATAATACTTTATAAATCCAGTATCCTGGGAATAAAAACACTTTTATTTCAGAATCCCAGGATTTGCAATAAGCCATGAAATGAGAAACACATGTGTCATTAACATTGATAATCTGTGAAAAAAATTATGTCTAAAACGTAAGAGTTCTGTGTTTTTTCCATGGCTTAACCTTTACACCTTCCAGTATTTTAGAACAATAGTTTCCTTTTATACCAAATGTATTCACACATTTCTAGGATACTTCATGGACTAATGGTGTGGCTCGCAATGGTAATTCTGACACAGATGACTCCGGAGAAGATGAACTTCAACACACTCTACCACAGTTAGATTTATCCGCTGGAAACAAGGATACTTGTGTTCTTGAGGTAAGAGCTGGTAAGGTAGTTAAAGATTTAGCTTGCTGTTGATTATGTTGTTAATGCTTTGATGAAAGCATTTTTACACAAAAATTTTATATTTAGTTATATTATTTTATTACACTTAATTTAATATTTTTAAAATAAGATACTTGAATTTATTTATTATCAGGTAGATGACGATCAAGATGCTGAGGCCATTGCATTGTTGGTGGCTGGACCCCCACTTCCACCAAAAGGTTTCCATGTGGGAGCCACTGAAAGAATACCTGGGTTATGCTACTGTCCTAACCCTCCTCCTGTTTCATCTTCACAAGTCCCTAGCCAACAACCAACATGTTTCTCTTGCCTTCGACCTCTACCTGTGGTTGATCCTAAGGCCCCTCTCAGGGTGGTTCGAAATCTCCAAATGTTTACTCAGGTAACAAATATATTTTTTTTTCTGAGTTCCTTGCTTAATAAAATTTAAAACATGATGAAAATACCTGTTTTTACAAGATTAAAGAGGAAATTAATTGTCTAAATTTAATTATCTGAATATAGTCAATATAGTCATTAAGTAATCATCTTCAAAAGCAGGATTTTCGTTGATTTCATTTAAAAGAATTTCTGTAATATTGTATATTAGTTAAATTTTCTGATCTTTCTATTGATTGAAATGTACTCAGTGGTTATTCTTTATTTTCTATCATCTAGCTTTATTGACTGAGTATATTTATTTGATTACAATATGGTTCCATTATTAGTGTTGGTTTTTGTGTATTAAATTATTTGGAGCTGCCTTTAAATGGCTCTGTTACATGAATTTCTATTATTAAGTCCATGGTGTGGCATCTCTTTCAAGGATATGCTCTAGCCAAGCAGCATTTATATTGTGTTAGCAACGGTTATGCTTTGATCTGTTCATTTTTGTAAATTAAATACTTTTCTTAGCTTTGGAGAGCAAAATTATCACCACCACCAGCAGGATCGGTCATCAATCTTCAACATAGTGGTTCTGGAACTGCCTCATCTGGTTCTTCTGGAAATCCTCAGATGAGTCATGCAGCACAAGGTACCTCAAGCACTTCTCAGTCTCTTGGGCCGCCTTCCACAATTACCCTTCACTTTAATCGACTACTGCAGGTAATATTATTTCCTATGAATATTAATTTTATATTAAATGGACTGACTGAACTTCCTATCGATTCTCAACTGAGAAATAAAATTGATAATTACAATAATAGTTATGACATTCTGGACACCCTGGAAAACATTAGGTGGTTAATGTAATATACATATAGAATGACTGCTTACTCAAAGAAAGGCACATTTTGTTGCTTTATCATTTGTGAGATTACCCTGATGGACAAACATTTGTTAAGACTTTGATTGAGATACTCCAAATTGTTCATGAATTTGACTCTGTGATTTTTCATTGTAAAAAAATGCTAAAATTGCCTCTTCTTTATATAGTATGTTGTTAATTATTACTCTTACTTTGAAATGGGCCTAAATTCCCCCTGTATTCTTATGGGGAAGAGCTGAGGCAATGCATAAAGCTCGGATTCAACCATTGGATTGGTCGTCAGGGGCACTGGTTGTTTACATTGTCTAAATTTCACAAAATGTTCTCGTATTTCATTGAAACTCTTGCAATTTTGCATTGAAAACTACATTTCATAACCTAAATAAGAATTTTTATTCAGTTATCTTTTGGAGCCTGTATTGATTTCCTATGGCGATTATTTCAAAAATTTTCAAAAGAAATAAATTCTGCAAGACATAAAAGTATAGGTGGGAACAACCAAATGAAAATGATTGAATAATTCAATCATTTTCTTTCATTAAATCATTAAAATGAAACATTTCAAATTTTCACACTCTTCCCCCAACCCAGTGAATCCATTTGAATAAATCTATTAAGTTTTTCACTTGCTTCTCTCAGTTGAGTGAAGCCATTCAATGTTTCACTTGTTTAAATGTGTTTAAAAGGAGAGCGGAATTTTGATGCATTGCACCATCCAGTTAAACAGATGTCCCTCATGGAGAGATTTCCATGATCACTAACCCTAAAGATATGGCATACTAAAAATAGAAATCGATTCTACAGAGGGGAATGAGCACTTTTTTTTACTTTTTCTTCAATTGAATCTTCATTTGTGTGAATAATAGTAAAATTGGCATCTGCTGAGGAAATGGAGGAAAAATATATTTTTTAAATCCCAACTTTTATGTGATTTTTCTATCATGGCCATCTCAAACCTGAATATAGAAACTATTATTCTAGCAAAATCTTCTTGGGAATGAATAAAACCAATTTGTTGCCATAAAATTTCATAAATTTCATTTCTTTCCTGATTATAACAATGAAAAGGAATAAATGTGAAGATTGGAAAAGAAGAATCAATTGATTAGTTAGAAAATTTCAATGTTATAATGTTCCATGTTATTTCTAATTGTATTGGAGAATGAAAGGGAACTAGATATTAATGTAGATACCTAAAGCTATGAAATGTTTTTGTGTACAAAGTTTTTCTTATATTTTCACTGGAATAATTTTTCAGAATTGTTTTCCTTCTTAGAAGTCCAGATGATATTTCAAAGAGTAAAAAGGAAGTATTGAACCGCTTTCTCAGAAATATTAAAAACAAATTGATTTACAAGAAAAGGGTTTTAGGTACTTGGCACGATACATGCACCTAGGAAAATTCCCAAGGAGAAACAGGCATGAAAATAGTCTAATGAAACTGGGACTTGCACCCGGGTCTCCCGATTGCCAGTCGGTTGCTCTATCCATTGAGCTATTCCACCAGAACATTTCTCCTTGCTGTCCATGCCCTATAACTACAAAGTCTCCCAAACACCATGGAGAAATGTTCTGGTGGAATAGCTCAATGGATAGAGCAACCAACTGGCAATTGGGAGATCCAGTTTTGAGTCCCGGTTCTGTCAGACTTTTTTCATGTCCATTTCTCCTTGGGAAATTGATTTACATTCATGGTAAAGTGAAAGATGCAATGAATAGACATCACATAGGAAATGAAAAAATCCAGGAACTTGAAACGTATTTGAATTTTAATATTGTATGATTGGCTCAAAATTGATGTGAAGCAAAAGATAGTATGGGTATTGTATGGCATGGGGTCATGATTCATAAATGCATTCTGGAAACAATCCTTGAATTTCTGAAACATTCTGGGTCCATAACAAAACAGTCTTATAAAGAAAAACTATGTATTTATCTACTCATAAACATACATACAGTATTTTGGAAATGAAAAACATAGATGGCAATCATTTTTAGTTTGTCTATTAAAGATTTGTTATTATCTCAGTATTCTAAAACTTGGCAATCATTATCCATTTTTTAATCATCCATTCCTTTCTTTTTCTAGAGTATATTTTTTAAGTTGAGAAAGATGGCCCCTTGTGCCCTGGCAAATCTCACCTTTTGTGTGGATCTACCTGAGCCAGAAGAAATTCAGTTGTATGTTGTTGGTAAGTCTTTATTATTTGTATTTATAAAATAAAGAATTTAAATTGAAATTCCAATTTCTCATACCATTGAGCATTTTCTGCCTCACTTGTTGTTTATGTTGCAATTGATGGCATCACATCAAGATCTGATGAATGAGCTACATCATTACCTTAAGTCTACTTTTGCAATGGTTTCTTGGATACATTCAACATTTTCATGTTCCCTATTTTTCATCTTTGGATACTAAGTTATAAATTATCAATATATAATCTTTGCATTATGCAATCATAAAATATAATGTACTGCTAACTAAAATAAATCAAAAGCAATTTAATGTTTAATTAAAGTAAACTATATATTTTATTTATTCTACACTTACCTTTAACTTATCTAGATCGAGCCACTCAATTGTAATAATTAGATTATTGTTCATTATCGATTTGATAAATAAAGGTTTCCCCATTTACATACATTTTTGTGCCCGTTTCCCTTGCCACACTCCTTAACACGTTACGGACAGATCACGAGTTTACTCGTGCTTCGTCCGCCAACTGTTATGGACGATTCACAAGATAACTCGTGTTTACTACATTCTGCCTTTTTACGTATCTTGCTGGGTAATATACCCGGCCCCTGGGGTAAGTTCGAAAAAAAAATATCCTGTCTTTAATGTGTTAAGCTGGTTTTCAGAGTTCATATTTGAATTACATAGATGTTCTCATCTCCAAACGTATCATTCTGAAGAAAATTTTGAGTACCTCTCTGGCTATGGGTCATTTTCGTATTATTTACATTTACATGCAGAATTTTACTTTATTGTTAATGATAAAATTCTTGAACTAATGTCTCATTAGGAATGGCCCTTGGGCTTGGTGAACGCCTACCAAGGAGACAAAGGGTTCATACTTCTGGTGGTAGTAATAGAGAGGCTTCAAGGAAAGCAGGTCAGTGATTCTGAATTCTTTTAAACCTCATCTTAAAATGGGTTGTAATTACCAACATCCTGTAATCTTTCTTTCTAATGTGTCTTACTCTGGAAACTCTCTTTTAATTCAAAAAAGTTTTTTAAATGTGACATTGAGTTTATAAATGATTTAGTCTTGTAGTCATGTAATGATAGTGTCGTTATTTACAGCTGAAACAGACTTAAAAAAAAGTTTTCTGGAAAATTAAAAATCAATGCTTAAATATATACAGTCTTCACATATGTAATAACTATAAGTACTTAAAGACAGTATATACTGGACAATTTGTAAAAAAATTACTCTTGTTATATTTGAAGGATTTCATTCTTATGNAAAAAAGTTTTTTAAATGTGACATTGAGTTTATAAATGATTTAGTCTTGTAGTCATGTAATGATAGTGTCGTTATTTACAGCTGAAACAGACTTAAAAAAAAGTTTTCTGGAAAATTAAAAATCAATGCTTAAATATATACAGTCTTCACATATCTCAGTAAAAGCTCTTAAACAAGTAGCATATGCAGTCTATACATATGTAATAACTATAAGTACTTAAAGACAGTATATACTGGACAATTTGTAAAAAAATTACTCTTGTTATATTTGAAGGATTTCATTCTTATGTTTATAAGTATAAGGCGACCCCACATAAATTTGAAAAAAGTGCTCATTTTCTATTCAGGTAAATACAGTAATAATGGATCTAGATATTATCAGTTGTGATGAAAAAATTCTGAGGATTTTCTTTTTAGAGGCCCAAATAGTGTTTCAAAGTTGACATCCTCATCTGCTTGTTGTGCACTGTGAACTTACAGTGCTAATTGGGAGGACATCTCATTCCTAACTTATGTTAAGTATTGAATGCTATTACATTAAGTGAATCCATGCTATTACATTAAGTGAATCTCCATATAATTTTTCAGTTTTGTCAAAGTTTTCAAAGAATTTAACTCAGTACAGTATTCAAAGGTTGGAACAACAGTCTGGGAAGTAGAAGATGTTGGTTTGAGTTCCAGTCCCTTCAATATTTTTCACAGCCATTATTGAAACTTTATATCAGCTTTCAGATGTCAATATTCATTTAATTTCAATTGCAAAGGGCTTTTTGATTGTGTGACGTAGGATTTAAATACAAAATTTTGGTATTTCTGTAAGAGTTTAAATTATTTCTTAATATGTTTTTCATAACTTCATAAGGTCACAAGTGAGGCAGTCATTAGTTGTAAATTGGCTGTATTACAATAAGTAAACTTGAGTTTCATTGAATTTTAGTCTTGAATTTGTACAACTGCTGTTGAACTGTTTCCTAAATGTCTTGCTGGGAGTCTCATACAGGTACTCCTCACTTTAGGACGTATCTGCTTAATGACCACTCGCATGTACGACCAATCGAATGCAATTCAGGGAATCCCCTTTCTCAGTTTGAGTGTAGGTCTGTGGCAAATGGTGACATGTGCACTGAGTGTACTTAAGGTTGCTATGCACTTTTTCAGTTTCAGTCATCATTTTTCAGTTCTCAGTCAGTTTCATTCCGACAATCAGTCACTGTGTAACCTCCTTTATTTTACTTATTTGTAACCCCAAAATGGTACAGATGTTAACGAAAAGAAAAAGTATGGCATCATCTGGAGAAATTGTTAAGAAATGAAAGAAAGCTAACAACCTTGAGATGTAAATAGAAATCATACTATACGATTAAGCTAGTAAAACAGATAAAGAAATAACATGTGACTTGAAATTGCCACATTCTACAATTTCAACGATTTTAAAGGATAAAGCTATAGTGAAAGAGGCAGTGAAATCATTGACAAGAAGTAAAGCCATAATAACTAGGCAGTGAAAAGGTCATGAGATAGAGAAATTATTGGCGATCTGGTTTGACAACCAGTTGCAAAATTATATGCTGATAAGCCTTTTAATTCAAGCTAAGGCATGCAGTATCTCTTAGTCTTTGAAGGCACATAAAAGCGAAAAATCGACAGAATCATTTATAGCAAGCCATGGATGGTTTAAACTATTTAGGTGGAGATTCAACCTGCATGATTGGAGAATCAGCAGTGAGGTGACAAGCGTGGATGTAGAAGCAGCAGAAAAATTTGTTGACGAATTGGATAGAATAATTAAAAAAGGCAGCTATTGCCCAGAATAGATATTCAATGTGGATGGAACTGGGCTTTGGCGGAAAAAATGCCTGAAAGGTCCTAAATGCACAGAGAAGCTAAGGCAATGCCTGGTTTCTGGGCTTTTAAAGAAAGGATCACATTGATGTTGGGAGGGAATGCCTTTGTTTTAATAACCTTTCATAATTTTTGGAAAATGTACTGTATTTTAGGTTGCATCAAATACATCAACTCAGCATGGGACAAAGTTAAAGATAAGTGTTCGCAAGGCATAAAGAGTTTCATGAGCAATGTCGAATCCATTGACAATCTTGAACAAACTGATGTAACACAAACAATAGCGGGACTAGCCAATCTGCTTAATTTAGATGTTGAAGTGGAAGTTATTGCTGAATTAGTGGATTATGCCGATGGAGAGCTAACAAATGAAGATTTAATAGAGTCAGAATCAATACAGCATTTGTAAGAGGAAAGAAATGAAGAAGTGAAAAAGAAATTCATGATACATGGGTTAGTTGGTGTGTTCTCCAAAATTAATGCGGCTATGTTGGAACTTGAGGCTATGGATCCAAATAATGAACGTTTTAAAAAGTTGAACGTGGGATGAGTGAACTTTTAAAGTGCTATAAAGAAATTTATAAAAAAAAAGAAGATTACAAAGCAAACCACACTTACGAGTTCCTTTTAGACTGTTAACGTCCAGGACCTCCGCCCTTGAAGGTACAACATCTATTTCATTGTCATTATCTCCCTTACTTGGACACTCTCTACAGCTCCAAATAAACAAATGATAATATAGAAAGACTTGATTCTTTCCTGGAGAATATGATGTATAAATTCTTCATGGGTTGTCAGCTGGGTTAAATTGGTGTTTACCACCTAATATACATAAGGTGGTAATCACTTCAAATTCATGTCTTTTTATGAATAAATTTAAAGTTTGTACCATAATTTATATAATTTCACAACAATCCTATATTCCCAGCACAATATCCTCACTTAACGACCAATTCGCTAAACGACATAGTCCTTGGAACAGAACTCGATCGTTAAGTGAGGAATACCTGCACAATCATGTTAAGTTTGGGAAGTATAATTTGGACTTAATCATAATCTCCCTGTATGTTTATGTATTTGGTTTCAATGTCAATCAGTTAATTATTCTTTTGGAGTACTCTTTTGTTAATAACTTTAATTTGATAATTATTGTGTATTCAATGTATCATATTTATAGGAGTCTTTCAGTTCCTTTGAGTCAAGTTTGACTAAATTTAATAAATCACTCAATTATTCATCTGCAGATTCTGAGGATGTGTTGAATTCACTTCACTACTTCAACACTGTCTTTAATATCTGTTTCATTGCTGGTTCTTGTGGTCATTTCAGATGATTCGGAGATGATATTCAGTTTAGAGGAAGAGGAGGAAATTAGCCCCAAAGATCCCCCTCATGAAACAAGTACCCCAAAAGCTAATGCACCTCCTTCTGCCAAAGGATGGATTCCATTCTTAAAGAGTAATGGACCTCGGGTAAGTCTTTTTGTTTATTTTTTATATCCTGAAAAAGTTCTTGGAAATTAAAACTAATGTTATGGTTAAAGATAGGTATAGTTTTAAAATTCAGAATTTTTTCCCTGGTATTATCATTGCTCATTTAATTTTTCTTTCCATTTATACAAGTGGGCACAGTGGCCTCTTTTAGGTGAAAGACATGGGATTGATGTAACTCCCTTGTCTTACATCCCAGGTGGACGCATTCAGCGATATTTGGGCAATCTCAATTTCTTTTTTATTAGAGAAAGTACTTGTATTCGTGAGGTAAGTTTTGTGAAATTTTCAGGATGATATGATGAAAGATGTCATTGCATGATAGTAAAAAATTTAGTGTATTTGTTTATCTTATTATATCATTTCACCATGTGTGACTTTACAAAAGTAGCTTTACTTTGGCTATAATTTCTATTGCTTTCTTTTTTCATGGATTCTTGAAATGGAAAATTCAGGCTGGTGGTCTTAGTGGTTTTGTGCAGAGCTTTATGACAGAAGTCCTTTGTATTGTGCGAGCTCATGCTAGAGCTTTAGGAGGAAATGCTCTAGTTGCATTTTCCATTGTGGAGTGTGTTCTGCTCCATAACCCTCACAAAAATCAGGTAAGGATATTATACTCCCTTATCATTGATTTTATTTTTCATTGGGGAATATTTAGATATTTGTTTTTAGGAAATTGCTTTCTATAATTCTCCTTCAGATGAATTGAGAGCATGCCTTGCAATGTGTTTTTTTCTGTATCCGTTTTGTCAGTTGATGTAGATGATGTAGATGTAGTAATAAATTTACTTTAGGTTGGCATCATTGTTTTGCCACTTCTGGTTTTTATTAAATTACGTTTAAGTATTATCAATTATTTAAAAATCATTCTATAATTTATATTGTGCATAAAAACGGGCTCTTTTTTATATATTTTCCCTAACAACGAATTGCAATGTCTTTGTATGATTTCCTTGGGCAGCTGCGCACAAGTTATTTGGGTGAATACGTTGCATTGCAGTTGTGAGAACGGTATTTCAGAAGACAATATAAAGTTTGTGCGTAAATAGGAAGATGAGTGGCAGTAGAAATTGATCACTTACTTCGAAGAAGGGAATTATTGAGAAGATCCCCTTCCTTTGTCATTCTTCCCTTCCCTCAGAGGAGCTAGCCTTAAAACACAAATATCCCCGGCAAATGGATTCTAAATGCTACGCACGTGAACGGAATTGCGTTCTTTATACAATGAAATCGGTGTAAAAGAAAAATAGGTTGGGAGTGAATGAAGATTTAGAATCCTTTCCCAATAACATTTAAGAATATGAAACAACAGGTGTTGGGCAGTAAATCAGAAATTTGAAGCTGATAGCTTCCGAAGCAAACGTCACAAAAACGTTGAATAATGGCGTTGGGTAGGCTTAGGGTTGGATGAGTAAAACTTGTTTACTTCTGGAATAACTTAAGTCAAAACCGCGACCCTTTTCGTGAAATTTGCCTAAATGATTCATTTAGTGAGTAGGCTCCGTATACTTTCACGAAAGGACCACGGTTTTTTCGTATGATCGCGTTCTTTGATCATAAAATTATCTGAAGACTTGCTATATACGTATCCCTCGGTCGCTCAGTTGGCTTGACTTACGGCTACAAGTAAAGCTATTTTAATATTTTTTTCCGGTCTAATTTATTTAACTCTTTTGGCGATGTTAGCCAGTACACTCTTACGTACACCCCGTACACCTAACCTCATTATTATTGACTTGTCTATTTACTTATTTATTACGTCACATGAAAACAAAATGGAAACTATTTCACTTATTTTAATTTGGCAACTAAAATAATTTTCCTTCGTAAATTTTCGATATCGAATTGTTTGGACGTTAGTCTGTCCGTAAAGTATTCAGCCAGAGGGCCGGTTGGGACTTCAATTCCCTCTACCATTAGCTACAAAGATCTAGGAGAGGAAAATGAGGCTTACTGGGCAAAATGAGGAGCGAAGTAGTTTGCCTCACTCAGACAGAATGCTGTAAGCTGTCCACTTTGAAAGTATTATTTAATTTGCGGTATGATGATTTCAAATGTTGCCGAAACGTTTCGTCCGAAACGTAAACACAAGCAACCTTCCGATGTAAAAAGAACCTCATATCTGTGGTAGGTTTTTAACATTCCCGGAAAATATGCTTTCAGAATGTTATGCAGTTAAATTATTTCACCAAAGAAGTTACGTTAACATTTTTGTGCTACTCTATAACCGTACTGTTTGTCTGCTTCACCCTTCAGAGAACATGCGTGGTAAATGTCAGAGTATATTTCATATTGTGATTAATAGTGGGTTCGGAATAAATAACCAAAAGACAAGGAGGCATAGAGACCAAAAGGTTGGGAATTTATGGTATACATTGTAATTACGCTAGGGTAGCCAATCTATACGACCAAAATTACAACAATACAGAATTACAGCAATAGTAAGTTGAAATCTGATTTTAAAAAGATCTGTGTGTGTGTGATTAAGATTTCTGGCGGAACACGAAAACAAAAATAGGTTAGGAATAGAGAATAGAATTTCCCAATGAAATGAAATAAAATTTTCCTATTTAAAGCCATTAACCGCAGGGACTCATCTGGAAAGTCATTTCAGGGATTAAAAGAAATTAAGAAGACATTTCCAATATCCTCTGTTATTCTCGAGTGTCATGCTTTTCATAATCAGTTCATCCTTTCATTCACTTGTCTCAGATGAATCCATGAATTTATTTCGCAGTTTTTTTCACTTCAGAAGACAGCCCATTCCCAAAGGTCAAGAAGAAAACGTCGGTTTCCGTGATCGTTTATCGATTGGAAAATCTTTTACTTCGCACTTATCGTGGTGCTGTCTCGTGCGCCCCTCCTCTCCTACCGTCTTACTCTTGAACCCCTTCTCCTTTTCCATTCTAATTCTAGAGTCGGTTCACGGTGTCTCCACCGCCGTGTTAAGAATACCTTCAGCCTCCGCTTTGATTGGAAACGTAAATTAAGCGAGGAAAACTCCCTCTATACACATCATTGAAGATTCTTATCGTGTAGGTCCCATTCTTCCCATCTCTTTCTTTTCTTTCCTTCGCTCCTCTTGCGCATCTTTTTCCTACTCCGCGCGACAGCCGATTTACAACCAATGAAGGTGATCTTTCTCAATTTGCTTCCGCCGCCAATCGGTTTTCGTTCTTCGTCAGACGACGGACGCGCAAACATTTCCCAGTCTTGCTTTCTGAAGTAGCTTGAATCATCTCTTTCCACATTTTATGTGATCATCCTGTATGTTTGGCGCAATTTTACCTGTATAGTAATTTGAGGTAAATCCTATTTAATGAAAACACTCGGTCTTTAAATGATCGCGGCGATGATTGTTTTTACTCGTATTAAACCAAACCAACGAATCCTTTATATCTATCATATCTATATATACGAGGGTCATCCAAAAAGTAAGTTTCCCTATTTTTCCGCTCGACGTAGGATATAGGTAGGATGTCGTCTATTTTATGAAAATTCTTGCAATTTCGAATCGAAAGCAATGCTCCAAGGCCAAAATAAGAATTTCCATTCAATTACCCTTCCTTTGGTGCTTGCATCGATTTCGTACGACTATTCTTCCTAATTTAATTTTGCAAATGAAGTAAAGCAAGTGATAAAAGTGAGTTTTGCATACATTTCTAACGGGAACAGTTTTAAGCGTCTGCAGTCGAACCGGGGACAGTTAGGTGAATAAAATGTAGCCTACTATCTGTCGGGAGAAGACATTTAACAATTTTCTATGTTTTTAAGTTGTGCGTCATCTGGTTCTCGAGTGACTATTTGGGAAAACAGTGCGTCTCCCTCATGCTTGACCAATTGCAGAAAAGATTCAGCTGCCTCCATGCGTCGCTGTTTGTGGTCATCCATTAGCAAGCACGTTACCCACCTTGCACAAACTTTTCTCAGCTGCAGCTCGTCAACGATGATGCTATGCAGTGAAAATTGGCTTATCTCAAACTTTGGAGGAAGGTTAGCAAGGATTTCATTCAAGCTTTGTCGTTTATCAATCGCTATAGTCTCGCGAATAGCGTCAATCACATTGGTTTGACAACTCGTCATTGGCCTGCCGCTACGCTCTTCGTCATTAACTGTTTCTCTTCCTTCGATTGACATTGTTTGCCAGCGACGAAGCATTTGAACTGAAATGGCA
The DNA here is from genome assembly GCA_000376725.2 of Ladona fulva. Taxonomy (NCBI): domain Eukaryota; kingdom Metazoa; phylum Arthropoda; class Insecta; order Odonata; family Libellulidae; genus Ladona; species Ladona fulva. The sequence goes on along the minus strand of KZ312451.1, from coordinate 1,201,195 downwards.
TCTTTACCATAGAAGCAGGATATCTGTTGATGAATTTTGACTGCTGTTTTGTTTTTTTGCAGTCAAAAAACAAATAATACTCTGTACTTCAAAGCTGGCAGTAACTACTGGCTAGGGAGTCTCCATTATAGACATTGTTGTACAACAATCGCGTTAGTCAGGTGACCTTGAGTGAAACTCATTATTACCACCACACCTGTATTAACACTTTGTACAAGTGGCTACATCCTACCTTTATCCTACGTCGAGCAGAAAAATAGGGAAATTTACTTTTTGGATGACCTTTGTATATGTAGATATTCGTATATAGAATTTGTTGGTTTGGTTCAATACGAGTGAGTAACTACTGCCTGAGGTCCTCACTGAGATTAACTATTATAGTTAGTAGACTGAGGCAGCCAACTCACAAAGCAGGTATTATTAGGTTTACCCCTCAAGGAAATCACAAGGACTAAGGAAAGGTTTTAATACTTTGCTATTTTGTTTACTACGGCTGATCCCAAAGGAATAACAAGTGTGAAAAGTAGCAACATGACTGGGACTTGAACTCAGGTCTTCCACTTTCTGGGAATGGTATTCTAATCACTGAATTCGGGCAGCAGTTCGTGCCACTAAGTGGAGGCTGCTTGCCTTGCTCACAAAGCATTTCTGCCCTGCCCGGAAAGTGGGAGACCTGGGTTCGAGTCCCAGTCATGTCACTATTTTTCACACTTGTTATTCCAAGCTGCTCGCCTTGCTTACGAAGTATTCCATTAACAGTGTGGAAGAGGTGCGGCATGGTAGTTCAGTCGTTAGAATACCTGCCGGGAAAGTGGGAGACCTGGGTTAGAGTCCCAGTCATGTCGATATTTTTCACACTTCTTATTCCTCCCACATTAGTTTTTCCACATTTTATCTATATAATGGTTCAAAATATTTCCAAGCATGACTGGGATATTTTGTAATCGTTTTCCATTTTGTTATTTATATCATCATATGTACCATGCAAGCTGCCTTTTAGTATATGGCAGGGGATGCATACATCATGACTCTATTGCCCTAATTAACTATTATAGTTTAGTTTTTGCAGAAAAATTGAAGTGTTGAAAAAATAGTTTTAGCATCTGTTATTCTGATTTTTCTTGCTGTATCAGATTGTCCTATGCAACATGGGGATGCATAACACCAGCTACATTCTCTAAGAACATGGGTTCTATAAAATTATTAAGTTAATTAAGCCTTTGTTTAAATCTTTTATTTTCTGGAGTTTCCCTTTCCGCATCCTGAAGCATTTGAGCAATGCTCACTGATTTGTTTTAATGATTTATTACCAAATACATCACCTTTTATATAACATTTCTAATTCTTGAATACAACTTATACCGAACATACTTATGTAATCATGTTTCTAACTTCTTTTTTATATTTTTCCTCAGGGTCAGTCACTTATAAATGTCAGTGGAGATGTGGTTTATGCCTCATATGAACAGGAATAAATCAACTCTCAAAATATTCTTCCGAGGGATTTCTTATGTCAAAAAGGTACTGATTGGAGATAAAATTTGACATTGAACAATGAGAATTAATCTATGTTATTAATTTTTCAATAATAAATTGCTTAGGATAGTGTCATAATTCCTTGCTAGCAGTCATTCTCTGGAAAAATGAGAAAATAAATAAGCTCAATGCATTTTTGGCAAGATTTTACGCAAAAGGTTTCTTATTGTAATTTTCATACCATTTGGTGTAAATTATCCTGAAATTATTATATCACAATAAAGATATTCTTTGTTAGAATAGAGTCGTCAGAGGAAAAATTTCTGAAATTAATCAAAATTTTAAATCATACATTAATAAGGTTGTAAGGTTTTTCTCTTTCAAGTGCCTGGAAAGCTACCTATAAGAAAATATAGGACCAACTCTTTCAGCTACTCATAACATTTAATTCTGTTAAAAAACTCGAGAATTCTCAAAACATCACTATACTTTTAACTGTATATACTCATGGTAAACATAGTACAATTATAAAACTGTGATCCATTTGTATAGAATGGAAAATGCTATACAAGTTACCATTCTGTAAATCCATACAAGAACCAATTCCTCATATTAAGACGGAGTGCTTGCCTAAATATATTATTAATGGTGCATTATTTTTTTGTCCCATGCTTAGCTCCTACAAATAGATATATGCTGTAGGATGCTTAGAAGATGCCTTAATTGGGAGGTTTTTATACTCCCTGCAATATTATTATCAATTGAATTATTAAATGCCACGCTCAAAAATGTGATAATCCTTTCTTTATGGAGATTTTCTGAAAGGAAGTTGTCAAATCAGTGATTTTTTTGTATGATTTTTTAGACTAAGATTGTTATTTTTAACCTGTATATAATTTGATTATTTTTTGCTGTGTAAACTAATTATTGTTGAACCTCTTTTGTCATGGTTTATTTTTTCTAATTCAGTACTTATGATTGATTTCGTTATTTTAAGCATTTTATACATAATATTGGAATATGTTGTACAAAAGTTAGCTTTTCTTTGTGGCTAATTAAACTAATTATTTTGTGGCAGCCACTTTTAAGGTTTGTATGAACTTGATAATTTTCCTGTGGTTTTACTGAATTTAAATTTGCATTTGTTATATGTGTACTTTCCAACTTAAGTTCCCTATTGTAAATTAAAGTGGAGAATAGTGTTGTAAAGTAGATAATATAAGGTGGTGCTATTCAGTTAAATGTTTATGAAGTTCTTAAGCTATTATTGTTTAGAATTTCTAATGATTTTAAAACTGTAAGTTACTGATTCCTGACAGACATTCAAATTGGAAAGTTTCAATTAAGCAGAACTGTGCTAGTCATGAGGTTAGATATTTTTATGAAAGGTAAAGGAATATATTCTTATTTCTGTAACTACTAAGCAGTAACAATGAATGAATAATTTTAAGTGATATTGCATGGAAAGTTGTTTTCATGCAGTGTCACCATAATCACACTGTATGTTGTATTGTAAATACCAAGGAAAACTTGGTGTGCTTATCTCAATTAACTGGAAACTTAAGACTGAACTGAAACTGAAGGAAATTAATTATAATTTTTACTTACGTTTGTGGTTATCAAATATGTAGTGATGTAAAATAATTGTTAACTTGTTGATAATTTTGGTGTTTTCCTAAAAGTGTGTTGTTTTATTAATCATATTGCTGTGTGTGTGCATAGAAATTAAATGAAATAGTTATTTCTGTGTTAACTTTTGACATGCATTTTAATTTTTGATGTTACAGAAATTATGTAACTGAAATACAAAAGCTGTTATTTATAAACATAACTTATAAGACTACATCTTTTATTAAATTTGGATAATTTCAGAGCTTATGATTCAAGCATTTTAAAAGAAATTCTTAACTCCTTCCTGGTGAATTATCTGGAGAAAATCGTCTCTGGTTGTCATCCTGGTAAGTTCTAGGGAAACTGATGCTTTGACCTCCAACTTCAGGGATGTGTTTTGAAAAATCACTTTTTTTTCATTTGAAAAAGCAATTAGTCAGCTGTTTACTCATTAAAGTCTTAATCCAAATGTGATAATTGATTGGAAAACGAGAAAGTGGTTTTGTAATACAGAACCATGAAGATAGTAATCCAGCCAGAGGTGGTAAGGTCAGTCTCTGAGAACTTACTTGGCTGACTACCCTAGAAGATTTCCTCCATTTATATTATGTTAGATCTGTATTAGAAGTGGTTGATTTTGGGAAGCAAATTCATGAAGTCCAGTTTCTTTGATTGCCCTTCTCACTTCGGATGAATTATCTTGTGGCTGACACAGGTGAGGAATTCATGGTGTATTTCAGTTTATGTCTGAGTAAAATGTATTTGTATTTTCTGTATTATTTCTAATTTTTCAAAATCGATTAGAGAATTTTCATTTCATGATCATTTGAATTTGTCTTTAACAATTGTACCTCAGAGAGAGCAAATAAATGTTATGATAAATGAAATAAAGTAATAGTGATATTACTGGTGAAAAGTACATTTTATCAATTTTATCTGGTTAAAGGGGTAGAAATAGATAGTATTTGTTGCAAATTAATCAACATTGACTATTGAAACAACTTAGATTAAGCAAATTATCAGTTGTTACTGTCCCTTATACAGTAGAACAGTGGTGTCAAACTCATCACTTCTGTGACTTGACTTGTTTTTATTTTTACTGGGCCAGATGAAGCTGAGTGGCCCTCTCTTCCCCTGACCAAGCGATCTTTCTACAAGCCAAGTACATATAAACAGTTTATACATATCCGAATTTAGTTTGACCAATCTCTAACCCTAAATCTTGAAAGGCATCCTCCAGTTTTTAGTTATAAATGATAAAGAATTTTATCGACTTGATTGATGCACTGTAATCTAATTATCCAAGTGCAAATACTCGAGTACTCGACAGCATATTTTCCGACTACTCGGGAAATTTGACCGAGTAATAAATAAAGTTCATAAATTGACTGGTAAAGATGATCTTGAGTGGAGATAAGCATATGTCTTAATACGCTTAATTGGCTTTTCTATTTAATATTCAATTCACTCTGAACGTTTTCGTTTTTTATGCAGTTCGTCGAATATTCAACTGATCGACTGAAATAAAGAATGCCATTTGTTTACTTCATCTCAGATGTGCGGAATTAAGAAGCCGTTTCCCATGAAAATTATACGGTAAATTCGCCATAAAATGTTTGAATAAAATATTTTATTAGTTCGTGCCGATATAATTTGTTACGAAAATAATATTCGTTTTATTACAACATAAATAGCGAGATAGAAAACAACTTTAGCTCAAATACATTTGGCTTTGTGTTTTTAAAATAGTTTCATTCGATAAAGCAATCGATGTTTAAAATTATCATCTTTATATAATCCCTTAATTATAGAAATTTTATAAAAAGTTATTAAATTTTAGAAAGTATTTCTTCAAGAACTCAAGTTCCCGGGTATTTCAAAAATGATAACTCGACTACCGGTGTAATTGAAAATTTTGGATTCACTATACCTTATTTTTCAGACATCCAAACAGGGAGTAACCTAATTTTCGATTATCTACTGTATAGTATTTACATTTCGATTCAAGTATAAATTGAGCATATTTTACTTTTATTTGAAATCTTTGCCTGATGATATCATAGCAAACTCAAGGTGCTTGAATTGATCGGATTTAATTTTTAACATTTGAGGTTATTATTACAGTGTTTCACGCAGACTATAAATATTAATTCTGAGATAAGAAAAATTATTAATATGAAGTTCAGGCTTGTTTCGAAATTGTAGCTATATTTCAACATTACTAATTCAGACGTAATGGAAATGAAGAAAAAGTAGCAATTATTTTCAATCAATCATTCTCAACCACGTTTCAAATTTGAGTGACCACAAAATTTTTTCATTTGGGTCTCGTACTTACTTTGAGAACCCGTGATGGTAGTAGTTGTGCAGTTTATATTTTTATATCACACGAGTCTCTTTGTATTCTCCATTACTTCCATGGTAGAAGAAATACGAATACTCGCATTAGTTATAGGAACTAGAAATTGTTGATGTTACATTCGAACAGAGTAAATGTTTCTATTCCCTTGAAGAATTTACTGGAATGGATGAGATGGTGATAATTAATGGGGAGATAATATATTTCTGAAACGGTTTCCGAAAAGATTTCTCACTTTGACTTTTAATTCGCAAGGGTTTGGACGAGATTTTTATCTGAATGTTGAATATATAATGGAAATTGCCTTTCTTTTTGGATTTAGCTTGGAAAGATATTCCGTTGTATATACCTCTTGTCTGTGTACTAGTACGTAGGTGGTTGGTGAAAATTGGGATATGGAAGTGAATAATTTAAAGCAGGCTTAGCAAAAGACGGGCATTCGGCCCTTGAAAAAAGCGTGGGCTTTTTCGCATTCATTCTCTCTGAGTTAAAAGAGAGCAAATATAGATTCCTTCTGGTGGGCCAGAATTACGAAGAAAGCTTAATTATACAATCGAACCACTCCTCATCTCTTTTTAACTACTTTATCTCATAAGGATTCTTTTATTTTTTATGGGAGTGGGAAGTTCGTAAGCATTTAAAGAGACTGAAGTCTGCTCAACATACGGTCCGTGATGATTTCGGAAAATTATAAATATTTACAGAAATTGTTGTTAATTTTAAACTAAAAGTGGAAGGTTGTAATTCATTATTGATTAATAAGGGCATAAATTGTCCATCTCTACAGAGTATAAGATGTTACGAGAGTATAGAGCTTAATCTAAAATTACGAAATTATTGTTCTGAGAAAATGTGGCGAATAAAATCATTATGTATTCGTCATTTATTTTTCTCCTTAAATGTTCCTTCTGAACTAGAAGATTATTTTCTATTTCCGGCGCGCGGTACGTATGGTCGTTCTCTCCTTGTGGTTCGTGTAGTCCTGGATAAACTAGCAGGAAACTAAGCTGAACTGACTGAAGTTCTAGCCTCTAGGCTAGAACTTCAGTCTTTCCACTATACACTCTGAGATGTTTGTAATGAATTTTTAAAATGTAAGATTGAAAGGGATTACGTTGTAAATTGAAAGGGATTACGTAATGTTGTAAACTAAAGATTTCCTCGTTAGCTCTATATAAAATATATACTCCAGGTATTCCTGTGCAACCTACTTCATACTCGCATTCTTATACTTTATGTAACGATTCTTTGCTTGAACAGTTTCACATCAACTGGCTAATGTTGCACGTTTTCAAATTGAAGAATTTGTATTGGCTCAAAATCATTCTTCATGAAAGAAAGCTATAGCAAATTCATCGGAGGACGAGATTTTGGAAAAGTAAAAATGAAAATGATGGATGATATCCTTGTTTTGAGGAACAATCTCTCACTCACATGGGCGCATTTTATATGTACGAATCTGATATGCATTCATATCGATTTTTGGTAAATTATTTACGAATTTATTATGACTGGGTTTTCAATAATGCACCGAATTGAAATCTTCCTTTCTTAATTGAAGGGGAATAATTGCTTAAAAATTAATCACTTCAATGTCGTAGAGAATTTTGAGACCTAAAAATTGATCAAAAGAACTCTAAAATGTTGAATAGACTCATTGGATCTGATCTAGAAAATGTTCTTGTGAAGCAACGTTTAAAGATTTTAAACATATCGCAATGCTCTATGACGTTGTTTTGATTATTAATTTCTTATGCTGTAAATCCGGAAATCGGTTCGTTTGCAGCTCCATAGGCTGTCTGGATCTCAACCAGTTGCTTCATTCCTTCATAATACATCAGCTCAAGACAAAGCATTGCTTACATCTTATAATCCGACCAAAATCTTCCTCTCTAATTTCTCCACCATTCCATTTAATAATGTATGCAGAGGAACTGGCTTGGTGTGTGCCTGATATAATTATAATTTATTGAACTTGATTTGAATCGAATTTATCGAATAATAATGTTCATCGAATCATAATATTATTGAATAATAATATTTATTGATTCGACAATCATTTACCGTGCATTTGTGTATTCTTGATAGAATAATAATAATTTATTGAATTTATGTGTCACACTCACATGTGGGGAACTCAAAGAAAAATCACGCAAGATTGAGGAAAGGTGACTTTGCACGGTAAGGCGGTGCGGCTGAAACTCAAGGAGTAACAGGTGTGAAAAATAGTGACATGACTGGGACTCAAACCCAGATCTCCCACTACATCTCTATCGCTTCTAATCTTCTTTTCTCTGCTCCTGTTACATCACGCTCCACACCCATACAAAAGAATACTCCAATTATAGGTTTTTATAAACCTTTACCTGATATCCACTCTTGTGTTAATCGTTTCAGAAATTGTTTTTCTTGCTAGAATTCCCTCATTGATTGAGCTATTCTACTATTATTTTCTTACTACTTATGCTTCTTCTGGTGAAATTGTTTCCTAAATAGTAGAATTCTCCGACTAGTTCATGTGTGTCTTTTAGCTGTTTTATGTGAAAGTTTCCTTCGCTTTTTCGGCTATAGACTATGATTTTTATTCTTATTTACCTCGAGTTTCTATTTCCTCACATCCTTATCCGTAGAGCATAGAGTTCTTGCTAAATTTTCTCCCTTTCCAGCGATTCATTTATTCTTACCTGACTTTATTCATTGCCATCTATATGTATACATTAAAGATTGTGATATCAGTGGAGATACGCAGTCTCCCTGTTTTGCACCTTTCTTTATACATGCATGTATTATCACGTACCACATTTGATCACGGCTGTTTGGTTTTTGTAAAGAGTATGGATAAGTCTTCTCTCGCTGTAATTCGTACCTGTTTCTTCTAGGACCTGTAAAATTCTGCTCCTGTAGACACAGCCTAAGGGTTACTTCCGGATCCGCAAAGATTATACAAGTTGGTAGGTCTTTCTGCAATCTCTTCTCTAAAAGATTTCCTGAAGATGCAGGCACGCCTGCGAAACCGGTCGTATATTTAAATTGGTGTGGAAAATTAGCAAGTTTTCTCATTTCCGTTCTCTTCTTTAGTATTGATCAATTATTAATACTGTTTATTAGTATTGAAAAATAGCATCTCTTGTAAATCTTTGCTAAGTCTTCGTTTACGTGCTCTCTGACTTACGTGTTCCTCTCTGTTTCCACCTAAAAGTGTGTTGTAATTGGTTAATTAACTTCCACAAATTGACAGTTTGATATGGAAAAAGAGGGATAACTAGTTATGAGTAAATGAACTAGTAATCGCATGAAATTATGATTCACGATTGATTTGATTCTGTACATGCTCTGCAAAAATTGTTATGAATTTGTCTGATCTTAAACAAGTAGTTGAATACATACCGAAAAGAAGACAGTCAAGTAATTTGAAAATATTTCCTTGTATAAATTGAAATTCCCTAAAATCATCCTCAAATAGTTACAGAAGTGAGGTAAAAAACTGTATATTTCGTATTTTTCTTATGTCGTATTCATGATAAATTGAACAAAATGCACAAAAGAATTCCGGGGTATTATGATCTTAGAAATGGTTAAATCCAAATTATCCATCAACTCTGTCTAGAATTACGTCATTCTTCGTTTCTCCTCATCTTTTCTTATACTTCTTATAATAAAAAAAAATTATTATCCTTGTCATTTTGTTTTTACAACTTTTCCTTCATTATATATCAGTAAATAATGTTGTATTTAATTTACTTTATTTCGTTCCTTATTGCCATCGTTCTTTTCTGTGTACTAATATTCGTTTGCCTTTTTATAAAAATGCCTTCCTGTTTCATCTATCTTATTAAATAAACCGATGAACAGGTGATGTGTCTTGATATTGAATTCAATAGTTTTTTCNATCAGTTGTCGAATGGAATGTATATGGTCTATAGTTGATTTACCAGCACGGAACCCGCTTTGATAATCACCAATCATTCCTTCTGTATATGGCCTTAATCTTTCAAATAATATGTTTGAGAAAATCTTATATACAGTATTAAGTAGGGTAATTCCTCTATAATTTTTACACTCTAATTGGTATCCCCTTTTATGGACTGGACATATAATTCCTGTTGTCCAGTCTTTGGGCATATTTTCCATACTCCACATATGGCATATTAGTTTATCTATATATTTATACAACTCAGTGCCTCTATATTTATATAACTCACTAGGTAGGTTGTCTAATCCTGGTGATTTGTTATTCTTTAGCTTTCTAATTGCACCTGTTACCTCTTGCAGCGTTGGGATTTAAGTTCCTTCAGTTTTTTGCTCATTATTTTGTCTATTTGCATCGCTGGTAAAATTGTCCACATGGTCTACACCTGTGTATCCATTGAGTAGCTCATGAGAGTGTTCTGCCCATCTTTGTAGTATAGCTTTCTTATCACTAACTATGTCTCCATTCTTATTTTTACACATAGTTATTTGAGCTTTGAATGGCCTGCGGATGATATTTACTCTATCGTAGAATTTCTTTGTTTCATTCATGTTTTTTAAGGTTTCTATTTCATTGATGAGCTCCTGTTCATACTGTTTTTTTTTCTCTTATGAATTCTCTTTTCTTCACGTCTCCTTGCTTTATATTCTTCCTGAGAGCGCCTGATATATTTCCTATGAATCATTTTCTTATATTCTGCATTCTTTTTCTCAGTGGCTTGCTTCTTGGCACTCATGGCCAAACCATTCTTTCCTCTTGGCAGGTTTAGATGTTCCTAATATATTGTCAGCTGCTATATTTACTGCATTTTTGCATATCTCCCATACTCTATTGACTTTGTCGACTCTGTCATCATTGTCACTATTATCATTTTGCAAGAGAGCAGTTACATGGTTCCATTATTCTTTGGCCACCTTTTCGTCCTTCAGACGTTCTGTATTAAATTTTTTGCTGTCTTTATGTTGTTATTTTCTAAGGTTACTGATTCCTGCTCTTACTTTTGAAATTACGAGGTAATAATCTGAGTCTACGTTTGCTCCTCTTTATTTTCTGACATTCATGAGGTTACTAAGATGCCTTGCATCAATCATTACATGATCAATTTGGTTAGCTAAATGTCCATCTGGTGTTTTCCATGTTCCCTTATGTATTTTTTGTGTAGGAATAGCGTTCCACCTATTACCATGTTTTTGGAGGCAGCAAAGGCGATCAGTCGAGATCCATTGCCGTTAGTGCTTTCATGTAAGCTATGCTTCCCTATTGTTGGGTAATAGATATCCTCCCGGCCAACTTTGGCATTTAGGTCTCCCATGATAATTTTTATGTCGTGTTTTGGACATTCATCATAGATTTCTTCCAATAACTCATAAAAATCATCTTTGATTTCATCCACTTTATCTTCTGTAGGTGAACCTGTATTAATAATACTGTAGTTAAAAAATCTGCCTTTAATACGTATGCAGCATAATCTTTAATAAAAGGAAAATAAGCATAGAATCTTATTTTAGTCGTGAATCATTCATATAAATTCGAAATTGCGAAAACTTTGATAAAATAGACGTAAATTTCGTGAAAATATTTGGAAATAAACAAACCATCCCTTTGAAGACCAAGGCAATTGTTGTACATCGACTTGATGAGATATCCCATATTAATGCACGGGGAAATCAGTTAGGATACTTTTCCATAAGAAATATACGTAAATTAGGTTTTCGTTACCTGCAGAGGTTGTTTCTTTTACAAAATTAAATTAGAAACAATGGTCCTACGAAGTTGAGACAAGTGCCAAAAGAAAGGAAAATGATCATAAAGTTTTATTTTAGTCGTGAAATATTGATAAAGATCCGAAATTTTGAAGATTTTGATAAGACACACTGAAATTTCGTAAAATATTTGGGAAATAAACAATCGATTCCTTTGACGACTAAGGCCATTGTTGAATGTTGATTTCATGAGTTATCTCATATAAGTGCACGGGGACAATCAGTTCTTATAATTTTTTTCAGAAATTTACGTAAAGTAGGCTTTCACGACTTGAAAACAGTAGAATAAATATTATAAATAATGTTAAGAAATATATTGAGTTATTATGATCTTACCGCATAACTTTTTTGTGCTTAGGATGACAAGAAATATACAATAATAGATATATTTTTAAACTAAATTAAGTCCCTTCATGCTTGACGGAGGCGTTTACTAGTTAATAATTAAACCTGTCCCAAATTCATGTTTTTTTCTCATTACAGCTGTAGTAAATATTGTACGTTTTTCTAAAATACCTTGTCCTGTCCATCTGATTTCTTGAATTGCTGTTATATCCACATTGTATTTGTTCAATTCATTGATTAATTGTTTCAGAGTTCCAGCTCTATGTAACGATAGCACCTTCCATGTTCCAATCCGTAAATCTTTTAACTTATTCCGATTGCCCGGTCGTCGTATATTTTCCAGTCCGGCTATTACTCTTTCAGAATTTGCAATAATGTTTTTTTACAGAGTGGAATGGTCAGTCCCACGTCCAAACCCCAACCTAGAGGACCAGTAGGCAACTCTTTGTCTGTCCCCCACCCTTTGACCTGTCTGGCTTGGGTGACCCTGCCAGGAGCTCCCGCCAGCATAGCTCTCCGGGTCCCTGGGGCACGCTAACTTCTCCACCACGTTAAGGTGGTAGCCCATGGAGAGGTTAACAGGACCGTTGCTCACTTTAATAACCTCCATTTTCCTTGTGGGATTCCACGTATTTCCCCATTCATAAGATTCCCTTTTCATTTGATCCACTTATTTCGAGGAAGTCGCTTCTTCCGTTTTTGAAAGATTTCAAAAATAATCGTCTTTCTTTTTACTTTTATTACTTTTAGGTAAATTCTATTGACTTTGTTCTTTGATGAATTTACAAAGCAAATTTTTAACTTTACGATTCCTTTTAATATAATTAATTTCATTTTCATCTGAAAGCTAAATTTATAGGTATTCTAATTATAAGAAATATTAATGTTCATCTCAGTGGTTATTTTCGAGGGGTATTTCTTTCGAGAATTTTCCACTGTGTACTGCAGAACAGGATGTGTTCAACGGGATCCCTACTATCGCATCTTCTCTTTGCTTTCCGTATCATATTTTCGTCGACACTCTCCAATTGACATGTTTTCTCAATTGATTGTGATGCTGTTTCTCACCCTTAAATGGTTTTCCTGCATATATTCTCTATCAGTTTACATCTGCCAAGACGATACAATAGAAGCAACTTATCCGACGACTCACTGATGTTAAAATGCAATTAATGTCAAAGAAACAATTATTATCAAGGAAAATGATGAATTCTCACTCATCACACAGTTCCATCAAGTTGCGTCTTTAGTCCAGCAATTTGCTCCACTTTCTTTCTCAATCTTGCTTTTTTTAAAATTACGTAAGCAAAGGTATTTGAATTTAAAATGCCGCTTTATTACGTCAAGATTCCAATCCATCCACATCTACACGTATAACCTGCAAGGCACCTTTCGTCGTGTGGCAGGGGGTACCAAAGTGAATTATCTTGCAAATGAGTTTTCATAATCTTCAACGTATGTACATGAAGTTTTCTTGTAGGGAGATAAAAAACTCTATATTCCATAGTCAATAAAAATCTATAATATTTTTAATTAATAGAGAAATCTCATTAGCTAAAAAGTTTCTTACAAAAATGATAGATTTGAGCCTCTCTTCCACCTAAGCCCGTACGCCGTTTTAATATTTCCAAAATTAATTAAAGGAAGAAAGTACAGTATGGGAAAAATCTTTGCAAATTAGGGTCGACAAAGTAAAAACCCACGTTGCAGAAAAATTCCCGCAGAGAAGGGGAAAAGACCGCGAAAATGATAAAAAAAGCAAAGTATGTTTGCATTAATGATCAAGCACACCAATGTGCTTGTTGTGCTCAATTCAGAGATAAGGTCACAATAGAAGCATCTAACATGTGCATCCAACAAATACTTTTACTTTACCACGATATATAATTATGATAGAATGATTCAGTCACAGAAATAGTTATAAATAAATGATATAATAGTTCAAAACAGAAATACTCACAAAAAATTTCCTGGAAACTTATTTCTAAGCAAGGGAAGCCGAGGGATGAATTTGACGATAATTCAGACGGCGTTCTCGGAGCGCACTCGAGAGGTTCACAAAAATGCACAAATCATCATCTCGGTCTGCATTTCCGAAGGAAATATTACACGAGCTATGCGTCCTACCCTTCATAACCCGAGAATGTGAAAGGCGGGCAATGCGTGGATAGATGCGTGTAGGGCAGACTTAAAAGAGTGCATCTACATAAATACCCCTGCAAACTGCCTCTCGGCAGGCAGTTAGATCAGCAGATCAAAAAAGCATCAGATCGAACTGAAGCGTGATGACTTCCTTCCTTTTGTATAATCAGTACCAATACCGGTTGCCATGGCCTTTATACATATTTATTTGTTACATCAGGGAAATTTTGGATTCCTGATTTCAGAGTCTTAAGTTCCAACAGAAATAGAGCAAAAGTGGGCAGCGCAGAATTTTTATCAATGCTCGTCAAGACCCGTCGTCGAACCGCATCCGATTTCATGACGGCGTTTGTTCTTCTATGAATTGACGTGGCCAGTCAGCCGTCGCCCCCTAATCTAGGGAGGACGCATGTTCGGGAAGATGCGCGAGCGTTGACAGGGTCGAGTGCCGCGCCATCTGCCCTCGGAGGACGGACGTGACGAGACTGCCGCATTTCTCCCCCTTTATCTCCCTCGCAAGCGTCCATCATCGTCTTCTGAACGTCCGATGATTTGCCTTCCGTCTCTGCGAGATATCGAAAGTGCTCGGACGTAAGAGATCTTAAATTTTCATGACATCGCCCTCGTAACGCAATAATCCGGTGGATTAATTTGATGGGCACTATGATGACGCCAATCCGCGATAAGTTCATCAAGAACGGAGGTGAGGGAAAGGGAGGCCTAATGGATTGTATTTTATTCGAGGCATTTATTCGTGGTTGGGTCAGCCACCATCAATCGATTACTCATCTTTCGATCTCTTTGGAATTGATGACTAATCCACCTGTTGCAGATTCGTTTAGAAGTCCTTGCCATACCTCTCAAGCCAGACGGGCAACAAAAACTTTGTTGAGGTAACCATTCCATGTATTACACTGGGGTTTTTGCAGATAAATTGCTTCCATCCAATGGCTTAGCCGAATCCCTTGGGGAGCTCCGCCAGAGATCTTCATTAGGCCCCGATGAAGTACCGTTTTAGGGACCCAATCGGTTCATGACTTTCCCCCCTTTAGTTGGCCGTGGGGATGTCCACCACTCTATTGCTTCGTCATTTCACTATAGAAAATTAAGTCATGCTATGAAATATATAAAAAAAAGATGATAATTTGAAAACAATCATTCATTTAACGGATTTCACTAATTATATTTTAAGAGAATGAACGTCCTTGTGATAGGTAGTCGTTTTACGGACACCTTTATCAATGATATTCTCTAGAATTAGTCTGATTGTAATGGTGAGATTATTACCAAAAAATATATATGACTTTGCAGGACAAGTTCAGACCCGTTTTCCTCTCTTCTTCTGTGCTTCCCTTACGGTTGTAGCTGACACCTGCGTATGCAAACTCTGAGAAGTGGGAATTAGAGTGGAGTCTTCAATGGAAAGACAGTTCGATTACGAGGGGATTTGTAATTAGAAGAATAAATTTTTGACTTAGCATTTCTCTAAGGATTTATAAGGATAAAGTTTAATGTAATTTTAAAGTTCCATCTTTTAAGATCAATGTCGCAATTTGTTATGTAGTTCCAAAGTCAACGAAAAGAACGATTCCTCGCGTTTTACGCCAGGCATTTCTCGTGATGTTTTACGGCCATTATTTTAAGATAACTTAGCTGTACGTTTTAAGACTCTGCAAGAACGTAATTTGTACGAGGAATTTTAAATCGATAAAAAGTCTGAATGAAAGTCACGAGCATAATAGTTCTTATGTATGGGTTAGGATATGTCGACACGATGAAGAAATCAGCGCATATTAGTTACTTTTGTAGTTTATTTTAAAAAATAAACTACAAATTCTGTAAACTTTGCGTAAAATTACGCAATGCATATTTTTCTGTTGTTCAATGAATCGCCTTACTTTGAGTGGGGGGAACAGATTGTAGTTTTCATCCAGAGGTAGCATTTGGATATTTTGCTGAAGTTTTTACTTAGACTAACTAATACTTTCCCTTGTATCATTCTCTATTGTATATGTACTTTTGTAAATACCCGTCTAGAAAAAATAGGAAAGAATGGACAACGACAGACATAATGAGTCTTATAGAAGAACGAAGACAGTACAAACATGTGTCTACTCACCAAGGTCAAGCAAACTACAGGAGACTAAGGAACTTGATCAACAGAAAAGCTAGAAAGCTAAAAGAAAACTTTATGAATGAAATATGTAAAGAAATAGAAGAAGACACGAAGAAAGGAAAGGCAGATGCAGCATACACAAAAGTCAACAAATATTTCAAAAAGCGAAAAACAGCAACTGTAGGTACCATTGCAGATAAAAACGGAGTTTTACTGTTTGGAGAAGACGTAAATAAGAGATGGAAAGAACATATACCCAGATATTGCCATAGGAAGTGAGGATTAAATAGAAGAAGATGATAAAGGAGACTATATCCTGCAGGAGGAATTTGATAAAGCTCTTAAAGAACTACGAGACAAAAAAGCAGCCGGTTTCGATGGCATTCCTATTGAACTGCTTAAGAAAGCTGGAGACGCAATCAAAAGGGAACTCTTACAGCTTATCAGAGACATTTATGACACTGGAGAAATCCCCAAGGATTTCCAAATGAGGATCATAATTCCTATACCTAAAAAGTCAGCAGCCAGGAAATGTGAACAGCACAGAACACTCAGCCTTTTGTCACACGCTTCTAAGATCCTGATCAAGATTATACTAAGAATAGCGGAGAAAAATATAGAAGAGTTACTATCTGAAGACCAGTTTGGCTTCAGACGAGGAATGGGAACCAGAGAGGCCATACTGGCTCTAACAAAGAGAGGCCACGAAATATGCTCCGCCGATTTGAACGGAATATTTTTTTTATGATAGAGGAGATGAAATGTAGCAAAAGTGTAACGGGGTTCTTGCAAATGGGCCTTAGTTTTTTTTTAATAAATTATTGTTTTTCGTAATTTT